>JAZGUH010000440.1:0-312532 GCA_037893225.1 Hippasteria phrygiana
TAAAGTAAGATTAAAAACATATCAAGACAATAAGTGGGTTAACACTTTGGACACTTCTATTCGAGAACTCTATTTGAGAGCTAAACTACAGAAGACAAACAAAAAGTTCTGGAAACAGTTTTTGTAATATGTTATGTTTAATCAATACGAACTTTTGTTTTAAAGAAATGTAAATAATGTTACCATAAATAAAAGCGCTACACGCAATGAAAAAAAAAATTAAAAAATGAATCTTTCTTTACTCGCCTCTTTAGTTTGTTCTGTTTGATCACCAGTTCCTTTCTGTTGGTCTTGGGCTGGCTGGTCCTGAGCTGGCTGGTCCTGGGCTGGCTGGTCCTGGCTGGCTGGTCCTGGGCTGGCTGGTCCTGGGCTGGCTGGTCCTGGGCTGGCTGGTCTGGGCTGGCTGGTCCTGGGCTGGCTGGTCCTGGGCTGGCTGGTCCTGGGCTGGCTGGTCCTGGGCTGGCTGGTCCTGGGCTGGCTGGTCCTGGGCTGGATCACTGTCATCTAGAACTATGCATAGGCGTAGCAAGTTCATTTTTATTGGGGGGGGGGGGGTGGGGGGGGGGGGGGTGGGGGGGGGGGTAGACGTGAAAAAGAGCACTCGGTATATCCATGCTGAGAGGTAGACAGGGCCTTTTTTCAGATCAAAAAGGGAGCGGGGACATAATTTTCATACTGTTTAATAGGCATAGCAAAGTCATTTTTATTGGGGGTGGGGGGGGGGGGGGTAGACGTGAAAAAGGGCACTCGATATATCAGGGGCACAGAGGGGCACTAACATTTTTAGGGCACGGGGGGCCACTAACATTTTTCAGTGGGGCACAGGGGGTCACTATAATTTCCAGTAAGGGCACACTAGGGTCATCAGCATGAAGGAAATGATTTTAATGTTGGGTCGATCGTGTACTTACGGGCCCCGTTCATATAAGAGAACAAAATCCAATTAGAAGTTATTGGACAAGCTTGCGACATTAAACACCAACAGGTATGTCGTAGATAGAGGGTAGGTTTTTTTTGTTTTGTTTTGTGGGACAGACATTTTGGGGGTACAAAAAAAAAGAGGAAAAAATAGGGCACTCAAAAAATATTTAGGGGGGGGGGGGGGTGGTGTAAAAAAGAAACCTTACACCCCCCCCCCCCCCCACCCCCCCCCCCCCCCCCCCCCCCCCCCCGCTGGCTACGCCTATGCTATGATATCACCATAGCTATATGTATCATGATTATTGTTGAAGCTTTATATGGTGGTGTAAGCTGGGAAGTAAGTTGCGGGTACACCATGGACAGATATCTCTTAGTATTATAGGCCAATCCCTGAAACAGGCCCAATGAGTTTTGTACCAGTGTTGTAGTACTCATACCAGTATAGTACTCAGCCTGAACTCGAATCGGATTTTGTAATACTCGAAATGTTTTGAGTCGGCATGCACGTATAACGGCTTTTTGTACTCTGTATATACTCGATATCCGTACGCGGAAATAAAAATCGATTATTTTTCTCTTTCGAAACTGCACCTTCGGACTCAAAAGTACACGCACACAGTCATGTAAACGGGTGCAATCGTGGACCTCCCATTGTTCCTCTTTTGTTTATACTCAACTTTTTCGGAAGGCCTCCCATTGGTTTTGTACACGATTTTCAATCGTGGACGTTAGGTCAAACGTGGACCCCTTTGTCTACGCTCGAATTCTTTTGTCCTAGGTCCACGATTGCCGGCATATACAAACTCACACACACACACACACACACAACCCCACCCACATACGTATTCATTTTGGTTCCCGACGACAATTTGCTGCCAATCCTGTTCGGATCCTAGTCTATGGAATAGCCGCTCGTGCAACGTCTGATACTCAGTCTATCAGGATCCCTACCCAACAAGGAAATAAACTCAGAGAGAAGGTATTAGGCCAAGCATGGAGGAAGGAAAGGCCAAGTAAACAAAACATTATAGCGTCCGGTACATACAACCCACGGCGGGTATACGCGTTAAAACTTCACTGGTCCACGAACCGTACAACCGCGAATTTTGCAATGCAATGGGGCGTGATCTAATATGCAGATTAGACGTTCAATAGACGCATGCGCATCAGTGTTAACAAAAACACCATTCCCAACTGACTTGCATAGCCGTGATACACCCGAGTAAACAGGAAGGAGGAGGCGAGGTTTGTTATTTTTTTTCTTTTCAAGGTGGCCGATATTCTTTTTACAATTTCTGACAACCGTAGGTTTTTCAAATGTTCAAGGACACAACCCCTTGCCTAGTCTTGGTTCCAAGACGTCCTTAGCGCGCGCGGTGCGACGTACAGCGCGCACGGCAGCGCCCTCTAGCTACACACATACACACGCCAAGGCCAAATTGGCCTTGGCGTGTGTGTGTAGCAGCGCCCTCTGTCGGCCGCGCTATACGTCGCACCGCTAAGGACGTCTTGGAACCAAGACTACCCCTTGCCATCCACCGGTTGACACAAATAAGTGCAGATTGAAATTGACACCTGGCCGGGTGACGTCTATACACGTCAGTTTCTGCATTTTCAATCCATTGTTGGGGTATTGTTTCCGTTTTGCTTAGCTGCACAAGCCGGCCTGGCGCCCATATGAAATCCGGTGTCAAGGGGTTAATGGTTTTAGCAAGCTTGTATTTTATTTTCTGATGAATCGGTTTACATTTGTGAGTTTTTTTTCACCTAAGTTTTCACTGGTAAAAATAAGAAAATAAAAACTCCAGGCGGCCTCCAAAAAAGGAAGCGGGCGGGGACGTTACAAACATTTTGTTTTTTTACTTCGCCTCAGGAAAAGTTAATTATAAGTATACTTGTATAGAGTGCCGAAGTGATGACGTCAATGCAATGTTTGGAACCAGAATACTTTTGTTATTTTGTTTCAATGTGTTTGCTGGCTGTTAATTAACAAATAAACAATCTCCATTTGTTCAGAGCCAGTTGTCGCGCCAACTGACGTCACACTTCCGTACTCCTTAGCCAAATATTATGCACTTTAACAAGTTGCTTCCAAATGAGGTTAATACATGAATATTCAACAGAATAACAGGAAAAGGTGTGCGAATTAAACCGCATGTGAAACATAGTGGTACAATACATGAACGGAAATAAAGAGGACGCTTTATTTTAATAACTTATACGGGTAAATAAACCAATACTTACATAACAATGGATAAGTATGACCTTAAACACAAACGGCTGTGTACATTAAGCCAGTGGATATTTTCATGACATTTGGATTTTTTTTCTCACAGTTAAATCCCCTGTGTAAACGGTAGCGTTTTAGTAATTTTTTTTTTGGGGGGGGGGGGATGGTTTGCGAATTAATAGTCCTTCAGCCGCTTTGTCTGCATGGAGGCCCGCTTCGCAGAGCAGTCGATACGTTTTACTCCAATACGGAGTAATTGCAGAATACCCCGCCACCCGGAAGAACCCCCTAAAAACGCGGATACGCGGATACGGGGTGGGATGGAGTCTGACAAGACCAAGGGGGCAATTTTTAAGTCCAATGTATGTCCGCGGCCCGGAGGTGTATACGCGGATAACCTCTGCGCAATTGCAATGCGAATGGGAAGCTCTGACAAAAGGTTTAAGTCCAATCCACCTACCGGGAGGTGGATGGATACGCGGATACGGTGATACGGGGTGGGAGAGAGTGTGGCGGGGCGATAGAGGGCGCCATTTTCCCTTTTAAAAAAATCCTCCGAGGGGGCTGGAATCTGACTAGCGTGCGTAATGCGAATGGGAAGCTCTGACAAAAGGTCTAAGTCCAATCCACCTACCGGGAGGTGGATACGCGGATACGGTGATACGGGGTGGGAGAGAGTGTGGCGAGGCGATAGAGGGCGCCATTTTCCCTTTTAAAAAAAATCCTCCGAGGGGGCTGGAATCTGACTTGCGTGCGTAATTGGAATGGGAAGCTCTGACAAAAAGGTCTAAGTCCAATCCACCTACCGGAAGGTGGATACGCGGATACGGTGATACGGGGTGGGAGAGAGTGTGGCGAGGCGATAGAGGGCGCCATTTTCCCTTTTAAAAAAATCCTCCGAGGGGGCTGGAATCTGACTTCCGTGCGTAATGCGAATGGGAAGCTCTGACAAAAGGTCTAAGTCCAATCCACCTACCGGGAGGTGGATACGCGGATACGGGGATACGGGGTGGGAGAGAGTGTGTACGTGTGCCCAGTCTAATGTTTACCCCGTATCCGCGTATACATGTGTACGGGGTGCCCAGTCTAATTGTGAATAGTTTATTGAGGGCAATGAACAGTGACCCCGTATCCGCGTATCCGGATCACTGATCTCTACACTAACTGGATAGGTCGCGCGTACAGTGATTGGATAGCGAGCCGTGAAGTCACCGGAAGTTGTTCAGCGGCCATGTTGGGATATTAAAAACATTTCGCCCGCGTCCAGACGACACTCGAATGCCACACTGAGACCGGCAGCAGCGGTGGTAGGTGAAATTGCATTAAAAATCCTTTGTAAATACGTAAACTTATGATATGAAACCCGAAGAATGTATGATCAGTGATCTAGTATCACTCATAATGCCAGCACAAAATAGGCCGAACAGTAACATGACGCGTCCAGTGACACGAGTACTGATTTATAGGCCTAGTTTATTGTTAAGGCCGCCTAGGGCATACGGGCTTTTCAATTTTAGGTTGTCATGGTTGTACTTGTACTTGTAGGCCCCCCCTACGGACAAAACCAGTTCAGGAGAAAAAATTAAGTCGAACATCAATTGACACTGTGTACAAATCCTATGAGGCTGGCCAAAGAAATTTCAAGTTTTTCCTGAGAAAATGTTTGAACTTTTCCTACTTCCAAAAATGTAAGGCTCTCCGTTAGCCTTACAAGGATATGTGATTTTGGTCCCCGTAACTCAATGGGGTTTGCAATACGCTCTTGCGATATCTGTTACAATGTTCCAGAATTCCACTTTCCCAAAGCTTAATCTCCCCAGAAGGTTATCCAATCCCTCCTACATATCTTTTAGACTTTTGCGGCCCATATGCGGAACATTGAAACGGACAATTTATTGAGTAATGGAGTTTTTACTCACCGACCGACGTATGCAGCCAAAATGAACATGGCGTCGCACAGCTGACTGATACAGTCCACCAGAATGCGCATGCGCGTGGATTTTTCGAAGAAATTTGGGGCTCGACCATTTTTTGAAGGAGGGGGGTGCATCTTGTCTACATCGCGCAACGGTGATGTGTGCAATGTGATAAATTATTGGCGCGCTATTATACCTAGTGTTGTTCCTTGGCCTGACAATGTTTGTTATGCCCATACGTCTAAATGTCATGGCGGGTAGCCACGTAGCTATTTTTTGCCAATGCGAGCTTTTATTTTATGCAAACCAGAATAAAGCAGAATCTGGATCGATGGTCATTATTTTGTTCACGTTGCACACATCACCGTTGCGCGATGTAGACAAGATGCACCCCCCTCCTTCAAAAAATGGTCGAGCCCCAAATTTCTTCGAAAAATCCACGCGCATGCGCATTCTGGTGGACTGTATCAGTCAGCTGTGCGACGCCATGTTCATTTTGGCTGCATACGTCGGTCGGTGAGTAAAAACTCCATTACTCAATAAATTGTCCGTTTCAATGTTCCGCATATGGGCCGCAAAAGTCTAAAAGATATGTAGGAGGGATTGGATAACCTTCTGGGGAGATTAAGGTTTGGGAAAGTGGAATTCTGGAACATTGTAACAGATATCGCAAGAGCGTATTGCAAACCCCATTGAGTTACGGGGACCAAAATCACATATCCTTGTAAGGCTAACGGAGAGCCTTACATAGCCTTACATTTTTGGAAGTAAACTTTTCCCATCTAAAATAGCAGGCTGAAAACTTTGTTTTTACAATAAATTGCATCAGCCCTGCCCATGCTTCCTGATGATAATTTACACGACGTTTATAACAGGCAGTCAAGAAGAATATTCATGACATCAGTGATGTCCAACGTGTATATTCCACTGGAGTTGGCATTTCATTTATAGGCCTACCTGTTTATTTTGTCTCTTTGTACATTACAGCTAATTGGTTAATTGCTTGAACTCCACTTGCTACTACCATGGAGGATGCTACTACTAATAAGATGTCAGGCTGCACAGCTTACGGCTGCACAAATAGGGCAAACCACTCTCATTATGACAGGGCTGACATTCCATAAGTAAGTTATGTTCCACAACAATTATTTTTCTTTTTATAATTTTACCATGTTTACGGGATGAGTTCCATTAGGATTAAATTCCATTTGAGGACCAAAAAATATAACCACACAAAATTAAAATTGTACCCAGTTTTATGCGCCTATCAATTGCTTCCCCCTCCCCCCCCCCAGGGGCTGCCCGAGGTCTTATGTGGGGGTTTGGTCATGTTTTTCAAGCCCCAGGGTGGGAATTTTGGTCACTCATTTTGCCATTGTTTCCCCATCATCAGAAGTAAAAACCATGATGTGGAGGTGCCCCACCCATGTATGTCGGGGATTGTCACTGAAATTTTGCCCCAGGGGTGGGGATTTTGTCACTTCAAAAGTGACAATTCCCACATCTTGGGTGGGGCAGCCGGGGGGGGGGGGGGGAAGGGGTGGTGTAAGGTAAGCAATTGATAGGCGCATTACTCTTACTGGGGCTGAGGAAAAACTTGGTAGGCCTATTCTGTGCACAGAGTTCAATGCAGTGCTTGAGTGTGGAATTAATTCTGCCGTTTAACGGTATACAATTTTCCAGTCATAACCCTACACATTTTGCTTGCCTGAGTGCAAAATTTCGGGCCAATTTTGTGACGGTCATAGGGCTTGCCTTTATTGGGACCACTGCACTGGTAATTCTATTTTAGCACAGTATTCAAGTCATTTATGTACCTTCATACAGATTTCCCCATAGCCAGCCAGAGAGGCTTAAAAAATGGACTGTCAACATGAGAAGAGAGAATTGGAAGCCATCAAAGAATTCACTTGATTGCTCAGAGCACTTTTTGGATGAGTGTTTTGACAGACCTGGGCAGACTCCGTCTTCGTCCAAATGCTGAACCCGCAGTATTTGCTTTTCCAGGTAGGATAAGCCTGAATGATTTTTTAATTTTTATTAATTTTTGTTTCTTTATTACCCAAGTTTAACCCTCCCTATAACTATCACAGCCTATCAAAAACTCTAAACACCAACTCTCACAGTTTGTGTGTGTTTCAATCTGTTATTTGATAGGTTTTGATATATAGGGTAGCTGGCTCCATTTTGGCCTTGAGAACAGGAGGGTTAAGGTGTATTTTGCGATTGATCGTCTTTGAAAAAGAATTTCTTGTCTTTCTTGGGCAAAAGTCGTTAATTTTTTTATGTTATTTATTTATTTCCATCACAATGCTCCAGACATCTTGTATTTAATTTTCTGCCAAACAAAATTCACAGTAAAGTATGTGTACTGAAAGAACGGCCCAATTCTTTTGAGCCGAGGGGAATAAAGTGCTGGATCACAAATTGCACCTTTCCTTTTTCATTTTTTAATTATATTAACTTAGAATCTGACCCTGATGTTTTTTTTTTTACCCCCCCCCCACCCCCCATTAGCTCTTCTTGCATTTCATATTTTGTTCCTCATTTCCATTCATGTGTTTACTTTCATTTCACAGGCTGGGGCATTGTGTGGGGTCCCTGTTACATCATGCACTTATAAATTAAATCCCTGCATGTTTTTGCTTCTTGTTATTGCATTGTTTGTTATAATTAAATTTTTGCTGTTTAATTTTCACAAAATAACGGGCACATATCCAAAGTATTCTCAACTTTTGCCACTTTTTGCAAGTTTATCATGCATGTCAGTGTTCTCCACGGGCCAAACTTTTTAACAGGGCAGCCTCTTACATGTTCACTACTGGAGGGCACTCTCAATAGTGCGTTTGCACGTTACTGCATGATAGTTCTGTTACTATTGTTCCCTTTTTGCATTTGTTCGTGTTTTCAGGTCTGCTTTGTGCCACAAGAACATGACAGTGTTTGATTCCTGAGTTACTGGTACATTCATGGGTTGGTATTTTTCTATGTTGATTCTTCCTGTTAGCGTTTGAAATTTTACCAACCACAATTTGACCATAAAACCTTGGAAATGTATACCACAAAATGATTGATTCATTGCATTCATCATCAAATATACATTGTAATGAAAAGTTCTGTAAAGCGACTATGAAGTCTTGTCATATAATTTTATTGGTGATTTGGAGAGTATGATTGACATGCATGTGTTATACTCCCTGGGCTCTGGAATAAAGCACAGCTGTTGCAATGTGCAGCTTTATTCCGCGGTGTGTATGACATCATGGCTGGGGAGATAACACAAAGCTGCCAAATAATTAAGGGAATTTTTAAGTATTTGTTTAAATCTTAAATGTATTACTATTCAGAAATCTACAAGCCGTAAACCAACCGCACGAAGAGGAACTTCAGACAAGAGTCATGAGACAGTTCAGACAGGTTCTCCCCATGCAGTTGAGCCACCAGCACCTCAGCAGCTCCATATTATGTCGGTGTTTGTGATCACAGTTATGCTGTGTTAGAGTCCCCTAGGAAACTTAAGCGTAAGTTAGACAAAGCAGTAGATGAACTGGAAACCTGTAAGAAGAAGTTGAAAGTTGAGCAACAAAAAACGTGACGTCTGAAAAAAAAAGGTTTCAAACTTAAACACAGTGATAGATTCTTTGCGTAATCAAAACCTTATATCAACCAACTGTGCTGAGATGTTGGAGTCAACCTTCAGTGGAGTCCCCAAGGAAGTCTTTCAAAGAATTGTTGAACATTCAAACACTAAACACAGTAATGCATACCCAGAAGACCTCCGTTCATTTGCCATGACTCTGCAGTTCTACTCGGCAAAGGCTTAAGAGTATGTGAGAAATTTGGTTAAAATTTAATTGTTATTCAAAGCAAATTGTACAGATGTTGTTAAACCGACATGGATTGACCCAGTCAGTTTTCTCAACAGCCACTTTTAGTAGGGTGGTCTGCCCTTTTAAAATTTCATGCTGGCCCTTTCAAATTTTGCTTTTCAATCACGGTTTTACAACAAAATTAACATTAACCCTTGCTTTGTTAACACAATTTGTGGTGTACAAATCTACGTTCATATCGCACAAATATCCAGTAACATGCGAACACTCACAGTTGTACTATAGTAAGCCGTACAGGGTGAATTTGGCCCGTGGAGAACACTGCCAAGTATTAAATGTTAAAGGGCCATGAAATGTATCTTTGCATATTATGAAAAATTAGTATTCTAAAATGACATCGCAAATTTTGATTTTGGTTTCGAATTCATAGAAAATGTCTCTTTGTTGCTGAAATTTCCCTGCTGTATGTTGCTATATGCATGAGGGCATTCTTTATGTCACTGTGGGAGGCTGAGAAATATAAAGATTTCAATTGGAATTGTGGAGAACTGCTAAATTGCTGTTCTACAGTGATGTAACTGTGCTTATGTGCTTTAAATAATTATCTGATGTCTGCATTGACTTATAAAAACTAAATACATGTGACCTCACGTTTCAACCTTAGCAAGGTACTCTGAGGAAGACCTTATAAGGTCCTATTTTGTCATTTGTTTTTTGTAGACACCAGTGTGTAGAATACATAATAAGCGTGTTATTACTGTGGCAGCAGTTACTACATGTTTCTGTAGTGTATCAATGCAAAATAAAAGCAAGCAAAATTGAATCCATTGTGTGATTTACATTTCATTATTTAGTATATTTACACACGTGTGATTGGTATTGATTAATTTTAATTAATTTAAAGTTTCTGAAGTTCTTAGTTCAAGCTCAGACAGAATTCATTTTCATGTCCACCAGCTCGGCAAGAATTCTTTTGGGATCCCTTCCAAAGAAAACTAGATGTATGGTGCAGTGTTTGTGGACAAACACAGGGCTGTTTTGTTTTTTGTGTAAAATTATGTGATTTAAATGAAATTTCAAAAATGAAAAAAATTATAGAAAATTAGCCGATGACGTCATCATGACGTCACATAAATTTTCATCTAACACATGCTGGCATAACTAAATACCACGTTTTAACTTAATCTGACTTGTACTTTTGTAGATATATGGCTTCAAAAAATGCACCTTTACGATGACGTCACATGACATGTGATGATGTCATCATGACGTAAAAGTTTGGCACACATTCTGCGCAGTTGGTGTAAGTGTCTGCCTACGACTTGTCTAACGACTTGAAAAAAAGACTAGAGATCAACTCTTTATAGACAGCATGCCACATGAAAGCCATGGTTTCTGTCCTTCCCAGAATTCGTTTGTGTTATATTGAATTTGGTCACAATTTTCAGATGCCTGTTATTTCTTAATACTTGAGTGAGCCACGATCACGAAATTGTTGAATTAGGTGGAGAAAAATTCAATGTATAAATTTTTTTAATCGGACCGACCCTTACATGCGTAAAAAGAAAAAAATTGATGACGTCATTATGACGTCACACAATTTTCGCCTTTTAGGGCATATCTTTGAGACATACCAAAAGCTGTATCAAAAAGAATTTTGAAAATATCTTGTTTTGTTTGCGAGATATATTTAAAAGAATGTTACGATTTCAAAATTTCAAAAATTCATAACAAATCACGTGATGACGTCATCATGACGTCACTTTGGATTTTGCATCCTAGTGCCAGTATCTACCTACCCACCAATTTTCATGACGATCGGGCCTATCCTTATATGTGTTTTAAAAAAGCACATTTTTGATGATGTCATCATGACGTCACACATTTTTTTCCTTTTTAGGGCATATCTTTGAGACCTACCAAAGCTATAACAAAAAGAATTTTGAAAATATCTTGTTTTGTTTGCCAGATATATTTAAAAGAATGTTACGATTTTCAAAATTTCAAAAATTCATAACAAATCACGTGATGACGTCATCATGACGTCATTTTGGATTTTGCATCCTAGTGCCAGTATCTACCTACCCACCAATTTTCATGATGATCGGACCTATCCTTATATGTGTTGTAGCTGTTTCTAATTCTTGCACATGGGCATGGATGATGCAGTATGCCAGAAAACTGCAGCTCAATTGTGTTTGATCCACTGCCATCTTCACTGACAAATGTACATGTATTGTCATGAAATCTGAAATAAGGAACAATAAAATTGTTTTAATATTGTTAACGCCAATGTCCCCTGTGTACTTCTATATTTTATTCATGTGTTGTGTTTTGGGGTTTTATTTGGGGTTCAGGGTGAGCTGGTTGGGATTATAATTTGTACAGATACATGCAGGCCCCCAGGCCCTACTTGCAGACTGGGCTGTGTATAATAATTATTAACTTCTCTGAGACAATTGTAGGGACATATCTCACTCCCCGAAAACAACTTTTTAAGTTGTGTTGAAAATGCATGTCCAACATGGCAAGGCACTGCCAAAATATTGCAGTATTATCTGTGACAATGTTTGTATTTTAGACATCAAACTCTTCAGTTTATTTAGTTGGTGGGGGTATGAAAGTAAAATCTCTCTTCAGAATCGTGTCATCATATGGCACAACTTTTAATTGAAGGCTTTTGTTGGGGATTTTTCACTGCTAAATAGAGGGAAACAGTTTCTGTTCACTATACATAATTATTCTTGGCAGTGTATGGTCACAAATTAATGTACATGTACTACAGTGTTTACATACATGTACATGTAAATTTCTCTCTAATTTTCCACAAATATTTAGGAAATAAATCTTGAAATAAGTTGTGCCACACATTTACACAAACAGGGTTGGTTATTTTCCAAGATTTCGCTGTTTCTGACCCATGCTTGTAGGGGTATTAAAGTAAAATCTCTTCTCGGAATTGTGTAATTACAATTTACATGGGGAATTTTCACTACTAACCGTGTTCACATACATGTACATGTAAATATATATTTCTGTCTCATGTTCAACAAATATTTAGGAGATACATCTTGAAATAACAAATTATGTTACATATTTAGACAAGCAAGTTTGGTTATTTCCCAAGATTTCGCTGTTTTTGACCCTTGCTGGTGTCGGGGATCAAAGTAAAATCTCTCCCATTTCGACATGCTTACCTGAACATGTTGCTGTCCATGGTTTTCTGAGCTTGACTCTGCTGAAACCTCATGGTAAAATGTTCTTTTTCTCGGGAACACAGTACAAGCCATAGAAAATGGTATATTTCGAGGAAACAGCGCGAAATCAAGTTCACGAGTACTTGTCAGTTGTAATGAACTTCCGCAATCTTCTCGTAGAAAAGCACGGTCACGGATAGATCCTTATTGTTGTTGCGGACGTGTGTAGTAATTTGGCATATGCTACAGCCTATACATTCCACACAGTTAGGAAGTTAGCGAAACGTTTTGCACGGTTTCGGATACCACCGTCCACAGCTACCTTTGATTAGCGACTTGAAAAAGACTAGTATGCCACATGTAAGTACGCGAGTACTTGTAATAAACTTCCGCAATCTTCTCGTAGAAAAGCACGGTCACGGATAGATCGTTATTGTTGCGGCGCAGACGTATGTAGAAATTTGGCATATGCTACAGCCTATACATTCTACACGGTTAGGAAGTTAGCGAAACGTTTTGCACGGTTTCGGATACCACCGTCCACAGCTACCTTGGATTAGCGACTTGAAAAAGACTAGTATGCCACATTTAAGCCATGGTTATCTGCCCTTCCCAGAATTCCTTTGTGTTATATTGAATTTGGTCTAAATTTTGAAATGGCTGTCATTTCTTACTTGAGTGAGCCACGATCATGAAATTTTGGAATTAGGTACAGGAAAATTCACTTTATACATTTTTGTAATGGGATTGATCCTTACATGCGTTTAAAAAATAACCCATTTTTGATGACGTCATCATGACGTCACACAATTATCGCCTTTTACGGCATATCTTTGAGACATACCAAAGCTATAACAAAAATAATTTTGAAAATATCTTGTTTTGTTCGCTAGATATATTTAAAAGAATGTTACGATTTTCAAAATTCAAAAATTCATAAAAAATCACGTGATGACGTCATCATGACGTAAAAGTTCGGCATGCATTCTGACCAGTTGGTCTAAGTGTCTGTTAAGTTTAAAGGCAATCGGTTGCTTAAAAGTACCCAAAGTGCCGGTCAGAAAGAAAACGTGTACAAATGCTATGGGCAATAGTCTGAAAAGGAAAAAAAAAAACTAGATGTATGGTGCAGTGTTTGTGGACAAACACAGGGCTGTTTTGTTTTTTGTGTAAAATTATGTGATTTAAATGAAATTTCAAAAATGAAAAAAATTATAGAAAATTAGCCGATGACGTCATCATGACGTCACATACATGTTCATCTAACACATGCTGGCATAACTAAATACCACGTTTTAACTTAATCTGACTTGTACTTTTGTAGATATATGGCTTCAAAAAATGCACCTTTAAGATGACGTCACATGACATGTGATGACGTCATCATGACGTAAAAGTTCGGCGCACATTCTGAGCAGTTGGTGTAAGTGTCTGCCTACGACTTGTCTAACGACTTGAAAAAAAGACTAGAGATCAACTCTTTATAGACAGCATGCCACATGAAAGCCATGGTTTCTGTCCTTCCCAGAATTCCTTTGTGTTATATTGAATTTGGTCACAATTTTCAGATGCCTGTTATTTCTTAATACTTGAGTGAGCCACGATCACGAAATTGTTGAATTAGGTGGAGAAAAATTCAATGTATAAATTTTTTTAATCGGACCGACCCTTACATGCGTAAAAAGAAAAAAATTGATGACGTCATTATGACGTCACACAATTTTCGCCTTTTAGGGCATATCTTTGAGACATACCAAAAGCTGTATCAAAAAGAATTTTGAAAATATCTTGTTTTGTTTGCGAGATATATTTAAAAGAATGTTACGATTTCAAAATTTCAAAAATTCATAACAAATCACGTGATGACGTCATCATGACGTCATCTTGGATTTTGCATCCTAGTGCCAGTATCTACCTACCCACCAATTTTCATGACGATCGGACCTATCCTTATATGTGTTTTAAAAAAGCACATTTTTGATGATGTCATCATGACGTCACACATTTTCTCCCGTTTAGGGCATATCTTTGAGACATACCAAAGCTATAACAAAAAGAATTTTGAAAATATCTTGTTTTGTTCGCCAGAAATATTGAAAAGAATTTTACGATTTTCAAATTTCAAAAATTCATAAAAAATCACGTGATGACGTCATCATGACGTAAATGTTCGGCATACATTCTGAGCAGTTAAGCCCGGTTCATACTTCATGCGAATGCGAATGCGAAGCGAATTTAATGACGTCAACAACTGAAGTTTCATTGTGACGTTCTCCGTTACCTTGACGAATTCGCTTCGCATACGCATTCGCGTGAAGTATGAACCGGGCTTAAGTCTAAGTGTCTGCCAAGTTTAGAGGCAATCGGGTGCACCAAAGTAGCCAAAGTGCCGGTAAGAAAGAAAACGTGCACAAATGCTATGGGCAAAAAGTCTGAAAAGGAAAAAAAAAAAAAAAAAAAAAAAAAAAAAAAAAAAAAAAAAAAAAAATCTTAACGAAAACAAGGGCTGTTTTGGAAAAGTTTCCAAAACAGCCAATGCGACAAGTTTTTCCTGAGAACACACTTGGAAATTTTCTCTCCTAATTTTGTTTTTAATCTTGCACTTTTAGTGTCTGCATATGGAATTTAATCCAAATTTTCAAGAATTTTCAAAACAACTTGTTTTTTGCCTTTTCCCATATGGTTTGTGCATGGGGTTATGTCCAGATGTGGAATTCTTTCCCCAAAATTCTTTTTTAAAAGAAGTGAATTTAGAAGTTAGAAATGTTGAAAATTTTTCTTGAAAATACTTGTCCGACATATCCCATAGACTTTGAACTGCATTGCAGCGTCTCACTGTGTTGATAGACGACCCATATCTTTTCCTGAGAATAGGCCTATTTCGCATTCAAACCTGGCGTTTTATAACTCTTACTGGTTATAATGTTTAACTTTATTTTCCTAATCAAACTGAATTGTTTCTGTGATATTCACTTTGTTTTCCTTCCTCCATGGTTTCCCTGACCTCTATTCGCTTCTTGTTCTCAGTCGCGCGCTACCGACGTACGTATGCCTGGCAATGTTTTTAATATCCCAATATGGCCGCGGAGTCACTTCCGGTTGCTTCACACGCAGAGCCGCGCGACCTATCCAGTTAGTGTAGAGATCAGTGATCCGGATAAGAGGTGGAGATACGAGTGGCGGGGTATTCTGCAATTGTGCCAATAATACTGCCTACTATTCGGCAGACTTTGTTCTGGGTTTACTGCGCATCAACCAGATAGCGGCCGGCCCGGGGGCTCGGTTGGCCTTTTTGCACACACCACGCGGTGTTCAAAGCCAGGCCACTGTTGTACACATGACGTATTACACATCACAAGACAATGATTCACCTAGAAGTTTGGTTCGAAAAAAATGATTATTTCTTACCATTCTGCTGCTTTCCCGAAATACAACCCATGGTGCAGCGTTCATTAGTCGCGAGTCGTTGTTGTGGTGCTTATGGCAATAGGGTGCGTTCGAGTAGCTCACCCGGGTCAACTCGGGTTATTAGCCCCGTGCCGTTCGATTAGCTCTGACGTATGGTGTCATACCCGGGGTTCACTTGGGTCAGCCACACAGACCCTGCTCGCAGAGCAGAGTCACTGGTGGAATTACGTCTGCCACACATTATACCCACGGAGTCTACTGGATGGAGGGTGCACCCGGCCACACTGAATAAACTCGCATTGACCTTAGTGTAAAATCCATTGACTTCACAGTAAAAAAAATCCTTATCAAGGAGTCTCTCAGTTTTTGTGACACTACTGAAAATTTTAGTTTGAATCTTAATGCTGTTTCTAGTGTGTATAAACGACTAATTACCAGGAAAACTTACATCAAATGTTAGGCTATTTGCAGATTTATGCCTTCTGTATACACCTATTAAATCAGCTGAAGATACAACCATACTTCAAGACGATCTTAAAAAGCTTAAGAACTGGCAAGACAAATGGTTTATGCATTTTAACCCGAAGAAATGCCTCACAGTGTCCATCTCATCCAAAACTCCGAAATGTAATATCTATACACCCTTTGCGGGCAAAAATTGGCATCAAGTAAAGAGTCATATTCTTATCTGGGAGCCTTGATTTCGAACACACTCAGTTGGGATACCCAGACTTCAGCAGCTGCCCGAAACTTGGGCTCAACAAGTACTATAGGAGTAATTAGACGTAACCTAAGCAACTGTTCTTTGAAGGTATAAAATCGACGGAAACTTAGTTCGTCCTGTCCTTGAGTATGCCACTGCAGCTTGGGATCCGCACAAGAAGAAAAACATCAGGACACATAGAAAGAATACAGAGACAAGCAGCTCGTTTTTGCACAGGCAATTACAAAAACACACCGGGAACAGTCACCATAATTCTCGAGGATCTTGGTTGGGAACCCTTGGAAACTAGAAGGAAAATAAGAAAACCCAGCATTATTTACAAGATGGAAAACAATATGGCCGAAATACCACTCAATAACTATATTCACCGAACTGGGAGACAATCAAGGAAACAGTTCCGTCAAATCCGGTACTCTACTCAAACCTTTGGAAGTAGCTTTTTTCCATCAACCATCAAAGATTGGAATGCATTGCCTGCAAATATCATTTCCTGCACTTCATTGGGGACATTCAAAGATAACCAAGTTTATTTTTCAAGAGTAACACGTCTGGACGGTCCACGCAATGCGCAAGCTGGTGTGGTGTGTCCAGAAGGACATTAATTTGCCTTCTCAACTATACAGATACAGAATTTTTGCTAATTGTCCCAGAGACCACCCCCGAAAATGTGGTTTATCCCAAACCGGCTAGCTGCCATTTTTCATAAAGCATCCCTCCACTTGCCAAAGCCAAATAGGACCAAAATTTATCAAGTCTTCACAAAAGTTAAAGCACAGAACCCCCAGGTTATGATAGCTAATCATAATTACACAATCTTTTAACTGAATGACCCCCAAAAATGTATTATTCAAAAAGTTGTGGGGTTTACAATTTACGGTAAACACGCAAAACCGCACTGATTCGCTATACACCAACCGCAAAACACGTAAGAAAATTGCATTTTCTAACCCCAAGAAACTGTTCAAAATTACAAAAAATGATGTTAGTAGAATTGAGAGAAGTATACTTTTTGATTTGATTTGATTTTTGATTTGATTTATTCGCTATTTCCACATATAGAAATGATATAAATTAGTTAATTGTCTAAAACTATAAATTAAAAATTAAACAGAGAGTCCCCCATACTGTGGACAAAGCAGGGATACTTTAGGTCAACAGAAGTGCGCCCTCTCGTGGTTTGTTATTGCATGAATTCGGTGTCATTTTGTTTGGGAATTTTGTGCGAGGATTGATAAAGTAAACTGACACACATTCACAATCACAGCCAGTTTTTGAGACAAAATGGCTTCCACAAGTGCAAGTAAGCAGGAACAACAAGGGTCATCATCAGGGTCCAGTTTGCTGGAGGAAGTGGTGCGTTTGACGTGGGGATCGCAGCTAAAAGAGGACGTTTTTGCAAGATGGTGTCAAGGTGGGGATTTTTTTTAGTAAGGAGTTCCAGGAGTGCGAGTAGGCTGCTAACGAAATGCGAATGGGCGTGTATTTCCGACAGCAGTAATCAAAAATATTGTAAAACTTTTTTTTAATGAAATTCTTACAATTCAGTGAATTTCATCGTTCCTTTGCAAGCACCAAACTCGCTACAAAAACAGTTAAGCATGAGGGTCCTATTAGCTGTGGAACTCGGGCTTGAATAATTATTTAGAAACTGATTCACGTTGGTAAGATTTTACTTTAACCCTAACCCTGCCAGACACAGCACAGTGCATCTGTGGTGACAGCTTGACCTTGCTGCACTCTGCACACAAGTCAATGTGACAAAGTATGCAATCTGATGCGTCTGGCAGGGTTTCTAGCCAAAATACCCTGGAGGGTTAGGGTTAATAATAGTGAATAATAATACCCCCACCAAAATCGGTTAGGAACAGCAAATCGTGGGAAATAACCATCCATTTGTGTTCATAATTTTATAAACACTTGGCACAACCTTCAATTTTGTTGGGACATTTTAGTGCAATATTATGGGGGAAGAAAGTTGTGTTTTCTGTGTTAGAAGTTCTTGGCACCATGCAGGCCTATAATCACTCCAAAGTGTGCACATACATGTTGATTTCTTCCTCATGTTTTACAGATTTTGCTGACATAAATCTTGAAATAACAGGTTGTGTCACATGTTTAGACAGTTGTTATCAAGGAGGGTTGGTTATTTTCCAAGATTTTGCTGTTCTTGACCGATTTTGGTGGGGGGTATTAAAGTATAATCTTTCCATTTTCCCTTAATATGACTTAAAAACTACCAAAAAGTGTAAATCTTATTCTTTGAAAATACTTTGACTTTTTCTGTCAAGGCCCATAGACTTTGTGCACGAGGTATAAGTGATGTCCGGATATGGAACTCTTTCCTCTACAGCTTCATGGTTTTCTTCTCAATCAGAATCTTCAATGTTTTTTCCAGGTTTTTCCTTCAGTGAGCATGAGCCCACGGCTCTTGTACAACACGAGGGTGGACCGTGCGCTGTGATTGCCCCATTGCAGGCATTCATCCTGAAGGCTTTGCTGTTCCAGGGAGAACCCCCCCTGGAATGGAGACAGCTAGACGGTGAGGTTCAGATGAAAGGGCCCATTTCACGGAGCTGCCAAGCACAAAAAAACAACTGCCGAGCATGAAAATTCTTTCTTGATAAAAACAGGATTACCAACCAAATGTGATGTATTTTGCTTAGCATGAAAATCACATGCAGTTTTGGCCGGTAACCTGTTTTTACTAAGCAAGGCTTTTGTGCTAAGCATTTGTCTGTGCTTAACAGTGCCAATAAATTGATCCCAGATAAGGTTAAGTTATCGAAGCCTTGTGTAGCTCCACACTTTCTAAATAAAGAAAAATTCAATTAGGATTTTTGGACATGTTATTGCCTTTTCCGGCCACCACCTGGAAAAGCATTTATTTTTTTTCTATTTCAGTTGCAAAGTTTTGGTTTTTATGTTAATGCAAATGTTCATATTCGAGATCCAAAGTATGATGTCGTCATCGAAAACTACCACCTTTTTAATTCAAATAACGAGAAGCATTTAGATCATGCTTGTATAAGTCAGTTCGGTATTTCAAAGGTCAAAGGTTATTCGAGAAAAAAAAAACGACGTAATGACACGGCATGTTACGCGAACGCCCATTCTGATTGAATTTAACACGTGCGCGTTGTGCGACCACCTTTTGCATTCACACGCGCGTGTTAGGTCACGCGAGTCATTCGGGATAAAATGTCATTGTGCACATATGCGCAATTGAAATACCGAACTGGCTTATTGTTATAAGACACGGTTTCATGTATGAACGCAAGTTAGAGTGGATGCTTATTGCACATGTGACCTGCCGCCACAAAATGAGCTTAAAGTCGCACTATGGCTTTCTGAGTTACAAGCAGAAACAACAATTTGTCACTGAAAAGTCAATTTGGGGATTCGGACAACTGTACATGTATATTTAACAAAAAACTAATGTATTCTATCATATACCAAAGTTTTAAAACTGAATCGATTCTCAAAATATATTTTTGAGGGGATTTTTAACTTGGGTCAAAGTGTGCACAGATCACAAACTTTAAGCTACATTTTCTCAAAACAAGGGGTCAAGACTCTGACAACTCTAAAAGGTTGTATCAGGGCTAGAAGTGAGATACCACAATACACAATAATATCAAATTAAAGCTCTTAACCTGTACTTTCAGGAAATTCCATAATCTTTACGCCCATTTTGTGGTAACAGGTCACATATTTTCTTTTAAGTCATAGACGTGTCTCTTCTGCTAAAATGTGCCGCCATTTTGTCATTCTTACATTGTCGACTTTTAATCGATGGACACCTGTGTGCCATCTGAATTACTTTTCATTCGTATCATTTTGAATGTCGTACTTTGCTGCATCATTTCCTGCGTGTAGGTGACCAGTGCCGTGCCCTCCTATTGGCCGCAATGACTGAGGTGTTACAGACGGTCAGCAGTGGGGGCGGGTATTACTTGGTCTTGAAGGCGGATAAGCAGGACGCCATGTTGGAGGAGGGAGCGGTGATTGAGAACGTCGTGGAGGCAGCGCAGGGTCAAGGGAGCAACCACCAGATATTCCACACTGGTCTGAGGTGCTTTCAAGTAGATTGGAGGGTGGACAATTTGGAGTGACCTTTGGGTCACTCTCATGAAACTGCTTAAAACCCTAACCCTCCAGGGTATTTTGGCTAGAAACCCTGCCAGACACATCAGATTGCATACTTTGTCACATTGACTTGTGTGCAGAGTGCAGCAAGGTCAAGCTGTCACCACAGATGCACTGTGCTGCGTCTGGCAGGGTTAGGGTTAACAAGGAAAATTGCTTAGCAGATTCACATGCTAAGCCAACATCAGCTGAGAACCAGTCACTGACAATACACGGGGCAGGCTAAAATAAATCAGGGCAACCTTGGGGCGATGAAATACATCCTCAGGCACCTTGTCTTTTTAATTTGATTCCTTCCGTCTGTGAACTGAAGGATGTATTAAGGCTGTCCCGAATACACTGGATATTCGAATATTCGATTGTCAACCGAATATTTCGAATACCTATTGAAAATATGCACGTACAAATACGACTCCGATGCTATTTTAATAGAAAAGTTATGGCCCTCGGCAGTGTCAAATGCCGCATTTTTTGTCGACTGTAACTTTTTGAGGATGCAGGTAGAAGACTTGACAAAATGCAGGCTGGAGTTTGGTTTCTTGTTATCAGAACGTTATACGTGCCCGCAATGATCTTGACACAACGGGCGCATGCAACAAAAATGTCCATTGCGCAGTCCATAATATCGATCGCCCCACGTGCAACTTTTAACCGCTGCGGCATGTAGTTGCAGCTGACGCACGAAATAAACTTGATCAACGAGTATCGATTATTCGAACAGACCCAGTTTCGAATAATCAATTACTAACTTATTCGAAAATGAACAGCCCTAGGACGTATTGATCTATGATAAGGGTGTGCTTGATGATGTTAGAGTGACGTAAATGATCTCACATTTTTAGAAACGTAGCATGTGACTGCTGTAGACCTATGTAATCACAGTATCCAAGTATATGTAATTATAGCAATCGCGTTTGTCAACCCAATTGACTTGTTTTTCGTCTGTGCTTTTCCCCGAAGGTTACAACCATTTGACTGCATTGAGGATGTTAATCGAGGCTTGGAGTCCACCCACGAGATGTTTCTAGCCGAGTCGGGGTTGCTCCTCTTTCTATATTCTGTACTTCTCACCAAGGTTAGTGCCTGGTATACACCGGTTTGGGCAGAATGGGTAAAGCAGGGGTCGAATTTCAGGTAAAAATCTACCAGACAGCTGGGCTAGGAGCACAAAATTTTTACTGGACCAGAAGGTATTTCACAAGACCAATGGTAAAAATAAGAACACAGTGTTTTGAATGAGTGTGCTGTTTCGATTTGTTTTCCCCCTTTGCCGACCTTGTTGGGGGAGGAGTTAGAAATGCTGTTTTGACTGAAACTCCCTGCCTCAAAGCTAAAAATGACCATTCCAGAAATTATGGGGGTCTTTCAGTTCACCAGATTTTAAAAAAATAAAAATTGACTTTTAGTGATAGCATTTCACGAAGTTTATGAAAAAAAATCACTAGACTACCGGACTAGTTCGGTCAAGAGTTCACTAGACCAACGCTCAAATCACTGGACTCGGTCCAGTGGATATTTCCATCCCTGGGTAAAGCCAACTCTCTTGGAATTGCTTTCCAAGCCAATCCTATTTTGTAAATACATGTACCGAAAACTGAATTTTTATTGGGTTGATTTTCAGGGTTTAGATAACATCAGGGACGAAGTTGAAGACACCTCCGAGCCACTTATTGACGGCGTCTACGGACATGGAAGGTCAGGCTTAGACTGTGAAATGAATACAGTGGAACGCCGCTATACCGAACATTCGGCTATACCGAACACCATCCTTGGCTCCCAGATTTTGTGTGCAAAACTTAGCGAACATTGTTGTTGAAGAAAAGTCAACGGATTAAAAAAAATGTACTGGGCATTTGGGCTGTTTGTAATTCCCAAACGGCCGCAGCTTTATGTTGAAGAGTGACAGGTGGCTATTATTTCCCCAAGGAATAGAAGGGAAAAGCCAACTGTTGCTTTGGAATTCGGAAAGCTTAGAAAGTATGAACATGTAATTACATAATTCAATGGCTGGCATATGTTTAAAGTCGTCCTTACATAACCGGCGGCTGAAAATCGCTATACCGAACGATCGCTATACCGAACAAAATCTGTGGATCCCCGCGATGTTCGTTATAGCGGCGTTCCGCTGTAACTCAAACTTGCTGTAATCGGAGAATTTTTTTTTTTAGAATTATGATTGCAAGTTCTCGAGGTGTGCACAATGTTGGAACAACGTGAAGAGCAATGTTGATCATAACTGCTTCAGAGGAAGAGTTCATAAATGAAGGTCGCCCAATACAGGGCTAAAAATCACTCTAGGTACATGGCTACATCAGCGGTGGTGGGGTTGGCCACATTTTAGGTTGCCAGCCCAACCACCGTTATGGTTTTCCCTGTGCAAAACTCTAAATAGAGGATAAATCTTCAATAGATACCAAAGAAATTATCTCAATTTTCAGACCTACAGACCCCCAGGCGGGGTAACTTCCACCGTTGCTGAGACTTACTCACCTCCCTCCTTTAGTTGCTGAGGATCAAGGGAATAGTCATACACAATTTGGGCTTTTCTTTGTATAACGTTTGAAAGATATTGGAAGCTATGTCATTCTGACGACCGTCCGTAAAGCTGTGACTCCTCATCTGCTAGTGCAGACACTTTGAAGCCGTCCAAGGCGTGGCCTGATGGAAGGGTTGTGCATGTTGTGTGCATGACTGATGAATTCTTGAATTATCTGAAAACGGCATAGCGTAAGCTCCCCAATACAATGTTTTATTATGAGTTGTCACTGACAGCCAGAAATTCAGCAGCAGTGAAGGTGTCTGCAAAGATTGAACGTAAAGGAGAATCAAACCTAGAGATCCTTGTAGTTCTTTCTCACCGTGTCGCCCCAGGAATAAGACGGCAACCTGCACATGTTTGACCCTATCATCACCTAAAGCTACAAAATACTAAGTACTCGTAGTAAAATGTAGTATGCAGTACTCTCACCTACTTGTGTGCAATGCCTGCAGTAATTTTTAGTATTTGGTACTTCACCCCCAAATAGTGTACGTAGTAATATGTAGTACTAAGGTTGTTCGGTTTAGAGGAAAAATGTTTGTTATCATCTAAGGCTGAAACACAGTATGAATTACTGGTTTTCAGAGATGATACATTTTTATTATCTTAGCCATCCAATTCATTGACACAAATATAATTTACCCAGTAACTTAACTGTATTACATAGAAGTAGTATTTTGTAGTTTGCCAGTATCTAGACTGCTGTCATTACACACCCATTCATCAGTCACAGAGAGACTCAGTGCTACAAAATACTAAGTAGTATTCTGTAGTACTCAGTTCTTTATACCTTTATACCAAAGTATAAAGGAAGTAGGACGTTAGGGTTAATATCAAACTTTGGCTCTTGAAGATTTCACCCATTTACTATTCCTGACTGTTGGTTTTTTCTTTCAGCCAAAGTTTAATTAACCTGATGCTAACGGGTAGTGCAGTGTCTCACGTCTTTGACAACGAGAAAGAAGTCGCTGGTTTGAGTAAGTCCTGTCGAATCATTATCAAAATTCAGTTTGTAGCATTCGCAACAGCTTGTTTGTCTGCAGAATTTTTTTTTCTTTTTCAGGTGTTTTCTATCACAAATTCGACTGTAAATGTTTCTTTCAATTTGTCCTTTAGAGATGAAAGGAATTAGTCGGCAGACGAACGTGGGTTTTCTGACACTCTTGGAAAACTTGAGATACTGCGAGGTGAGTGTCCAATTTCTTTTTTAGATTGCATACGTCTGAAAATGTTACTGAGCAGGAAAAACTTGAACATTGTTTATATTATCAAGTCATTTTTCCCCTCACCGTTTTAAAAAGAATGATTAAATACCATGTATTTATTGTTATTGATGCCTTCCTTTCCCAAATAATTCCATTGGATACGCTGATTTGCTCATGTTGTTTCTGTCAATGTATGTCTGTTTGGGTTCTAGGGCTGTTCATTTTCGAATAATTTACTATTCGAATATTCGAAACTGGGTTTGACCGAATATTCGAATATTCGATACTCGCCGATCAAGTTTTTCAGTGCATGCCACACAGGTAAAAAAAACGTTGCACGTAAAAGCACGCCGGTGTTTTCATATGGCGATTGATATTATGGACCGTTCAAACAGCATTTTTTTGCATGCCCCTGTTGTATCAAGGGTTTAACCGACAGGAACAATAAACTTCCGTCCACAAAAAATTACGATTGACAAAAATGCGGCATTTGACACTGCTAAGCGCCGTAACTTTTCTATTAAAATAGCATCAGAGTCGTATCTGTACGTGCATGTATGTGACCGGCTCTGCAAAAAGGGGTATTATGTCGCACTATGTGAAAACACACACAGGGCAGTTCTATGTGAAGCGGGTGAAAAAATCTTTACGCAAGTGATTATTATATTTGTTTTGGTTTGTTGGCTTTTGTTATATCTATATTTTCAGAATTTATTTTCAGAAACATTAATATTGATGAATAAAGATGAAAAAAATAAATGTTTGATCAAAATTATTTCTATCTTATTTCTTTGCACTTTTTGTGTTTAAAGGCCTGTATCTCTAAACGCACTTCCGTTAAATTGGGAAAATAGGAGTATACAAATGTCAAGATATCTCGAGAACACAAAATGCCACAGGGGTCAAACCTACACCAAATTACAGCTTAGGATGTGGCCACTTCAGCTATGTATAAAACTCATTTAAAAACAATGTTGCGACATAATAGCCCTTTTTGCAGAGCCGGTCACATATATCTTTTCGAATATTCGAACCGGCAAAATGGTATTCGAATATTCGCTTGACGATCGAATATCAAATATTAGGTATATTCGGGACAGCCCTATGGGGGTTCCTATCATTCAATATTCAAATATGAGCAGAAATCGATTTTTTTTTTCTCGACGACTTTTTCCTGGATGAATTTGCAGGTTGGTGCTTTCTTAAAGAACCCGCGTAAGCCCATCTGGGTTGTCGGAAGTGAGACTCATCTTACAGTCGTATTCTCTCAGGTAAGATTTAAAAAAAACATTAAAAAAAATTAATCAAGCAGATAGTTGGCTGGAATTTTAAGCCCATCCCCCTTCATAGCTCATACTCGTGAGAGTTATTATTTCTGTCTTTCTGAATTATCCTGGGTTTGCCGATCAGGGCTGGCACTCGTCCCTCTCAGGTCGCGGCTTTTTGAATCGAGAGAAGGCAGGGGAAGGATATTTCAGGTGTTTTTTTTTTAGTAGAATGAAAATCCCAGAGAAAAATTATTCCTGGGGGAAACCCACGCAATCAGTTCGGGACTAAAAAAGCTGATCCTCATTGGGCATCTGGATTTGAATCAAACTGGGATGAACAGGGGCCAATTTCATAGAGCTGCTTAAGCAAAAAAAAATTGCTTAAGCGCAAAAACCTTGCTTAATAAAAATCAGGTTAGCAGCCAAAACTCCATGTGATTTTTATGATAAGCAAACAGCTAAATACCAGTCACAAGCAATATAAATCACATGGAATTTTGGCTGGCAACATGATTTTATCAAGCAAGGTTTTTTTTGCGCTTAAGCACATTTTTGGCTTAAGCAGCTCTATGAAATTGGCCCCCTGCAGAGATAGAAGATGAGGAATGAACCACTACACTAACCTGATAATCAAAAAGGACTTATGGGTGAGGCTTATCCAATAATGGAATGCACTGCCTCATCAAACCATCAGCGCTTCATCTACAGTTTTTCATTCTGCGATCACCCAGATGAATCAGCGACCTCAGTCATCAAGTCTCTAATTGGCCTCCCAAAAGGACGTCCCCGTAAATTTTTTTTTTTTTTTTTTTTTAGAATTACCAGGGTCTTTTCTTTTTTTTCCTCAATTTTAGGAAGAGACTCTAGTTGCGGATGAAACAGAATGGGAGAAGGCTCGTCGGATATTCAGCATGTACGACACAGAGGGGAGTGGATTCATCACTACGATTATGCTGAAAGAAGTACTAGATGCCCTGGGACTTGCCACCATGCCTGAATAGTGAGTTGGGCTGTTCATTTTCGAATAATTTAGTATTTGATTATTCGAAACTGGGTTTGACCGAATATTCAAATATTCGATAACGATACTCTCCGATCAAGATTTTTTCAAAGTGAACAAAGAAACTGGCAGGAGAGGGGCTCAAACCTGCGACCTCTGGTTACCGTACCGGCGCTCTACCAACTGAGCTATCTTGCCCTATGTTGGCGGTCTCAAAAATTGTCAGTATCTTTGTTCGGGTGGGTCAGCTGCAACCGAATGTCGCGTTGGTAAAACGTTGCACGTAAAGCATGCTGGTGTTTTATGTGCACAATTGGTGTGTTTTTGCAGTAAATTATTTATAAGTCAAATGCGGCATTTGACACTGCTGAGCATCGTAACTTTTCTATTAAAATAGCATCGGAGTCGTATCTGTACTTGCATATTTTTTCTCGAATATTTGAACCGGCAAATTCGGTTGACGAACGAATATTCGGTGTATTCGGTGTATTCGGGACAGCCCTAATAGTGAATTCCAACTCCTAGGCCCATGAGCGAATTGGAGGATGGGGTGAAGTGAGCCATAGCCCCAAACTTAACCCCTAAAAGTTCTCTCTTGAAATTCTCATTGGATAGCCATTGTTGTCGTTCAAAAATTGACTATTTTGATTGGTTTCACATCTCCCGTTGTCTCAGTGTTGTTGTTTCTCATTGGTCTGTTCCTTTACCCTCCAATGTATTGATTCTTGTGATTGGTTGGTTTGTCCCCAGTGTTGACTTTGTGAAGCAGCGCCTAGATCCTGATGATTTTGGAGTTATTCTCCTCAACTCTTTCATGTCTGAGTTTTTCCCGAATGAGGTGAGTGCAGAATGCTCAAAAGCTGTTTTCAGGAGTATTTTCCGCATCGTTTCTATGGTAACCTGTTCGGTAGTGTGATAGTTCTATTAGCGCTTTCTGTCCGGCTGTTACTGATGGGGTGCTGGTCCGCCAAGACGAACTTGTGCAGCCAAGCGTAACGCAAACAATAGGCAAACAATGGAATGAGTACGCTCAGGAATGCACATGTAGGCGACAACCGGCCAGTTGGGCTTCTTCAAACCACGGCTATGGCCGTCGTCCATATTCAAGAGGTGAACTGTCTGTCAGCTTTAATACTTGAAATCACACTAGCCACCAACTACAGCGGCCGTTTGGCAATATGTTTTGTTTCAAATGAGGGCACTGTCATTTTGGGGGTTGAAATGGTAGTGGTTTACTTTTATTGAATTAAATTCGCGCATTTAATAACTTCACTGCAGTTAAGACAAAGTGCATACATCATTTGCAGACAGTCATGTACATTTATCGAAAAAGGCCGTATTTTTTAACAAATGAGGGGGGGCTGTGTAGAGTATTTTTGGGGGTTGGGGCTGTTCAGATTATGGAATCGAGTACCCATCAACCGAAATAACGTATTACTAAGAAATTTCTCAGACAATGAAAAAGAAAGTTTTTGATTGTCATTTGTAGGGAATTTTCAAAATAAAAACCCACATGGAAAAACAAAACAGATTAACGTCTGTAGAGATCACTGTACGCATTTGCATCTTGCTGCAATTTCCAAGATTACATTTTTTGGGATTGGCTTTCTTTAACGGGTACCCGGGTACCCGTGCTTTTTTTCAATCGGGTACAAATGCACACCCCGAGCGCTTTGTAAGACACATTTGTAAGTTACTTAAAAGTAGGTTCCAAGAAACCTGCTGAGCTTCGTCACCCAGTGGTGGTACAGTTTCAAAGTTTATCCAGGCAGATGTTAAACTCCTGAAGAAGAATGATGATATTTTTGGTCATTCAGAAACAATGTTTGATCTTTATTAAAGTAATCAGCTTCATTCTGTGGACCTTCTGCTATAAAAAAAAATCCAAAACTTAGTGTTACAGCAGTTTTGCTTCCAACATATCATGTCTTCTTCGTCCGTGTTTTTCGTGTTCAGCCTGATCGTATCATTCCTGAATACTTCACAGTGTATCACTACAACGGCCTGCAGAGATCGTGCCCCAACAGACAGGTAGGTGGGCAGTGGAGATTTAAACAGGTTTCGTTTTGTTAGTTCGTTCGTTCGTCAAAGTGTTCATCATAAGTTGTTTGGTTGTTAGCGGTGACGGTTTCAAGCTAAATGTTTTCGCAATAATCTATAGAGAAGACTCAATGTAGAAAACTCTTCATGATCATGCTCGTGGTGCCGACAATGTTTTTTTTTACATTTTCAAAGTGAACAAAGAAACTGGCAGGAGCGGGATTCGAGCGGGATTCGTACCGTACCGGCACTCTACCAACTGAGCTATCTTGCCCTATGTCGGCGGTCTCCCAAATTGTCAGTATCTTTGTTCGGGTGGGCGCTAGTCAGAAGTCATAAACCCAGAATGCCGTATAGCCAGGAATCACACCCAATTTTACGATACAACCTGGGAAGCGACATCGTGGGGATCACTCAATGAGGATACGACTTTTTAACCTATAATTCGTCAAACAATCCACAAGGGAAACTGACTAGGTAAATTTGAATACATTTTCAAAGTGAACAAAGAAACTGGCAAGAGCGGGATTCGAACCTGCGACCTCCGGGTTAAGTACCGGTATTCTACCAAATGTTTTTTTTTTTTTTCAAAGCTGTTGTGAAGACTCTGAATTACCTAAGAAGGCAAGTTCTATATTAGCTGGTTTGGGGTGTTGCAGTACCGTTATACGTCATAATGGCCTCAGACTTAGCCCTTTGAATTCTGCCGATTTGGATTGGGACAAATGGTCTCATTTAGTGAGTGATGGTATCTTTCCCATTTGTCCAAGTAACGGCTGTGGTTGGTTAACATTAACCCTGACCTTCCCAAATCCTCCAAAATCCTTTTTTTTTTGCCAAATGGAGGAATTTGGAGAATTTGAGGGTCTTTGGAAGTTGAAGCATCGGAGGATTCTGCAGGATTGAGGGCATTATAGGATTTTGGCCTCTGGAGGAAAATGGAGGATCCGGGTCATCAGGCCCGATCTGGTGCTGGATGATTTCAGAGGATTGAGGTTACTGGGGTGTTGATCCAAAAACCCACTGGAGGATTTTGCAGGATTCCGGCAGTGGTCCCCAGCGACAAACCTTGAAGGATTTTGGAATTGGAAGATATTTGGAGGATTCAGGTTACATGCAGGAGAAATGATGGAGAGAGTTAATGTATTGACAGTCGGACTCATCTCAGTACCTGTTCAACAAGTACTAGTTTGTCACTCTTTGTGGCAGTGACATTCCAACGTAAACCACACCAACTGGGGCCAATTTCATAAAGCTGTTAAGCACAAACATTTGCTTAGCATGAAAATGTCTTGCTTAGTAAAAACAGGTTAACAGCCCAAAGTCCATGTAATTTTCATGCTAAGCAAACAACATCTGAATGCCAGTCAAAAGCAATATTCCACACACGGAAATCTGGTTGGTAATCCAGTTTTTATCAAGGAAGCATTTGCATGCTAAGCAAATTTTTGTGCTTAACGGCTTTATGAAATTGGCCCCTGGCCTCTTTTAAAGGGACACATTGCTTTGGATTTTGCGATTTGGGCTATAAAATTGAAATGGATATGGTTGGGAAGCTTTTTTAAAAGTAGAATATAAAGATTCATATACCTATCCCTTCAAATTGCGTGGTCAATAACGGTCCGCCATTTTGTAGAACCAAATTTTTGACTCCACAAAATGGCGGACCGTGTTCACCAGTCGTATTTCCAGTCGCAGCTGGTTGAAGTACATTCTGTTGATCCATTTTGATGTACTGTGGCACGGCGTGCAGCACTGGCGATATGTGTCGCGAGGTAGAGAATGGTACCTGGCGATCATCTGATAGGTTCACAAGGCCACTGGCTGCGGCGCCAGCCTAAAGACTCTTACAGCGTATTTTGCGCATTATTTAGACGGTGGAAATAAGTCTATGATTCGCGGGTCAGATGTCAGGAGTCAGGAGTCAAAGGCCAATTTTTTGTTTTGTAATCACTACTCGCTAATTGCAACACATTATACGTGTTTTTTTTGCATGAACAACTCTTATAAAAGATACGGAACATTTCCAAACAGCAAAATTTCATGACATTTGAAGGCAATGTGTCCCTTTAAGAGGAATATCAATTCCTTCCTTCAGCTTTCCTGATTTCTTCTTTTTCTTTGTAGCCCGTTGCCTAGAGTGGCGTCAGCCTTACTTGAGGCGATATTCCATAAAAAAAAAATAAAAAAAAAAAAATAAAATAAATATACGGGGTCCAATTTCACAGGGTCGCTAAACTCGCTAAAAATGTTCTGCTAACGGAGCCTCCGTCCATTTTCACAGAGAACGTAAGATTTAACCCTACGAGACCAACCCTTGTCTGCAAAACACGGCGGCCTTGCCGTACTGCAGTTTGAAGTCCGTTGGTAAAACGTGTATACGCCCTCTATAATGTGAGCAAAATACCTTTTTTTTTTCAAAGCTAATGACCTTTCCAGAGGTTGTCAATTCGACCTGTTTAAAGGAGAAACTTGAGAAATATTTTTAAAAAATTACGCATTTATTAAACAAAATTCAGTGCACTCGGAGCCCCCTTTCATGTGAATGAAAGCTTTGTTTGAAAAAACTCCATCTATTCATTACACCCCCATTCAAAAACAATACAGTTGAAACATGAATGGATTGAGTACGTGCAGGAATGCACGTATAGATGACAACCAGCCAGGTGGTCTTTTTTCAAACCGCGGCTATGGTCGTCGTCCATATTCAAGAGTTTAAACTCCTGATCTCTCCGTCAGGTTGCGTACGTAGAGGGACGGGCTACCATTCCAGACCCGTCGGAGCTAACCTGCCTAAGCGACGCCACACCCATCAAAAGCTGCATCCGGACCAAATGGCCTACCTTCGAAGTGGAATGGAAAGACAACGCCAACCCGTCGATCATCTGAGGCCACGCCCTCCTGATCAAGTAATGCCGATAGGTAGATGCGCTTTCACACGGACTTAACAGCTTGGATGTTGCATTTGGTTGAGAAGCAAAATCTAAAGAGTAAACAGTAGCCACGGAAATAAATATAGCACTTCTTTGCACAGGTAGGCATCACGTTACCCAATCACACTGCAAAGGTATAAATGAGAACACATCTTTTTACATTCTTGAAGGTAGCGCGGGATGACGCTTGGTGCGGAATGACACTTGCAAATTAAGAAGTACACATAAGAATGTATAGCTGCTATTTCCAAATCGAAAAAAAACTGGTAGTCAGCGGGTTGTTTGCTTAGCATGAAAATCCCATGGCCTTTTGGCTGGCAACCTGTTTTTACTAAGCAAGACATTTTTGTGTTAAGCAAATTTTTTTGTGCTTATTTAGTAGCTCCGTGAAATTGGCCCCCAGGTTGTTGTAGGGGTTGTACAGTGCTGCTGTCTACCAATAAGCCAGTTCGGTATCTCAAAGGTCAAAGGTTATTCGGGATAAAGGCAATTCACTGACCACCCTTTTTGTGTAAAGTAAGGAGAGCAATGAAATAAGCACTTTTTAGTGTTACAGGGTTCTCAGTTATTAACGTAAGTTATTTGTTTTTAAGACCCGTTGAAGTTATATGTTTCCAGGGTTAAATTGATAGCTTCTTTCTTGAGTTTAATGTCCGTGTAATTGATATTTGGAGATAAAGGCAAAATTGATACACATGAGGTGATCCCAGCACCAGGGAAGGACACCTATCCACTTATATTCATTGTCAATCATAGAAGTTACACAGTCATGTAATGCAAGCTTTCAGAACAATTATTGTACCCCTCCCCCAATTTGGCACTGGGATTAAATGATGCGTATGGTCGTTTGTACCATTAATTACCTGACCAGCAGAGAGAGATTTATTAGTTATCCCACGAGCGCGAGTGGGATAACGAATTTATCTTCAAGCAAACTTGACGCCAAAAAGTTCTATTACATGGTTCTATCAAACGGTATACGCGTTTGATAGAACTTCCCAGCCACTACAACACGGCTGTCATTGGACTGGTTCCCGGTCCCTCCAGCGATGGTTGGCCGACTATCGTTGGAAATAGTCTAGTTCCAAGACATCATAATTCCCTGATGCCTGTAAATTGCTCTGTTTTGTCTGAAGTAGGGTCAGGGAACCAGACTACGAGGACAGCATTTTTTTCTCTTTGTTTTCCCAGCATCTATGCACACAAAACTTGAAACAGGTCAGTATTTGCTATAAAATACTAAACCCCCAAATCCATTCATTTCTGAAAATGACAGCAAAAATTTACTTTGAATCTGGCTCTCTCAAAGGAACAAGTCGTTTACAGAGTACTATAAAGTATTCGGGGATGCATCTGAATGTTCTTATTGTTGTTCGTACTAAATCGGTGGCTAAAACTTTCTAAGTGTAAAAAGATAAAACACAGTAAAATCCCTTAAAAATTTGTTTCATCTGGAAAATGAGATTCCTAGCACTCCAGATTGAATCTCCTAACATGAGTCTGATAAATCATCTTTTGAAAATACCTGCCCAGGGTATTGTTCTTAAAAGTGACAGCATGTCAGACGGAAGAGTATTACATTGTGGTATTCGTGGAGAACGGCGATTTTCTCCCACATGTTTAAACCGGGGTTTTAAATTAACACCATGCGGTATCTATATATAGGACGAATGGTTTAATATACATGTTACATGGTGTTAATTTAACACCACGGTTTTTGTGCAGTGTACCGAATATGCGATTTTCCACTGCACACAAAATACCTGCTGGACAGGTGAAAAAAAATGTCAGTAATAAACATTTGAAATCCTAGAGCAGGTTTTAGTCAAGGTTTTTTTTTTTTAGTTAGTTATGTATTAAATCTTAATGTTTTAGTTTGAATAGTATGCATCTATGAGAAATACTTTATAATGGTCACTTCACTTCAGTATTCTAGTTGTATGTAACTCATCGAGACTGGTTTGTACAGTATTTTTAATTTTTTTTCTTCAAGTTCTTGTGAATTTGTTCTGCAAAAATCGGTCATTGTTTTCATCAAGTGTGTTGCGTTTGAATTAATAGAAAAAAAATGCCTATATATTTTACTTGTGAAACGTATTCGTGTTGTTGCAAATATCTGGAAAAGTCGAATCGGTTATCCTGAGCAACTCAGTATCCTTGGCAAGTGTAAACCAGCCTTACAAAAAACTTGGTAATATACCATAGTAGCAAAACAAGTATTATATCTCGTATTTATTATCTGCAGTATACAGTAGAGTGCATATATCTCCAAAGCTGTCCCCTCGCCTGAATCGAATAAAGAACTAAACTAGACCTGACAAACAACCTTCGTATTTATCCCACCGCTGCCACCAAAAATAGCGACTGCAGTCTTTGAACTATCGCGTATTAATTACGAGTTATTATGAAAGATAACGAAAGTGTAAAATAGTAGTACGGAATATTTGTGTCTGGGCAGCAAGCACTAAGAATATTCATTATAATCAGAACACTTATTGGAAGGTAATACATGTATTCTCACTGTGGATTGGAATCTGGAGAGAATGGTCACCACGCTTGGCATCCTCCGCCCATTTATCACGAGAATTCACGAGAAGCCAATGCCAAGATTCACATTATAAAGGATTAAGTATGCACTCTGCGCTTCAGGTAAAACAAAGTAAATACGAAATTGTATAAGGACTTGGAAGTTAATCGTGGGTCTAAATAAATTGGAAATTTAGGATGATTTCTCCGACTTCTGTTTAAGATCTTAATAACTAGAGTGGCTTTTAGCCTTGTAATGGGTGACTTCCGTAAAAAAAAAAAAACGTTGATTGACGTATTCCGACATATTGTACTAGAGGTTTCCCAAAAGTTGTTTTATTATGAAATATTTTGAAATAAGCAAAAAAATACGCGACTTGTCCTGAACTATTTGAACCCTTGCCGATGTTTAGTACATGTATTAAGCAAAAAATTGAAGATATCGGCGTAACTTCCGGGTAACACTGTAGGCCAGTTTGTTAAAAAAAAAAAGAATAAAACAAGATCTCATGAAGCAAAATGCTTGTTGTCAGTGCCGTGTTTTATACTTGCACGTATAAATTTGGCATTTTGTGAGCCGAGAACCACGTGGAATTTAAAGTGTACTGTTAGTGTCTGGAAGTTAAGTGTCTGGAACCGTGAGAATTTGAGGAATGGAAACAACCCAAGTCGGTCGTGCATCGCATCAAAACCTGCTTCTGTTGACAAAGTCAAGAAAAACTACATGTAGGTCTACTCAAGTTTTTCGCCAGAAAAACGGTATTCATGACGACAGCTTGGAAGTTGTCCGAGTTAGTGTGCTTCAAACTACACTAACTTGAAATATATCGATTCGGTGTTTTTTTTTCTAACAAGTAGTTTCTGTGGCCTCAATTTGGCGCATAATACGGCGAGGGTTGCGCGGTGTTGACGGTGTATCGTTGGTATTGGTTACTTTTCTCATGAAATGACCTTGGCATTTTGCTAAGTTGAATTGTGCGCGCCTGGTGTCGTGCCCACAGTAACCTTCGTGTCTGTTGTCGCACATTGAGAATGAGTTTGCTTTTAGTGCTAGCTGTGGGAGAAAAGTTGTCAGTTTTTGTGGATGACGTAGTTATTGTAAGCATTGTGGATACAGCAATATTAACCAAACTTCACCTGTATTTTCCCTTGAAGAGCCATGGTGTTCCCCTTATGTTTTCAGCTGGTGTCGCTTGGTATATATTGAATGAATGAATGAATGAATGAATTTATTTCACCACATTGTAAAGTACGTACAAATATAATATAAAAAAACAAAACATTATGGCAAACAATACAATGGGTAGGATACCGGTGAGCAAATAATTGCTATCAAAGCCGGTCTCCTTGGGAGGTCAGACTCCTTAGGAGGTCAAACTCATTGGTCAGTATAAATGAAACTACATTAATTAATCATTAATAAGAAAAGCAATAGACATCAAAATTATTACACAAACATTAAACAATACATAAAATAACACTGGTGCATATCCGACAATGCTGTAATGGGGAGGGGTATAAAAAAAAAAATATGATAGATACAATAACAGGCTCAATAAATTAGAGGAATTTCTTCAGTAATTTTTTTAAAATTCGTGGGAAACTATGCGGTATAATGTATATCATCACCATTGTGACAATGTTCGTGTGTGTGAATATAATACTGATGGCAAAACGTATACCCGGACCACAACTAGCTCAAATCGTGAAAGGGAAAATGGCTTTTCTTGGTCTCTAAGCGTGGATTCCAGCATTTTCTCCCAGTTGTAGAAATCAGTTTGGTACACAGCACAGTCAAACGACATTTAGCTGACCTCCACCTACACATGAATGGCGAGCTAAATACGTGTTCACACCAAAAAGCGTTCATGTGGCAATCTAGTAAAGTTCACGTTTAAAAATATCCGCTTTTGTCCGCTCCAAACAATTCTTCGAACGTGTAATTGTTGTAGCAACAACGTCACGGTGTACAGCACATATATATATAGACCCACTTCGACTGTACATGATCTCGTGTTCGGAACATTTCATTCTTTTCCCGTGTCCTGGTCATATCAGGCTCCGATCCAACAGACAAGTCCTCGATGTAATGGTAAAATACACCACGGGAAGCTATGATGAGTTGGCCCGCCTCTCGTGATCTTTGTCAGCAATTTCAAGTCAAAACTTCGGAATATGGGGTGTAAAAGCTCGAAGTCTGTCGTCCATGCTGTGGGCGGGGCTAACTCCTGTGATAGGGAGGATCCGCTGGTCGCATATCAGGGGGATGTGATACCCGAGGAATTTCACATAACGAGGGGACACAGATTCAACTCGCTGAGTGTCGGGAATATTACCGACTCGCTGAGCTCACTCGGGCCAGGTATTTCTTATTTCTTCATCTATAACCCAAATGTCTAGATTTTTTTGGCTTGCAATTCTCCGATCACTAGCTAGGCACATTTTTTTGTGCGAAGTACGGTCATCGTTACTAAAATTGCATTACATTTCTTGAGAGCAGAACTAGCCTTACTTCAAAGTGCATGTGCCAACTGAATGCCCCAAAAGTAAATAATCAGGCATTGTAACTTAATGTGGGGTCTAATAAAATAGTTGTTAAATTTTTGTATCAAAGGTCTCTCTCTTATCATTTTATGTATTTGTTTGTAAGATTTAAACTTTTGAACGTCTTTGAAAAGATTTTATTGGGAGGTTTTTGCCTTTGTTTTTCTATTGGACTCAAGGTTTTGCCAACATGCATTATGTGGGGTATCTTGCAGGTATGGTCATCAATTTTCTTTTAAGTTTTTTGTTTAATAAAAAACTGGCCACATTGTGGTCTTCCATCTGAAAAAAAAAGCAAAATGAAAATTGACAGTTAAAAATGACGGTGTTATATACATGGAGGTCTGTTTTCCTTCCTCAATGGTTTGCTCTATGGTTATACATGTACTTTGATCGGTATTTCTTAAAGGAAGCGCAGCTTCGTCCAATCCATCCAACGTCGAGGAACAGCCAATGAGAAGCGTCCGACTGGAAGACTACGTGTTTCCCTTTGAGAATATAGTCTTCGAAGGAGGCGGAAATAAGGGACTCGCTTATGCCGGAGCAGTCCGGGTATGTAGGTTAACTATTATGCGCTCCTTGTGCTAGAGACTATCCACAATTGATTGAACATGAATTACAACATCAGATGATTCAGGTGATTAGAATATTGAGGGAATAATGTCATTTTTAACCATATTTTTAATTTTGTTTAATTTTGTTCACAGCAGTGGATGCCGTATCAACGACAGATGGTGAAATATGACAGTGCGCTTGCGAAGATTTAAAGGGAATGAGGAGAATTGGGATTAGGGCATGTAGGGGTTGGGGAAGCCTATATCGATGGAAACGTATAGGCCCATGTGCTTTAAATTTAGAACTGTGCATATAACTAGACTCTACTGTTTCAACATAATTACAAACCCATTTTTATGGCTGTGGCGATTTTCTTCCAATTCTGTCTGTCTGTGTTTATCGGAATATTTTCCCCCAGTAAAAAATGGTTTGTCACTGTAAAAACGTTGGGCAGTGGCTTATTAACCCAAACAATCTGTGTATAGTTGCTAAATTTCGTGAACAATTGAAGTAAGAGTGATTTTCTTATATTTCTGTTGTCATACATCCATGTGTGCATACATTTTTTAGGGGTCCTATTTTGTTCAAACAAAAAGTAGTACTTGTGCTTCATACACCGAAATATTGCCGACAGGTTGCAAGGCTCAGGCGCGGCTCCGGGGGGAAGGGGGGGGGGGTCGAAATTCCCCCCCCCCCGCTCGTTGGCATTTTTTTCCTTTTCCTTGTAGGGGCCTACGCCTAAAGTTGCAAACCAGAAACCCTACATGTCTTATTTTGCCTAGGGGTAAGAACAAAACAAAGGGGTTAAATGGCGCCACCGATGGTTAGAAGGTGTGTCAGCCCCGCCCCCCCCCCCTCCCGCTTGTAAAACAAATTCGCAGACGGAACATTTTGGGAGTCACCTTTCTGGGCAAATTTCAGAGACCCCCCCTGCAAAAAATCCTGGATGCGCCCCTGAGGCTGTATAAGAGATTTTGTGTTTTCTTTGTCAAGCAGCTTTAGAGATTTTAAAAGTAAAATGGGGGGGGGGGGGGGGTGAAAATGGGTTACAAGTGCAAAATCAGAACGGTAAAAATAGATTTTAAATGTCAAACTGGGACGGTGAAAACGGCACGAATATTCTATTTTGCCACGGGCAAACAAAACCCTGGCTACGCGCCTGCGTGGGAGACAACTCATGGAAATTATTCCTACGCGTTTCTCAAACCTTGGCTTCGGCTTGGGCTTCGGCTTCGTCTCCAGCTATTCCCTAGTCCCATTGCCAATCTGAAGACTTGAATACGTAAAGGTAATAACAGACTCTGGCTCCGGATTAAAACATCAGACTTTCATATACATATAGCAAAAACAGTAGTCAAGATCTTGCCGAAGCCCGAGCCCAAGCCAAGGTTTGAGAAATGCTGTTTATTGATGTGTCTGTGCGCTGACTGAAAATTTTGGTCATGAATTATATGGAAGAAACGCGTACCGGTATATGTTTTGAACGTAAAAACACTTTATTCACTACACTGTGCACTCTGATTGGTCTTTCTGTATTAGGTCCTACGCGCGAAGATTGATATATACATTAATACTGCGGGAATTAGGAGCGCCCGCTCAAATGATATTCAAAATTTACAATTTGTTCAATCTGGTCGGTAGAGTTCATAGTTCTTTGGTGTAATGTCTCATAGGAAGCTCATTCTCATGCTATTTAGCAATTCAATTAAAAAAAATCAAACAATGTTCCAGCGTGACACTTCCAAATAGAGTTGTAATCGAGTCGGTCACAAGTTAGTCAGTCACAACTCAGTTCAAAAGTCAAATCAGATCACAAGTCAGCTCACAAGCTACATGGGATGAACAGTGACAAAGGAATGCTTTTGTTATAATAGTGTGTTTGCATAGCTTGTTACATGGCTCGAGACCAGACTTGTGAAGTGACTTGTGACTACTCGATTAGGCCTACCAACTCTGCTTCCCAGCCAAGCACGGACACATCATCTTTAAAACGAAAACGTTTGTGTTCACTAATCGTATAGATAATAGTTATAACCTCCTGCAAAATGAACTCCTGTTAAAAGGTAATTTTTTGCTGCATCACCAATACTACTTTCACCTGTTCAAAGTTTCGCTATGAAGGGATATACATACATGTATTAGATGTCAAATTTTAATGACCACGATCACGTCTATATTTAGGTGTTCGAGAGAGCCGGGGTTTGGCCTAACATACGCCGACTTGCTGGAGCTAGCGCCGGCGCAATGTGGGCGGCGCTACTTGGAATCGGCTACACCTCACATGACGTCGAAGAATTTCTTAGTCTCGACCTCAAGATGTACTTTTTAGGTGAGCCAACAAAAAAAGCACAAAAAAGCCCAAAACAGCATTCCTGAGAACAACTTACCTTGATACGTCGTTACTATTCATCAAAAATTAGTGCGGCTTTTTTTGTTCTAACAAACGAGGCAAGAAGTCACACCCATATTAATTTTGGAAATTGTATGGCCTTAAACATTGGGGGGGGGGGGGCTAGTCAGAAATCGTTAAATACCCACATCATGCCGTATAGCCAGGATAACGCCCCCAACGTTTACGATACAACCCTGAAAGCGGCAATTGAGACGTTTTTATATAAGTTTTGAGACGTTTTTATCTTATACATGTAATATCACCAAACCAAAAGGGAAATGGTAATTGAATATTCAATGTGATTATTTTTGTTAGACGCTTCGTGTGGGTTCTGTACCCTGATTCCTAACCTAATAAAGCATTACGGATGGCACCCCGCGGCTAAGCTGTACTCCTGGTTTGGAGATCGACTAGAGGAAGCCACAGGTTACAGAGATGTCACATTCCAGCAGGTATTTCAACATTTACAATGATACGAATTGTTCAAACCTCTCTTTGTTGAGTTAAATACTATCGGATTTCGTAAACAAAACAAACCCGACAGACACACTGCATTCAACATCTACAAATTGCAGGACAGGACAGGACAGGACAGGACAGGACAGGACAGGACAGGACAGGACAGGACAGGACAGGACAGGACAGGACAGGACAGGACAGGACAGGACAGGACAGGACAGGACAGGACAGGACAGGACAGGACAGGACAGGACAGGACAGGACAGGACAGGACAGGACAGGACAGGACAGGACAGGACAGGACAGGACAGGACAGGACAGGACAGGACACAAAATCAGAGGTCCCTATGCTCACTAAACGTAAATTTAATTGGATTTCGGCGTTTTTTTGGGGGGGTTCACGTTAGGTGTATGAAAAGTTCAACACAGAAATCTGCATCGTGGTGACAAACCTCAACGTAATGGATGCCGAATATTGCCACTTGAAGACCACGCCCAACATGTCGATCAGGACGGCCATACGCATGTCCATGTCTATTCCAGGTATGGAGAGCCGTTCCTAAACTGTTCGAGTTTGATTTACAAAAAAGGAGCTAGCAGTAAATTTACGTTTTATTTCGGCGCCATGACCGCACGCGTAATATTTGTGCCAATTCAGGCCATTACAATGATTCAATATTTAAGTCAAAGAATAAAATCAACCGGGAGTTCGGCCGAATCTGTCAGAGTTGTTTTATACGATGCGTATAGCAAACAAAATGTCCAAGTTAAAAAAGGTACTCATACAATCAGTGAAAATTAACATTTATTAAGTTGATTTCAACAGTATTTTAAAGTCTGGTCACTTCTCCTTCCCCAAAACGAGCTCTGGAATGGCCGTGTGTGTTGCAGAGACTAATGAATTTTTATTGTTTATCTGCACTTTTACTTATAAATAGGTTTATTTTGTGCCGTCAAGTACAAGCGTTACGGGAGTGAAGACTGTTATGTGGACGGGGGTCTCCTGTGTAATTATCCTGTACACTGCTTCGACGGTGAGAACAGATTTTTACTTTTTCTTAATTGACTTATAAGAAGAGTTCATGGAATTTAGGAATTCAGAATTTGCGCATTCCGCATCGACTAATGCGATTGGACAATTTCAACAAACTGGGTTCGCTCGATTCTACCGCGCACGATAAGGTAATAAGCGAGCCAGTATTTCAACTGAGCATGTGCACAATGACATTTTATCCCGAATGACCCGCGTGACCTAACGCGCGCTTGTGAACGCAAAAGATGGTCGCACAACGCGCACGTGTTAAATTCAATCAGAAGGGCGTTCGCGTAACACGGCGTGACATTACGTCAGCAATTTTATCTCGAACAACCTTTGACCTTTGAGATACCGAAATGGCTTAAGCTAGCCCGGTTCATACTTCATGCGAATGCGAAGCGAATTTCATGACGTCAACAATTGAAGTTTTCCGTTACCTTAACGAATTCGCTTCGCATACGCATTCGCATGAAGTATGAACCGGGCTTTATTCGTTCAATCCACTTTCGTAATCTGTACATTCAGTTAGATTACGTAGACCCCCTTTGACTGACATTACTGATAGTCTGCAAGTGTGAAGTGAACGTATAACGTTATACTATATGCAGCATTAAATTGTGGGACAGTTGTTGCTAAATGTTGTACACAACATTCCTTAGGTGGTCTATCCCTAAAGGGTCCACGGGCAAGAACAATTCTCTCTCGTAAACTAAGGAAAACTGAGCAAAATATGAAAGTGGACCCATAAGACACATTTGCCGGGTTTGAAAGTAAAATCCCAAATTGAAAGGTCGTATCAGCATTCGCAGAAGCCGGGATCTCAGAGGACCGTCGTTATTTCATTCGTGAACAGGATGGTGGCTGTCGATGAAACCAGAAGATGGTTTCTTACAGAGGCTGCAACCCTTGGAAAATGCAGCCATTCTCATGCAGAAGAACTCTCGCTTTGCACCGGTCAACGATAAGACTATCGGTCTGCTTCTGGTAAGTTCGTGCATGAGCTAGTCCATAAAGGGCGAAACACGGGAAGAGTTGGAACCCACAGCAAGGTATCGGGGAATTCTCTCCACTCGTTGTGCCCCGAAACGTGGTTTAAGGATTTAGGAATATACCTACCAATGCGAGACAATATTTGTTTCAAACGTCAATTTTTAAATGTCATTTCTCACCATCCACTTAAACTCGTATAGTTTTCCATGCATTTCTTCTGGATGTCATTTGATTGTAAGTCGGTATACATGTATTTCCTACTGAGCAGATATGTGAAATCTTATAGTCGTTGAATTCATTGCCGTATTATTTCTTTGGTTTTGTTTCAGTACTCAAGTGATGAACAGGACTTGATGGTTAATCAACTCACCCGGAAGAATGCTTGCAGTGACCCAGTCGATCGGCCCAACACCAAGTTATCAAGGTAAGCCAGCAGTTTGGTATTAAATGAACTCAACTTTGACGTGACCAGTTTGTTCCCGTGACGGGGGCAACTTATAGTTGCAGTTCTCCGAAAATATTCAATCCTTTCCTAATACTTTTCTAAAAGAAGAACTTTGGAAAGACCCGTGTGTTAGGCTTTGTTTGTTTTTGCAGGAAACGTAAAGACGCCAAGCTCAGACAGAAAGAAGCAGCCATAGAGCGCCGCACCGTGACGGAAGCGATGTCAAGGTTCATAGGAGTCTTATCGGCGAGTCAGCTGGATCAGAGCTTAGGGACGGTCAGTCGGAAGGAGCTGGAAGCAGCCTTCGCAAAGGTAGCTCAGATGTATTTTATGTTTCTGTAATTTCATCTGACAAGAGAGAACTATTGAGCCACAAAATACCACTGCGGCTGTGACGTCATCCGTGGTGAAAATATTGTTCACACTTTTGATAGAATCTAATGTAAGATGGTATCCGTCTCCGCTGTCCACCCATTTTGTTTTCTTTTTCTTTTTTGTTCCCACAGAAAAGCGACGAATTCACCGAGGAGCACGCAAAGACTCTTTTTGGGGAGAATTACACGATCCAAGAAGTTTTTGATTATCTGGACTGCAACAAAGATGACAAGGTATCTCAGTGATAAGTCAATGATACTCTATGTGGAGAAATCGACTGTGTTCTATATTGCATGAATTCGTGCAAAAAAATTGTGCCAAATTTGTGCCACTTTTTAGGGGATATTTCCAGCTTGGTATAGAACACGTGATGCAAACCAGTATGACGTGCCCAGTTTGTATTCAGGATGATTTTTGTTTTGTCCAAAGTTCCAAACACGCACGCACAGGGCTTTGAGCGTCTTTACTCTTTTTGTTTATGCAAATCGCCCATCGCAAGGCCAAAGGCCACTCGAGGTGTGGGCTACAGAGAAAAGTGTGGAAGAACCAGCCCCTCGCACTGAAACAAGACAAGATAATCTGATCTCTTCACAGTATGAATAGGGTCGGGATGGGTAACTAGTCCACTGCAAGGCATTAATAATGCCTCTACCGCGTAGAAGTGCTAGCCCATCAGGACTGGGCTCGAACCCACAACTTGCAGAATTACCCGCAGACCACGAATTCAAAGCTCCAAACCACTAGGCCACGGCACTATAAAAAATAAAATGTAATTGTAAGAACAGCCTTGGTACAATGCAGTAGGGTTTCCCAGATATTAGTGGTTGATTTGATTTTTGCCTTATCTTGCTCTCGCCCCAGATTTCGTTCAACGAGTTGATGGGTCTAGCGGAACAGAAGGGTATCGGTCTACAGAGCTATTTCCTCGGTTACCAGAGGCGGGACATTACGTCGCTGTGCGGGTTCCTCGACACGCTCTCAAACACTCTCCTGGTTAATGTTAAGAGGATCTTCACCACGGTAGGTTGAAGATCAATCGATCTGTGGACAACTGAATGGTTGTCTATGTCCCCGGCGCGGTGTAAAGCATACAAACTCAAGTGAATTTGGACAAACAATTATTAGATTTGGGTGGTAAATAGTCAAACTTGCACCAGCTATAACCATAGCTGTAGTCAGTCGGATGCAACCTTGACAGTTTCAAGTCAAATCTGACTTTTTAAAAGAGTGAACACGTACCAGTAGCTGAAAAGAAATGGTAGCAAATGGGTGGTAATAAACTTCGCTGGTACCCACCACCCAAATAGGGCGCTGGGAAAGTCTGATGCCTTCACAGATTTTATTGCGAAGGAAATGCACGGCATTCTGGGTAGCGTACATGACCTTTGCGAATTGCATGCAGCGCTGTGAAAATGGCGACACCAGAATGGTGACCTCCAGCAGGTCACAGGTCATACAAAATCTATCCAATCAGAGCTCAAAGTGCATCAGACTTCCCCAGCGTCCTGTTTGGGCGGTACGAGCGAAGTAATAAACCTATTGAGCGAATGAGGGCGCTGTAACGAGCCAATGAAGAGCAGGTTCGACCAATGAAAATTGGTTGACCTGTGGTCGATTTGTGACGTACCTTACACCTGCGCAGTAACATCTAAGTGCGAATGATAGCAAGTCGAACTATGGTTTCACTGGTCCCCACTTCACTTGTAACAGTTTAGTATGAGCATTGTTGCCGTTGAAAACCAGCGCGACCATGCCCTGTAGGTTGGTTCCATCTAGTCGACGAGACGCGGTCGACTAGTCAGCGTTCGGGTAAAGTTAGTCCAACAATTGTCGACATACGGTTATGCCGACAATGTTATTCTCTTTAAAACGAAGTTGTGCTTTGAAAACCTCCATAGAACAACACGTAAATCAGAATATATAACGTCAATGAATAAATCACAAATTTTAAGCGTTAATTATTGAAATTGTGCTTGGAAGGTTTTGTTGGAATCAGTTAGTTAAATGGAATCGATAACTGAAGTAATCCCATGAAATATTTTTTTAAATTATCGACCACCTAGGAAACAGACTTTGAGCGAACGGTGGGAATAGATACACTCTACGTCAGTGCGACCGACTTTGAGCTGGAGGAAGGCGACCAAAAGTTCCTGGTTAAGGTAAAATGATGGTTTTGGCCCTCTTGATGTTTTTCCAATACATTCCAGTTTCAAAATGGAAGATTTTCTTGCTTAATTTGTTTATTTACATCGCTTGTATTCTGTCTTTGTTACAGCAAGGTGAGCGGGCAGCCAAGACGTTCTTGACCCAGTGGGTAAGACGCAATCCAGACAAGGCAGTCCGTAAGGAACATGTTGCTGAACCGATGGACCTGCCCAAGCCTAGCAAATGTCTGAATTCACGAAACAAGGCTCACTGTAGTAACTCGCCAAAGGAGGGCGGCACAACCCCGTGTGTGATAACCGTGTCTCCAGCCCTATCAGCATATCGTACAGGAAGACACAGCCTAAAAATGGCGTGGCTGTAAACGCAGGCGATTTTAAACCATGCCCAACTTCATAATAAGGTTGATATTGATAAGCACTCGATGTCTGCCGTCGTGTAGGCCTCTGTCATGGACACCATAAAGTAACCACAGCTTAAACTTTGAGCTACGCAAATAACAATGGACGTCTCCATGCACGCACTCGCACGTGAATGCATTAGCAAGCACAAGATAAGCACAAAATGTTCTGCTGTGTTAAGCAGAACTTTTCTGCTTACCGTTAAACAGCTATATTGCATTTGGAGTCAGACTTGACGGCTGGGCCTTGGTGTGCACAATAATTACTGAAATAAGCTTTTCTTAAATTGCGTTTACTGCAAAGATTGCGCCTGCCATAGACTTTTCAGAGCAAATTTGTTCTTTGTTTTTAAATTGGTTAAACCAACTTAATTGCTAGTTTATTTTAGTGGCTGCATGACAGAACTCATAAAGAAAACGCTGGAAAGAAAATCTTTAATTTGTGTGGAGTTTTATTTGTATGAAACTGCATTCCTAAATTCCAGATACGTGTAGTAAGATACATGTACATATTGAAGAAGACTACTTTTATTGAATTATTCCGGATGTAAAGTGGACCAATTTTAATGCCATGTATAATGCGAAACTGAACTGGCTTAAAAACAACATGGGGTATGATCAACGTCATTTTTCCTTGTTTTTCTTTTTACCAAAGCTCGTTTCCAAAGTGAGCCAATTTCGTTTGTATTTACTTATTTTTTGTTAACCATAGGCCTAATTATTTCTATTAAAGTGAAACTGATTGTTTTTTTTACATGGAATATTTTAAGTGAATGCATGATGCACTGGAGTAACTTGTGTAAATTTGAGTAACGTGTAAATACCAGAAGAAAATACATAAAATAACAAACTATCATATTATATGTCTTGTGTGTGATGTTGTGGGGTTTCGTATTTGAGTTTTTGTGTTTGTGTGTATTATTATTTTATTTTATTTTATTTTGTTTTGGTCGAGAAAATAATTATTTATTCTACTAATCTTCCTTCTCTTTTCATGCATGCCGGAATGCATACCATTTTAAAAGTGACTCCTAATAACTCCAATATGGGATTATCCGTTTCCAAACAGTCTTAAGTTACAATGAATACTTTGATGTAACTCTGCTTTACATTTGCAAACTTCTCATAACTGGAGCTGTATTCGTGTGTCAGTTGAGGAATCATCCCGCATCAAGCAACAGTCCATACACTCTGATGTTCTGAGGTAATTCTACTGCTGATAGTCTGTCTCTCCGGTGAATGTATTTACCAGCTGATGGAACTACTGGTTATTTATAGATCTTTCAGTGAAAGGGTTTTTGGTAGAAATTAAAGAAAAAACGAAGACGTGGGCCTATGTTGTCACAGTGATTGCATGCACGTGTTCCCTTTTAAGTTTTTGAAATGTTGACGGAATCTCGATATGTGATACGAATCCCTAAAACTATAGTACATTCTTATTATTGATTTTAAAGTTTAATTCCAATAAAAATAAAACAAATAAAAACCTAGGAAAAGAAACTCGAGTTGCCATGATTTAATCCAAATTAAAGTTAAAAATGTATGATTTGGGATAAAAGAAAGCATTAATGTAAGGGGAAATGATAGATCCTATCCACTGAATATCAAAGGGAAAAAGAATATATATGTATATTTTTGAAGAAATAAAATGATTTTATGGACATTTGAACTGGGCATTGCCAATTAAAGGCAAGATGTTTGACTAACTGAAGTAAAAAAAAGAAAGGGGAAAATAAGAGCATGTTTATTTTTCATCAAACGGGTATAGGGCCTAGTGTCAGTGTTGTAATTCGTGTTGCTCTATCCGAAATCTGAACCAAGTTTCATGAAAAAAAGATTTTTATGAGAAAGGAGAGAAGACCAAGAGGAAGTATAGCAAGACTTTCCGGGGTCCAGATTGTGATGTGATCCTGTCAAGATCAAATCTACTTTGATCTGAAAGGGAGCATGACTGCTACTAATGAAAAACAATTCAAGATTTTGTATATTAATCTGGCATAAATCTGTAAAACAAATTTGATGAATGAAAAAATAAATAAAGAAAGAAAAGAAAACAAATTACTAAATGGATAAATATATAAAAAGTGAAACAAAAAATGGTGTGGTGGGGCCATGGTCTATTTTTTGAGACTATTATCTGATAAAAACAAACAAGTTGTAATTATAGAAAGAAATGAAATGTTTTCAGCGTTTATACTATAGTTGGTAAGGTGATGATAGTGGATGAAGCTTATTGGAAAATACTTACAAATAAAAACAAAAATTGGACACCACGATCATCGAAACACACAAAACAAAGGAAAAGAAACCAACAAAAATCTTGAAATGAGACAGACCTATAAGAGACATAATTTCCCCACATTTCAAAAAAAAAAAAAAGCGCGAACCAAAAATGAGCTCGACCTTTCACGGAATGGTTCTTGTCCACGTCCCCCGGTCCTCAAAATGTGCGAAGGCAGGCAACGGCATCTGACCCAAAGCGAACTGGGGCTGGAAGGAAGCACCACAATCGTTCTTCGCTAAAACGGCCGCAGAGTTTTTACCCGTAATTGGGATCTACGGCCTAGGCGAAATGAACCGAGTGCCCCCAAGTAACCCCAGAACACGGTGGGTAAAATGCCACCACCTGTTCGCACTTTCTGGGGACCGAGAAATATGCGCAGAAATCACTCTGCGAACCGTTCGAACCATGTGTGGTCCGCACGATTTTTGAAAAACGTGTGAAAATTTTAAATAGACAAAACAAAATGACAGAGGAACTTAAAAACAAGCTATAGGCCTAATTGATGAGACTCGCTCTAAAAAAAAACAACAACCAAAAACAAAACAAAGCCAAAGAAGACGACGCCGTAACAAAATCCACCATCACCACCACCACCATAGAAACCATTGGAAAAAAATAATAAAGGTTGAACGAGATACATTTTTAAGGAGTCTGGTTAAAACGAAAATGTATAACAGAGGAAATAAAGCAAAAAAGGGGGGCTGAAGTCCAAGAGCTCTGTGGGAAACGCACACAATTAAGGACCCCGGATCGGCCTACAGACGAAATCAGTAGAAAGAAAAGAAGATTATACCCAGAAGATGTTTTCTTTAAAAAAAAAATAAAAACAATTATAAAAAAGAGCTGGAAGGAAGTCTAGTAGCAGCAGATTTCCAGTGCAAACGAAAAGTATTTTTAAAAATTTGATAAAGATGAGGACACCTTAATATTAAACGAAAAAGGAATAAAAATCTTAAGATTAATTCGATTAAGGATGAAAGTATGGCGTGTTTGGTGGATGTATGTGACAATACATGTAGGTGAAAGTTTGTCAGCAAAAGCAACAAAAGGTGAATGAAAATGTTTCAGTTTAATCCAGGTGAGGATAGGGTAACATCAAATAATACTGAAAAAATAGAATAATAATATCAAGGATTATGGATTCTGTATATAAATATGTGTTGAGGAAAATTTCTATTTGTCACCAAAAATTTATTAAATTATTTTGAGGATGAGTTATTACCAAATAAAAAAATCCTTACAATGATAAAATCAAGGATGAGAATTATTATGTTGTTGAGGATAATTGATGGATGGATGGTGGAAAAAAAATCGAGTCTGTCAACAAAATCGAAAAACAAAAAATGGGCAGAAGAAAGAGCAGCGCACTGATATGACACTCTATGGGCAAGATCTCGAACCCAAACCTGATATTTCTGTAATTTCTTCCCAAAGCCCTTTCACCTAAATACAAAATATTGGACAGATCTATTTCCTGAAAGCAGTTTTTTCAGATAACACGCGGGATAACTCTACAGGTTTTCCTCAACCAAACTGCATTCCTTCATCTCCCTGTCATGAGCCAAAACCGATCCCATCACGTGACATTCCAGAGTCCTGGATGGCACAACATCTGAAGAGAAAAATAATGACAAGAATTACTTTGAATTTTGTTCCGAAATTTGAAAAATCAGAGCAAATGAATAAAGTATTTATGTTGAAAACGACCCTAGTTATTATTTTTAAGCCGAGCACAAAAATACACCAATCCTCGATCGAGTGTTGTAGCAGACTGTATAATGCAGTCTGTTTTTCCAGAACAGAGCCCTTTCAATGGACACTGTACGTGAAAGAATGTAAAAACGTCAGCTCCTATACCTCTCTTCGCTTTTCATTGTGTTTAAGTCATGCGATTCGTTCAATCTGTGACATCACGTGACATTCCAGAGTCCTGGATGGCACAACATCTGAAGAGAAAAATAATGACAAGAATTACTTTGAATTTTGTTCCGAAATTTGAAAAATCAGAGCAAATGAATAAAGTATTTATGTTGAAAACGACCCTAGTTATTATTTTTAAGCCGAGCACAAAAATACACCAATCCTCGATCGAGTGTTGTAGCAGACTGTATAATGCAGTCTGTTTTTCCAGAACAGAGCCCTTTCAATGGACACTATACGTGAAAGAATGTAAAAACGTCAGCTCCTATACCTCTCTTCGCTTTTCATTGTGTTTAAGTCATGCGATTCGTTCAATCTGTGAACCAGTCTGGAGAAAAAACAAACAAACAAACAAAGCATTCAGGATTGAAGCAAAATTCTTTTGTCTGCGGTAGCTGCGCGCTGCAACTGTATTGTTTGGCATAAGAAAAGATTGTAATAAAGAGTACAGGCACGGCGCTTCCATTGCTTCTCACCTCCAAGAAGGACACGTCTAGGAAGGTGAGTAGATGACACGGTTGAGGAAAGAGAAAGGAAGTTAGGGAACTAAATATTAGGGCCTAAATCCACTTTTTGCTTTCAACTGAATGGTAGTTATGTGGCACTTAAACGCCCACTTCGTAAATGTTGCTTGAGTACTAAGTGTAGCCCCAACACTGTGCCCAGTCCGATGGCGGACACGGCCGCCCCGACCGTACCAAAATGTAACCTGAGGCTGATGTTTGGGGCCAAAGTTAGGGCTCTGGCTACCGTAGGAGTCGTTGTTAGAAGTGTACCTTTATGTAAATCGTTGTGGTGAGTATATGAATCCTGCAGTCCAAGGTGTGGCTGTGAGCAGGAGATTGTGTGAGCTTTGTTTCTACCTAAAACAAGTATTGGATGAACATACTTCCAGAACTGTAAGGTTTTCACAAACCTTACAGAAAGACACATTGAACCTGCTGTGGACGATTTTCTTCCATAGTTTTGACCCTCAATAACTTTCTAGTCACGAAATTTTGTGCCCCAAGATTTCACATGCCTTCACTTGATATGGCCATGTACACATAGGCTAGGTTCACTTCTTTGAAATGTAACCCAAAAAGTGAAATTTTACGGAAATTTCGCTTACCAAGACCACATCAATCGCCAATCCGCAGTTTCGCATCCGTTTTTGTCGACTGAGGGCGCCCCAATGCTCTTGACCAACCACAGCGCGGCTTTCATATCAACGCGTGAGTAAAAAAACACACAAAATTGATGAATTATTTTCGCAGCAAATAGTCTAAATATTTGTTTCAGATTCGTACGGCATACTAGCAGCCGCGTTACCGCGCCAGAGGCATGCGGAAACGCGGCTGCTAGTTCTTTTATACGACTGTTTCCTGCGCAAAAAATCCGTCAATTGTTTGTGTTTTTGCCTCACGCGTTGATATGAAAGCCGCGCTGTGGTTGGTCAAGAGCATTGGGGCGCCCTCAGTCGAAAAAAACGGATGCGAAACTGCGGATTGGCGATTGATGTGGTCTTGGTAAGCGAAATTTCCGTAAAATTTCACTTTTTGGGTTACATTTCAAAGAAGTGAACCTAGCCTATGTGTACATGGCCATATCAAGTGAAGGCATGTGAAATCTTGGGGCACAAAATTTCGTGACTAGAAAGTTATTGAGGGTCAAAACTATGGAAGAAAATCGTCCACAGCAGGTTCAATGTGTAGGTATAACACCCTAATTTAAAAAAATTGTCTAAATGTATTAAGTTATACATCAAAATGAAGCTCTTGCTGAGAGAGGATCAGTGGTGCAATTTGTTTTTGAATATCTCCTTCGGTTTTTGCGTTATACTCCTTTAAACTTTATAAAAAATGTACTTTGTGTGCCGCTAATTTGACCATAAAGGCATTTGCGGTAGCCCATTTCATAAAAGTTATGTAAATATGTAAATTTATATATCAAAATGAAGCTACTAATGTGAGGAATTCAGGGATGTTAGTTGCCTTCAAATTAACCTCTTACTTCTTGAGAAATTAGCTTTTGAAGTTGTGTGAACTTAAAAAACAAATTCAAAAACTTGATTTTTTTTCTTCAAAATCTCGGCACTACTTTTTTTACTTTCTAATATTAATAATACATAACATTTATGGTCATAATTTATACAAATAAATAAAACCAAAATCATTCAGGCCTAGACTGCATGTTATAAAAAAAAATTTAAAAAAATACATATTTTACACTTCACTGTTAAAATAATAACTATGCAAGTCTAGAGCGGATGAACACTGAGCAAATCTTTACATAAACTTTAATATTAATTCGAGACCGCGCGGTTGCATATGCCATTATATCACGCAAACAATTGACCATGATGACATGACCTCAGAAAACACGTTTAGGGGAAGTTAGCGATATTTTTCACAGAAAATGTGTGTTGATATTGCTCAAAAACAGTCCAGACAATGTACTAATGTGTGAATCCAAGGCGGGGTCACTGGTTTTATGTCAGTTTGAACATATTTTACTTCAAATTCCCAACTTTTTGTGGATAAAAATGCCGAAAATTTCACGTTTTCTTACCCTTCAGATGAGTCTTCGTCCGTATTGAATAGCTCGACATCTCCATGTGATCTCGTTTCACACATTGACCTTTCAACTTTCATCAAAATCTCTAAGAAACTCGCGAAAAAAACGAGATTTCAACGAGACCTCCAAACGCGGTCAGAGGTCAAAAATCACCTGAAGTCGGCAATTTCTGCAAGTCGCACGCGAAAAGTCGTCTTCAAAAACATGCACATTTTTGGATAACTGTTCTATCAATAATCTCACCAAAGATGTTAAATTGAAGAGTAAGTGTTACTCTACATTTCTGGGTAATTTTATGCGTAATTTTGGGACCGTTTGGGCGTTATCCGTTTCCAAAAAAATATTTTTTTACGTGGTGGCACATAGGCAAATGTCTTAACTGGCGTTTACGTGTTATAGCTACAATGTGTCTTTCTGTAAGGTTTGTGAAAACCTTACAGTTCTGGAAGTAGGATGAACAGGGAATGGGAAAAATTTGAAATAAATTTTGTAAAACAAGGCGTTGATTGATACTTATCTAATAATTTTAGATGTAATTCATGCACCTGGCTATACGGACATGGTCTGATCTTTACATTCGTTAATACCAGACTTGTATTAAGTCAATTTCAAGTCAACAAAGGAATGCCTTTGTCACAGTTTATTGGAATAGTATGTGACTTGGCCTGATGTCAGACTTGAGGTTGACTTGTGATGACCTGTTATCACTTGATTAACTCACAGAACATTAATTTTGCTTTTACAAAACAACATCCAGCCTAAAAGGAGAATACTTCTGGAATTAACAGAAACCACTTCAACATAAGATGAACTTACCTCGGCTATCAGTTGGATTCTCGTCTGACGATCTTGATGAAGACAGGTATGTGTGTTCTTTGTATGGTATTGTTTTTTGTATTTAAAAAAATAATTTTGTTAATATTTTTTTAAGTTTTTTTTAATTTTTTTTTTTTAGAAATGCAATGAAAATATGTTTTTCCCTTGTTTCGCGTAATACTTTCCATTTGTTACAAGAATTATTTTGGAAGGCTCACGTAAAATTGTTTGCCGGACTTGTTTAACATCCCCTTTTAGATTTCATTCAAATGAAGCCCCCCCCCCCTCCCCTTTTCAGAAATTCAATTAAAGAATATTCTTGTTGAAATTTGCCGAAATATGTTTCCCAAATGTATTAATATTCTCTTTTGGAGTTCATTCAAAATAAGCTATGGTATTGGGCCTATTATACTGCCAAGTGTTTGCCTGTTATCTGATAAAATAGTGGAAGGTACCGTATACAAACTTGAAAGATGTTCACCCCCCACCCCGAAAAAAAAACCACTAAAAGTAGAAGTCGAATTCTCCACGACAGGCCGAGTTGGAGCGGGCCTCGTCGCAGGAAATATCAGCCAAACTGTGGCAGGTCGTGTTTGCTGCCTGTGCTTCGGTTTGCTCTGGTACGGGAGATTCGCAAACCTGAAAGACATTCAATTAAATTCAGTTCAATTTATTTTGATAAAAACTTCCACTTCCTAAAGCAGACTTATAATTTTGGTTTACATTAAATAAGAAAAAAAGAAAAAACACATACATTTATATTTTAAGAAAATACAAGTCATAAACAAAATATTTTGCAGTTTAGCCGAGCAAATAAATAAATAAATGACAGGAATTGCACATTCTGTTGAGAGGGATTTAGGTTCCACATTTTTATCATAAACAGCACAGGTCATTGCAGAGTTGTATTCGAGTCCCTGCAAGTCCTTTCACAAGTCCTTTCGCAAGTCCAGTCAGAAGTCCTTTTATAAAGCCAGTCACAAGTAACTGGATGAACAATGACAAAGAAATGCCTTTGTCAAAGCTCATTTAGCTTGTGATTGGGATTAGGACTGGAGGGCTTGTGGTGGACACGACTACATCCCCGCAGGATAGTAGTATATATTTGGCCGCTCGTTCTAGTTGTCTTGTACTTCTTAAAGCATCTTTGACAAATTATTTCAATTCTTGGAGTAAGGAATGACAATATGCATTATAGACATGGGGTCAGGTCATTGCGATTTTAATATGAATGAACAAATTCTCAGATGTGTTCTTACATCTACTCGTGTAATATTGCGTACCTTGTGCAGCTTACGGCCAAACTTTGTGAGCGGACTGCTTTGCTCATGCTTCATGAAGGCATCCAGACAAGAGAGGGCGGCAGAGGGCTTTCGTGGCTTAGCCCAGGCCTTGCCATCGTGACTACGGCGGACGGAGTCCAGCTGGGAAGCCTGCAAAATACAATGTACAAACATTGTGAAATGGTGGTTTAAATTTCATCTGAAATTTCTGGTCGACTTTATTATTGAGATTGTACGTGGGAACAGGCTGTTTTTATCAACATTGATTTTGTTGTTTCTACTACTTTCGCTTCTGTTGTTATCGATGATGTTGTTGTAGTTGTTATAACCCGACCCTCCCCCCCCCCCCCCCCCCCCCCCCAGGGTGTGAGGAAATTCGTATTGATATTGATAGATTCAGCAGGGTTAGGGATAAACACTTTATGCTGTTCTTAAAAAATTACATGATATAATGTACACAGTTGTTTCCAAGAGAAGCATAGATTCTTGTATTCTCTTGAAAGGAAAATGATTGAAATGCAGGTCATGAAAACAAATTCAAAATTTTCCTTTTAAATATCGACAGGTTTTCATAGTCACAGGTTTTCAATTTCGCTAATTAAACAAAATGTCAATTGTTTTGTGCACATTTTTATTGTTAAAATTCCACTGGTAATTTCATAATTTTATTGGGACACGAAATTTCAACAGAGATCCATCCATTGGTCTGTTTGTGGCAGTTACATAGGGAGACAACAGTTTTTTGAACTCACCAGGTGCAGTTTTTGAGCTCTCTTGACGTCCTCCTTCAGCTTCTTGTCCCGGAAGTTGTTCTCCAAAACAGCGCGACCAAGGCATGATGGGAGTGGTCTGGTCGCATTCCTGCCGTAGAGAGCGAGCTCCAGCTGGATACCGCCACGCGATGGAGGGCGCTCCCTCCATGCTCGCTTGACCTTTAGTCGTGCCGGGAGGGGGCTTGCAGACCGACTGGCAAAATACTGAATGGCATGCACTGTAGGAACGTAGAATAAAGCAGTCCCAACACTTGACAATTCTTGAAAATGCCTCAATTCTACCGGAAACCCCAACACTTCCGTGCAGCAGTTTCAGTTTTGATTCCAAATCAGAGACCAAATTACAATGATCACTCGATTACTTATTTTCATGTTTTTCAAGATGTAACATGCGAGGCTTACTCTTTGCCGGCTCTGCTTCCAGGTCAATCACTCCCATGACCTCGGTCTCTTTGCTCGGTTGTGATTGGTCCAATGTCTCAGGCGTCTCCTGCTTGCCGATGAGGGCAGTTTTTGCTGTGTCTGTCTCGTCCTCATCATCCGGGACATCCAGAGGCTCAGTGGCTGGTTTGTTGAAGTCAGTTCTCATAGAAAAATGTGGGAAATATAATAATGGTTGAATGTGTCTGTCTACAGTCCCAACAGACTTGTCGCAAGTGTGAACACGGAGTGAAATTGTTCCCGTGTTCATGAGTGGGGATACTTGGCATGAAGATTGTGATGATTAACCTTTACAAGATAAACATAATTAGTGCGAACACATTCGCTATCACTAAATGCTGACCTAATTTATTTCACTGATGTAACGTTTCTGAAATTAAGAATCACCTGGAGGTATTATAATGCTGTAATAGGAATACAAGTAACTCACATCTAATAAATATGTAGCCTAGCCGTGTAAACGCCAAACAAAACACAACTTACCCAAAGTTTTTGTATGTATGACTTCCACGAAGATCAGGGAACACGACTTTGTTCCTTCAAGTGTAATACTCTACCAAACATATATAAATTATAATTAAAGCTATTTTCTCTGAATGCTTAAGGCCTAGAATATTATCTTAGGACGAGCACTTGGATAAACCAAATCATCTTGAAAATGAGATATGCCCCCTTACCTCTCGGCCTGTTTGTCCTCTTGAAGGATGGCCCCAATAGGTTCAACCTTGGTAGATCCACCGCACCACGGTACCGCCAACCTGCCGAACACACGGCGCGGCCACCCGGCGCGGCGCCGCCTGCTATCCGCCCACGCCTGGTGGCTAGATGCCGTGGGCTCTGGTCCAACCTTGGAATTCAGGCAACCCATAAACGGATCACCAGTTTGCAAGAAAGTTCTCGACTTTTGTCTCGATGAAATACTCTCAAAATACGACGAAGTAAAGAACTAACTATCGGTGTTGGCGTATTCGATCGCTAAAGATTTCTGACAAGTTCCTTGGTTTTTGTAAACAATATCTTTTTAGTTATGCATGATGACGTCACAATCGCTCACTGAAAAGTTCTTTTCATGCCAAGTTTTTGACGTTTGTTGCGTTAGTGCGAAACTAATTCGAGTGATAACTCTTGTATTAATCCGCCAATAACTTTTTCACAAAAAACACTTGATTGATTAAGTGCATTAATTTTTTTAACAGTTGTTTCCATTCAGAAATTGTCTCATTTAAAAAAAATCTAGATAGTGCTCTTATTTTTCTTCCAAGTTATGAACAATGAACAGCTCGCGCGTTAATTTGCGCGATAACACGCCACACTACAGCGAGCGCGAGCGTTCATTTTAAAACGTGCACGCGCACTGGTAGAACACATGACCGTCTATAACAATAAGGCCGTGTCCGAATTACTTGGCTACGGCTGGAAATTACACACAAGTCTATTGGATGTGGCTGCAGCCACTACCATAGACATGAGTAACATGCAGCCATAGCCAAGTTTTTCGGACACGGCCTATTAATAATAATAATAGAAAATTAAGCAATTATTTTGTTACATTGTCAAGTAGCAAGTACTTACCTGCAATTTCCTTTACGGTATTGATGAACCTTTGAACTAGATATTTGAAGTAAGTTTTCTTTACCACTTCATAATATAAAGAACTTTTATTTTATGTTGCTATTAACTTTAACCTTGAAGGAAAAATCGTAAACAACATTTCCACCACATTGAAGACATAATAAACTTTTAACAGAAGAAAAATGCGACACGTGAGGAGCTTATTACAATATCAGTTGTCAACAACAAAATTATTATGATTTATTGAAAGCGAGATTCGTGTCATGATTTTAAAATTATTGTACAAAATTGAAGACATGCGACCTGACTAAAGAACAACATCATCAGTGAATCTCACTGTCTACCGATCGAAGCCAAACCAGTCAGTGCATTTCTTTTGGGATTTCAGGAATTCCCCTGCCCTCAGAAAGCTTGTCGACTCGGTCGGATCAATTAGGTCTTAACCAGTTCGTAATTGGTCAAGATGAGCCAGGGAACCCTGGCTGGGACGGGAAATTTGTTCGCATCCACTTCGGCATTTAATTGTCATTCTGCATCGGATGTTTCATCCGTCTTGAGATCCGTTTTATACTCGATCAACCCTGACGCACGCTGACCAGAGGCCTTCGTCGGTTTCATAAAAAATCTTGACTTTGTCATTCGGTAAAACTATAACATGAATATAAAGTGGTTATGAATGAAGTGGGTATAGGAATCTCAACATGGCCGGTTATGGCACTTGTGTCCCTGCGCAAGACACTTTATCATAATTGCTACGGGTAGAAATGAGTTAGGGGAGTTAACTGCAATGGACTAGCATCCTGCACAGGGGGAATATTAATATTCTCAGTCGTTTGATGCGAAGGAAACCGGATATATACACCGGCCTGGTGTGAGCCATGACTCTAGTCAGACTTAACTTTTTTTGTATTTTTCTTGCTACCCAGTCATCGTGATTCTAGGCTTTTGTGTGTAATTCACCATAGGCCTAACCGTTGATATCAACTCATGTTCACTTTCTACTTGAAAATCACGTACAACGTTCCTCAGTACTCTGTTTTTTTTGGGAGCCTAAGGGATTCGGCTTGGTTGGTTTTGAAAGGGAACTAGTGACTTAATACTGGTCAGTGATTTTTTTCTCCAAGATTGAGTTGATAGTGTAGTTGACAATGGTCGGTCATGGAAGACGGCAGAGTTACCAGACGTGATACCACATTTTGATGATTTGGTTCCCAAATCAAGCCACCAATTAACGATGTATTCAGGAATACAATTTGTATAGAATGTTGATGAATAGGCCACATCATGGAAATAGACTACAGAGTACAGCAAATCTGAATTTATGTCACTCGAACTGTTTGAACATAGTAGTCGTCCCATGACGCACTTAAACTAAACAGTCAGTCACCACAACTAGCTCTGTAGGCCAACAGTAAATTTGCCCTTGTCCGTTGTGGTTTGATGTCCACAATGTAAGCATAGGGCGGCCCATTTGTCATGACCAGTCAATAATATTCCTCGCTCGATCCGGGGTTTTCTTAAGCACAACTGACTGCGCCACATGCCGGCCATTCATCACTTGCAAATAGTTTGAATTGAAATGCCGTACGCACGTGTACCAGATAAACTAAAAGACGAACAAATTACGTACCGTGTGTGGAATGGTAGAGCCCTGTTTACTATCTGGCTTCACAATCCCGTAGAGAATACGTTCATATCTACAGCTCGGCGTTCTAGCAATATTGTCATACCAAGACTGAGCTGTATACACGCAAAATTCTGTGTGCACACAAATTGCCGCTCCAAATTGTCTCTTGGCGCGTTAAATTTAATTTTCCCCAAGGTTGCATTCAGTGATTATCCACCTCTTGTAATAAGCTGCCGCTGACAAGCAATTTAACATGCTTCTACGGTATAATACCCCATTGACCCTACGATAAAAGGAGAATTTGGAAATGGCGCGAAAAGAAAATGAAGTGAGTGCTCTATAGGCCTACTTTCAGATTTCATACATGAGAGGTGTATACAATATTTGAAGTACTGCGGATCATACAAATTCCAGCAAATGTTATCACTTGTATTATCTTAAGTGTATCAAGCACCAGACTTTAGCTCCTCTTGCGTATGAAATTGATAAGTTGGAAGGTAGGTATAAGTTGGTATTTTGTGTGCTTCTGTTATACTCTACCCAAAGGCAATCAACAATGATGAGAATATCAGCAGTGAGTCGTTGCATTGACCTAGATCTTAAATGATTATATCCCAATTGATGGTATTAGGCCTACCGGTCGAACAGAGTTACTAGATTCGCTTCGGCGATTAAAGAAATCTTTAATCATTTCAGTACTGATGGAGTGGCAAAAGTAACGAGATCACAGACTGAAATCACAGGGCTTGCGGGAGACGTATTTGCTGGAAGGTTTATCCACGCAAAAGAACAGTCAACTTGAAGTCTTCCTGTGAAAATAAACCCTGGTCTAGCAGCATATGGCATGGTAATTTAACGAATCCTCAATAACAATTCTTTAGGAGCATTACTCTTAGAGTGCATCACACCTTGATGGAGGCGTGTGAACCCCATTTTCAATTATTTTAAGTGGTCGACCGTGGTTGTTAATTGTGATGAATAATGATGCTCTGGAAAATCGGACATGTTCAAAGAGTTCGGCAGGATGTCACCTGCTGGGCTCCTTATTGGCTGGAGATTCGACAGTAAGCGCCTTATAGCACATCCACGTCCACAGTAGTTTAGCACCACCAAGTTTGATAGTGGTAGTTCTTGGAATGTTATAGGGAAAGGTTTGAGCTCATCAAAGGAAATTATCCGCACGTTTTTGGTGGTCTTTGTCTGAAAGTTTGACCCAAGGAAAGGGCTTGGAATTGTCTACTCAATCAGGTCACCTTATTGCTTGCATTCAAGGCGTGATGACGCCGCACTGTGCTAGAGGGACATGTTCAAATACAACTTTCAAAATGAGATTCTAAACGTCCTTTCCAGAAATATTACATTGAAATTAAAAATTGCTACTTGACGTTTTGAAGCGCTTTTGCCAGCACAGAGTGACATGCGTGTATGCACCCACACGAGCCATGAAATATTGGCATCACTGAAAATGAACGTAGTACGCTAATGTCAAAATGAATTAATAGCGGAAACGGGTTGGATGCGTACTTGCGGCCCTAGACGAAAATGACGGACTAGATACTGAGCCTATAGGTCTCATGGCGTTGCCAAATAAAAAGTAGTATGAAATATATATTTTTTTCGTATGGTGAATCTATTTTTATTTTACGAATAGGAAATGACTGGACTGGATTCTGTATGGTGTGTTTGTTTTTCTGTTAGCTTTTCCTTCCTCACGGGTTCCATTTGTGTACGTTCCGATGACAGGGCTCTCTCGCATTGACGGTAAGTCTTTGGTAATTGAATACCTTTTATACATTCTGTATTCGTTTGGCAAAGCGTGTATGGGTCGGCACAAACAAGAAAGGATTTTGTCTATTTCCGTCGGAGCTTCTAAAATTCCCGACGACAAAAACCTAACAAGCCAGTTCGGTATCTCAAAGGTCAAAGGTTATTGGGGATAAAATTGCTGACGTAATGTCGCCATGTTACGCGAACGCCCATTCTGACTGAATTTAACCACTGATCTCTGTGTAGTAGAGATCAGTGAATTTAACACGTGCGCGTTGCGCGCCCACCTTTTGTGTTCACACGCGCGCGTTAGGTCACGCGGGTCATTCGGGATAAAATTTCATTGTGCACATGCGCAGTTGAAATACCGAACTGGCTAACTATGAACGCTCCATCCGACAATCGAATGTGTGCATGCCATTGATCTCCAGTATAACATAATGGAGATCAATGGTAGATGCACACACGCAGTCGTAGCGAGTATGAACCGGCCTTTATACGCGTGTTATAATGAACATCTATAGGTTATTTTCCCAGATGGTGCACACGCACGTATAATCCGTCTCCATTATGTCATTCGATTATTGTGACGATTCTATTTTGTTCTATTCTACTTCCTGCTTCTTTCCGTTTTTCTGGAGTCGGTATACCAGTTGATGTCTACCAGCATAGGCGGATCCAGGATTTTTGCAAAGGGGGGGGTCCAACTTTAAAAGTGGGGGGGGGGGGGGGGGGGGGACATACTGTGCTCCAAACTAATGCGAGCGCGAAGCCCTTGCGGCGTGGGGTTCGGGGCCCGCTTAAGGGCCCCAAAAAAATTTGGATTCTAGATGCTCTGCGGTGCGATCTGAGGCAATTTCTGACCACTTTAACCAATTTTTTTTGGGAACAAAAGATCATCATTATTAAACACAAGTTTGATTTCCCCAGGAAATTAATGTATTTTTTGCGGTAAGCTCAATTTGTACCAGTAAAGTATGAAGCTTTCCCAAAGTCTAGAGAGTCACTGTAAGATTTTTTTAAAGGTTCTTGTGTGTTTGTACGCGAGTAGGCCTCCTATTCCTTGTGTATTTTTGTAGGCTTTTGCTCTTTTTTGTAGGCCCCCAATTATTTGGTAGGCCCTAGGCACAGTGTTTTATGTGCCTATAACTGGATAATCTGGTGCTTGGGGGGGATGTTAGTTGTATGTTTTTCCAAAATGATTCCCGAGTTTAGGTCAGGTCCCCCCCCCCAAAAAAAAAAAAAAAAATTAATAAAAAAATATTAAAAAACATTAATTAAATTTAAAAATAAATAAATAAATAAATATAATTTAAAAAGGGGGCCCAGACCCCCTGGACGCCCAGACCCCCTAGACGCCCCCCTGGATCCGCCCCTGACTAGTATAGCGTATCCAGCTTTTTGTGCTAGGGAGGGCAAACAACGTCTGAATCGTCTTAAAAACACTATTTCTTTTTGTTTTTTATGACGCCTCAAATGCCGCCGGGGGGGCAACTTTTCCCCCTGGCCTCCGCTAGAATACGCCACTGATGTCGACTATGGAATTCCATTGCTGCCATTTACGCGTCGCATGTGTGGCAGTGTTGCTTGGGTCCGCAGACGTTTGCGCATAGTCGCGTCGTGCCGTCGCATAGTCGCGTCGTGCCGTCGCATAGTCGCGTCGTGCCCTCGCATAGTCGCGTCGTGCCATCGCATAGTCGCGTCGTACCCTCGCATAGTTTTTGTACTGTTTGTATAGGGCTGTCGCGTAGTCGCGTCGTGCCGTCGCATAGTCGCGTCGTGCCGTCGTATAGTCGCGTCGCATAGTCGCATAGTCGCATTGTTGATTTTCAGGGTTTACGGCGTAAACGGCTAAGGACCCGAAATCAACAATGCGACAATGCGACTACTCGACGGCACGACGCGACTACGCGACGGCGCAAACAGCTGCGGACCCAAGCAACAATGCCACACATGCGACGCGTAAATGGCAGCAATGGAATTCCATAGTCGACGCTTTTTATGCATTATTTTTCCTATAGACAGTTTCATTACCGGTATCCTAGAGCGTTTTCTATTTAAACTTTGTTTCATATAGCTCATTAAAGTAGAGGTTTTTAAATTCTGACTGGTTAGATTAAACTGAAAATTTTAATAGATTTCCACCACTAATCCCACTACGTTCCTACATAGCAATACACAATACACATATTGGCTTTAGTTTTTCCAGTGGAGTTTGTGTTCGTAAACGAATGAAACTAGAGATACAGATGTAATCCATGTTTCCAACGCCGACAAAATGACATTTCATTCTCATGCTTTACGTCCGTCTGCACTTGTCACAATATTGTCCCGCACCGGAGGACCTATGGCGAGTTTGTTTAGAATTGGATTTTGCGGAGGAGTCCCCACACTGGAATCCTTTGATTGGATTATGGGCCGTGATGGGAAGTCGTTGAAAGATAGATTTCGTCGGCTGGCCTCTTCGCTAGATGTCTTGTCCGGTAGCCCTTATTCATGGCTTAAATCGTTAAAATTGTGTATCAAACAATTAGGTAACGATATCTTTTCAATACAAAATTTATGCCAACGCGTAGTGGATTCCAACTATTTTGGACAAATAGTAGATCGTCGCCTGCTCTTTGTCTTACCATCCGAATCTTCTTTTCGGGAAAAGGCTAATTAGGTTGGTAATCAGGTTTGCGCAGTGGTTACTGTCCCCGCCTTTCACCGCTGTGGCCCGGGTTCGATTCCTGCCCTGGTCCACATGTGGATTGGGTTTTCAGTCCCTACCTGATTTCGTGGGTTTTCCCCAGAATATTTTTCTGGTTTTTTCTTCCCACCTCTAAAACACTGTAACTTCTTCTCATTGTCTTCTCTCTACAAGTTTCTTCAGGCTTTCGAGCTACAGTGCCTAAGGCGCTTTTGAGGAATCCTTGGTTTCATTACCAGAAAGAATTAATAATAATCATAAACTTTCGAACTTAACACCCTCAAATTGGGTAAGAGGGCGATAATACCATCTTCTACTAAAAGAATCCCTCTTCCTGTATCTTTTTCAAAAAATCTCGCCTAGTCTACATGCCGAGAGCTTTCTCGACAGATTCAATTTACTCTATATGATATCATGTCTGACAACACTAATTCATGTTCCATTTACTATCATGTTTACAGCACTGCCAGCCAGTATCCATTACTCACTGTACAGGCCGGTTTGTAGTCGGTCGCGCGATAAAAATCGCCCGACACTGATGGTCGCTGGACGCTAGGCCGTTTTTGTGCAGCGCGTCTGGAATTCGAATGCGACGTGTGACGATCACGCATCGCCACTGCTGAACCTAAAAATTATTTTAGTTGCGATAATTATAAGTTAAAAAGTCGTATCACTCATTGAGTGATCCCCACAATGTCGCTTCCCAGGTTGTATCGTAAAATTGGGTGTGATCCCTGGCTATACGGCATTCTGGGTTTATGACTTCTGACTAGCGCCCACCCGAACAAAGATACTGACAATTTGGGAGACCGCCAACATAGGGCAAGATGGCTCAGTTGGTAGAGCGCCGGTACGGTAACCCGGAGGTCGCAGGTTCGAATCCCGCTCCTGCCAGTTTCTTTGTTCACTTTGAAAATAGTTATTACTTATCAGAGTTAGCAGCTGTTTTTTGATGTGCGATTAATGTCTGTCCTAGCTGTTTTAATAACAATAAATATTAAAACGCATAAATAAGATATAGGACGTTTTCGATGCTTATTGATAGTGATATCTATTTTTTATGCCGTGTGCCATATTTACATATTAATCGTTTCTTACCGATCAGGCAATTCTATTGGCCCATTGAAAAAAGTGAGGTCAGCGACCATGTCAAAGTTTTAATTGATTGAACTCTGCAGCGACGTCGCCAGCGTCTTTCAGCGACTAGTCGCTGGTGCTTCCGCGTCAAGTATAAACCCTGCGTGAGAGGATCGCGCGACCGACTATAAACGTAACCAGCCTTACGTCTTTTTTTTTGGGATGGTTATTCTCTTTCAGTCTTTAGGTATGTGTTTTTGCGTCGCAAACCTTAAAGTTCGGGTTTATTTCAGGCAGTGCTCCCTTCCCAAATGGAAAGCACAGATTGGTTGTAATTAATGTCACGAGACACATGTATTGGGTTTGATAAAAGAAAGGAATCCTGATCATTAAGAGGAGGCATTTTGCAAACTACCCAGGTTCCGAGCAATGACAGATTTGCAGCGACGATGGCACCGATGTGATGTCTCACTTGTGTGCTCGCAAACCCTGGTTTTATAGGTTACAGCGTCTGATATAAATCTTTTTGACAAAGATGCCATGAAAAAATATTATACATGTGCAGCAGAATATCGCTGAAACGAACAACACTGTACAAAATAATTTGCTCTAATGAGCATCTTCTTTTGGTCCTCATTTTGTTGTATTCAACATACGCTGTTCTGAGCATGTCTTGCGGATTATGTTCATTATTTTAATAGGCTAAATGAGCGATTCGTAACGCCTTACATAAACATTTCCTTTGCATACGTAATGACATAGGTGGCGATCAATAAAAGAAATCATGTTCCGTAGTCCTTCCTCATGAATGTATATGTCATTTGGATTATTTTTGTTTCACAGCTATGAGATGAATTAGGGATTGGATTACAAGAATTTGGTGTATGTAAATCTATGACCCAACTGTACATAAAGTACCGTACGTTGGCAGTATTTTGCCTCGATAAAAAGGGTCTGCTACCAATACACTGCAAAAACTGTGGTGTTAAATTAACACCGTGTGGTGTTTATATTGAACCATTTGCCCAATATAAACACCACGTGGTGTCAATTTAACACCACAGTTTTTGCAGTGTACAAAAATGGATACAACGCTTTGGTAATGTCTTTCTTTGCTTAGCAACAAAATCACAAGATATGAGCATTGCTCGTCTTTGCAACCACGGCAAATATCAGATATCTCTCATTGTTGGAGTTTTCAAAGGAGAGGATGCGTGGATAACTAGCCCGCCAGAGGCAATGCGGGCCTCGCGCTTTTTTGAAATGTCAACTCATAGAAAATATGTTATTTTAAGTGGCACTATCGGCAAGGCGCGGGGCGACGATGGGAGAAAGTACAGCAACAAAGCAGGATCGGATTTCCCTCCTCCTATCTGTCGAGGACGGGACCTGGGATACTGTATTCTTAGCGACCTTTAATCGTACAGACTTTTTCCATCAATCGCATCGCGTCTCTTTTAACACGCAAAATGCATTTTCAAAGAAAAAAATCGATTCGATGCGCGCGTCAAGTCCAACCGACAAAAAAGAGCGGGACAAAAGAAAATATACCGGATCAGACAGCTGGGAATGTTAGTCGGGATTGACGTGGTGTTTGCGCGCGAAAAAGTCAGTGAAAGATACACCGGAGACATCAAGTCGGTACACAGGCTAGGTCACAGGTGGGAGCTGGTTGCTGTGGTTACAGGGCAAGATTGACAAGGCAGAATTGGCGCACACTTTGGCTCACCATTCATTTCGTCTGATTGGGATGCAGGCAGCAGTTTGCACTGGCCGTCACCAAGGGGACAGTCCCTGGGGTCGAGTCCCTGTGACAGTAACACAAACGATATCGGAGTTCCTGCGAACTGCGATCCCCCTCGTTTCCAGGTGGTACCGTATGCAATTTCACAGCTCATCTCTGTGAGTTCTGGAGAAAATGTGTTTGTACTCTGAAATGTAGGCCTATATCCCCGAGACATTGCTTCGTTCTCTCCTTTCGTTCCTATATAACCAATCCCCATAGACTTTGTACACGCTTTTCCTTCTGGAGACATTTTACTCTTTAGAAATTCCTTGTGGAGACCTATTTTTTCTTTTGCCCTCCATTGTTTCCATGTCTCCACAGGGTACCGGGGACCAAATTTCCCATATCAATTTTCTCTGCTGATACACGAGCCCTGACGTGCCCAAACATAATACAATTTTGTTTGCGCAGCTTCGTGCTGTGAAAGCTAAAACCAATACATAGAAAAACGGCGCCTATCCACGGCTTAAAAAGCTATATCGGAAAGCTGATGTTGTAAAATTGTAACTATACCCTCTTGTAAAAGTCGTTATTTATCTAAGTTTGCATGACAGAGGATTGTCGGCGATTGTGGAGTTTAGGACACCCATTCCTGGAAGACAACGAAACTTGTAACCTTTAAACTCTGATGTGATGCGGGTATCCGTTTTGTCGGAGTATAACGATCCAGATCCAGAACTCACCTCACAAGATGGTGATGACACCAAGTTTAATATCTATATATAAAATTGGATAATTTTGTGGGGAAAAGGGCAGGGTTCTATTTTTGAGTAAAATTATGGGGTTAAACGAGGACGGCGACAGATATGCACAACTGAAACCAAACATGGCGACAGTGCCCGAGTTGGTTTGGTAGACCGTCGCTGATTGGTAGATGAAAGTTTTATTTTGAAGCCACTCCCTGATTGCGGCAGCGTGAGTGGCGATTCGCATGCTTGCCACTGGAAAAACCAGGTGAAGAATGTCGTGTTTTCTCCCAAAAGACTCTTTAAAATTTGGAAAAAAATTGCGCAAGTATAATTAAAAGAACGTTGTGTGAGGTATAAACCTTGGAGCAGCAAAACCCTTTTTTAAGAATAAACGGGTGCATGTCCTAAACCCCACAATCGCCGAATTGTCTATGTCTGTGATTCATCGTGTTGAGGTAAATTGCCATAGAAAACTATCACGTTTATACACATAAAGACTCGCGCAAATAAATTAATATCACTGCACTGTTTAGATATATGAATCTGAATCACAATTTACTCCGTTCTCAAGAAACCAAGCATCATACGAATTCTTTAATAACCACTACTTAGAACAGGCATAAAAATAACCTTGACCAAAAAACGTGCAAAATGGATAATTTCCTCAAATTTCTAGCGAAATCGGGACACCTTGCCCCACACACTATCTATTTAGATTCCCTTTAAACTCACGGAAGACGTAAACATGTGAGCCTCGTGTGTACTGAACTGTTGAAGGGGTTCCTCCGCGTCTAAGATGCTGAAAGACAAGATTCTTCAACGCGAAGCTGGATTTTATGCCCAGGTGGGCATAATAATGGAATTGCATCTTGGTAATCGTCCGGGGAATTTAAAAGACGATTTACATGTATGTACTCTGATGTTGTGGTCTAAACTGAACGAACTACACGCACTGCAGCTCACTGGGTTTTTATGTTTGGTCATTCATGACTAAACTCCATATGTACAATTTGAATCACGTGTCAAATGACATCGGGCCCATTTTACGGACCTGCTTAGCATAAAGATTTGCTTTGCATGGGAATTTTTGTTTTGAAAAAAAACCCAACAAACAGGATTACCAACCAAATTTCCACGTGACTTCTGCTTGTGACTGGTATCTGTTGTTTGCTTAGTGTGAAAATCACATGGAGTTTTGGTTGGTAACCTGTTTTTACTAAGCAATATTGTTTTGTGCTAAGCAAATTGTTGTGCTTTGCAGCTCCATACAGGGGCGGACCCAGGATTGTTTGCGGGGGGGGGGGGTTCTGAATTTGTTTGGGTACATTTGCCCAAAAAGTTGACTCCCAAAATGTTTCGCCTGGTGCGACAACAAAATTGCAAGCGGGGGACCACTTTCTCAACGTTGATGGCGCCGTTTAACCTCGTTGTTTTGTTCTTCCCGTACACGCAATATTCCTACAGTTTTAAACATTAAGAAAGACTCGATTGACACCAGGGTTTACGTCATATCAACAGCTCCGTCATATCAACAGGCCCTATGAGGGCGCTAGCACAGAGGTAGGTGGTATAGAGTACCGAAGTCTGACGTCAGTTGCCGCGGCAACTGGTTCCAAACACATGCAGTTTAGAATGTATTCTGGTTCCAAACATTGCATTGATTGACGTCATCACTTCGGTACTCTATTCTAGTGGTTCCCGCTCACTGTTTAATTCGTTATTCACATCCATGGCTACCAGTACCATTGGTTGTACGTAGAATAGAGACTCGTTGTGCACGAAGTGCACAATATCTGAAGGGTAAATTGAAGGATTAAAATATGTTATTATAGGCCTAGTTTATGCATTTCCCGCCATCTTGATCGTTCTTCCAACCACACGTTTGCCTGCTGTCATCCTTGATCAACCTCTCGCATGCACATTAGGCCTACTCCATAAATCATATTGCGGTATATGGTAATCTCGCAGCGCCCTCTACTGACGTCAAACCTGCCGTCAGTTCCCGCTGTGACGGCAAGCTAAACCTCGTGATACCAGCTGTCGTGTTTATTTCCCGCGCCGTTCCGTCTGGTGATATACCGATGGTCTACTCCACGTTAGCTTCCTGCCACTTTCCTCTTGGTGATCTGTAGGGAGCAGAACTGACCCAGCATTGATAGATCACTGTCTTTGCTTTGAGCAGCGGTGAGGAGTCAAGACCATCTATTTTAAGACGCCGAAGGTCAGCTCTTATAAACTTCTCGCTTGGGAAGGATTCCTGAAGACTCAATATCACTTAAACTCAGAAAAAAGGTAAGTTTAAATACCAAATGTATTATTCTATAAAGTGACCCGTTCGCCTTAAGTTGCGCGTAAGTTGTTTTGTATGTTAACAAAATGCCCTGTTCCTGAACAAGACTTGTGTTTAGCCTCTCCGAAAATCATATCAATACAACTTGAAGTCTTTGTTTTAGTCTTTCAACAAACAAATACTGCTGCGATAATCAATGTTCATATTGTTTTTAGGCATGAATAAATGCTGTACAAATTGATCAGTTCAGTTTTGCAGTTCTTGATTTTTCTTTCTGGTAGTTTTCATTAAGGTTACGCTTTTAATCTTTTTGTGGGTATACTTAAGGAACACAAATACTTTCCCACAAGCTTTCCGAATAATTAAAGAACGGTCATGGTAAACTACTTCGTAATGCAATTTTTACCCTTAATCTTGTGTAAATATCCGGCCACAGTTGCTTAATAAAATCAGGTTACCTGCCAAAACTCCAATGTGATGTGTATTGCTTGTGACTGGTATTTAGCTGTTGTATGCTTAGCATAACAATTACATTGAGTTTTAGGCTGGGAACCTGATTTTATTAAGAGGTTTTTTGTGCTCATGCAAATTTTCTGCTTTAACAGCTCTACGAAATTGGTCCCTGGTCATAAGTACATTGTTACCCTTCCTCCATGCCAAACATTCATCTTGGTGAAACAGATCAACACAAGCAATACGCATATATATATTTTTTTATCTGAAATGATTAAATGATCCTTGAAATTAACAGTTTATTCATGAGCCACCTGTAGACCAGAATATAATGTACAGCACATGGGAGTCAATGACGGTTTGATCCAGCACAGACGGACAGCAATACTGCATGACTATAGTGTTTCGGTAAAACATTTTATTTAACCATCTCTTGTGGGTTATCAATACGGTGGTAAGTTAATTGATCACTGGCGCATGCATCTTGTGTAATATACATGTTGAGTAGCGACCGTAGATTTTATCCAATACCCACTGTCGCCATAGCAACAACATAGGCCGCCATATTTGGGGCATGCGTTATGATAATATCGGCACTTATTATAGACCGTATCAGAAACGAGCTTCCGGAGCTACGGCTATAGGTCTACTGTCGGCATGTGCCCACGTATTTCCAAGCGCCTAACCCCTTGACCTACCCCAAGACACAAGATTCGTGCGCGGACTTATTGTGCGCGTATGTCCCGCAACATGGCTTCCATGACGTCAAATTCGATGTGGTCTATTCCCCGTCTCTACCGCTCCCCCGAAATTCTGTATCTGAAGAGAGCCACACGCTGCAAACTTCAGAGATTCTTAGAAACTGTCCCCCAAACAGCCTTCTGTATTCCTACGGGAAAAAAGAAATGTTTCCCCCCTTTGATGCGTAACCACGCCCCTTGGACAACCCTATCTGCGCTTGATATAAACCCGAAAATCTTGTTAGAAGCTTGTAAAACTTTTTGTCTGTACGAACCTACCCACAAAACAAATTTCCGTCCTTCAATTACAATTTAAATAATTTTATCCTTAAATTGTGGTCTGTGCTAGTGCGGTTTTTTTAAAAATTGTGCTCATCAATTGCTCTTTAATATACCTGTCACCATCGGCGAATCTTCCGCGTCTCAATTACCGTACCCCCGGGGGGTAGGGGGGAGAGGGGTTTCTCGACACAGCCACCTGCACGCGCAGGTGGAATTGTTCTCGAGGTACGTTTGCCGCGTGTTTACTCCAATTAAGCTTTGGAAGGCAACGCGTTGCAATCAAGAGCCAGTGAGTTGTCTGACACGTTGCAGATCACGTGACACCTGAGAGTACAGGTGGGTGGATGATATAAATAAACAGTGTCACAATGGAGCAGTCATTACGCCTCCCGAAACTATTCAGACAGAAAAAAACATTTTCCAATTAGATGCGCAACAGGGAACGGAAATCTAGAGGGTCTGAAATGATAAAGATTGTAGAGAGTTGCTTATTTGTACCATCTTCGGATTTCAGCTATACTTTTGGCGTATGAAAACAGGTGTTTTTGAGAGGCTTTAAAGTTTGCTTGAAAAGAAAAACTTCCAAAAATTTAGACTATTTTTGAACCTTTTTTTTTGGAAGATAAAAATATAGGAAGCATATGAGAAACATCCCAGCACAAATACAGAAAGGGGGCCAATGATATTTTGGGTATTCTGAAATACCGTGAATATTGATAGTTGCGTCTTCAGTGCATTAATAAAGTGCACGGTGCTTCTCGTTACTGTCTACCGGGATTCCAACCGGATGATCGTTTAAGCGCGCAACCACGCAACTGAACGAACCAAAATAACCATTTCTCAATTTGGAAATGATATTTGACATTTTTCTCACATCTGTTTTCGAAGTAAACCCTGTTATGATTTTTGGAAGCATAATTGAATTCCTTATTTCCAATATAACAGAAATACAAGTGTTTTTTGTTTACAAACCGGCTAAGGACAGGTCGTGTTTTTGTCAACGGTGTGTGATCGAATGTCACTTTGTAACAATACAGGCTAATTATGCTTGAAGCTAAATAGAACTCATTAAGTCATATTCACTAAGTAGGAATGTCTGATCAAATGAGAGGAAGACTTTATCTTTGTATTTTAGCATGGAGAAAGACACAAGATTTGTGTTTCTTTTTGGATGATACAATTATTGCAGTAGGCCCCCTATAGAGAGTAGGCTATGACATTGTACGCACGGCCAAAACAAAATCTAAATTCCCTGCGCAACCGTTGTATCGAGTAACGTTGCAACATGACGCGCTTGAAGTTTATTTGTTTCAAAGCGTATCTCCAAGACTTAAATTCCAAATGGGAAGTATTCTCGGCAGAAATCAGCGACAGTAATTGCCATTTCTGTCATTTATTGTTTTAAGTAGGCTACCTTCTTTCAGTGGCTCGAGGCTCAAATCATTCAAATCCAACCGGGAGATAGCGGCTGTGTCTTTAAATGTAACCAGTCCAAGAAAATTGGCGCCCTTTCTGAGAATCCTGGATCCGATATAATCTCCGAAACCAGACGCGTGGTAAACAACTTAAAATTGATATTTTGACCCGCTCTTGGTGTTTCCAGTGACCAAGGGAATTTTAGTTGTAGTGCAGTAAGCATAAATTTCACACATTCACGCACACTGCAAAAAGGTAGGGTGTTAAATCAACATTGTATAGTACCGTATCTACCATTTAGATACCTGGTAGTGTTAAATTTAACACCGCAGTATTTCGCAGTGTATTTTCTTCAAGACCGATACTTGAATGTGTCCGTTGCTCTTGACATACACGTCCAACGTGAACATCGAAAATGTTCCTTTACAAACTGAAATCAAATTCACGGTGTAGATTGCGTCTAAAGCGTGGAACAGTTTTCCTAGACATGCAAAACTGGATCAGAAAACATTGCTTACAAAACAAGACCCCTGTACTCTACGTGCATGGAATTTGATATTCCCATATAATATGATAAGTTGATGTCACGACATTGACACTCACTCTTGTTAATACCTTTGTAGCCACATTAATCTAACCCCACACTCTTAATGTTGTACCCATTGGCCGTCCCGATGTGCATATTGTGAGTGTCTGCCAGGGTTTCTTGCGATGATGAAACCCGATGTCTGGCTCGCATTCAGCCGGCTAGCATGTCTCTCGTCCCGGCCCAACTTTGATTAGCTGTGAAATTGTGATTTGTTGAAAGCAGTATGTTACTCGACATAGAGTAGCCACTCTTTTTGCAATCTTCAGGGGCGGTTGAAGCGCCACTTTTCCAAGGACAACATTACGGCGAAGCATTCGGGCTCTAACATTCGATAGCCAATTGTGTGGGTATTTTGACATATTAATCTCCGATACACAAGATGAAGTACTTGAGCATGGATTCAGTGGGGAGACAGGATACAAAAGAGTAACACGCGCAGACGAAATTTCGAAAGTAACGCAATAAGTTTGGACAATTTGCAGCACGTGCTCAACTTTGCGTCCTTTGGATATGCGCATTGTGTTATAGGCAATATTAATCGGCAATCTCAGTACACCCTTTTCCAGCTAGCTATAGGTCCTCGGTGATTTGGAAAACATAGCCCCTTTGTTATTCTTTTCCCTTGAAATTTCATTGCAATGCCGAGGTGTTTGATCTTGTTTTGTTAAAGGAAAGCTGCATGAATTGTTTTGTCCAAGCATTTCAAACCATGAAAACATCATTCGAAAAAGAGAAATTTATTTTTTAATTATAACCCGTGAAGAAATAGAAAAACTAGGATATTTGCTGTTATAGTCCACAAAATGGTATGAACAATATACTGAAAACAGGGGAAAAAACTAAATAAATAAATAAATAGAACAAATGTTCAACACGAATCTATGTGTACAGTTGACCAAATAACATTTTTTTTCATCGAAATTTTATATACAGTACCAATTTCAATATTTATTTCAAATATTTATTTCAAACAGTCGTCGTGTTAACTTGAGCTGGATAAGAGATAAAACACTGTAGCTATCCATGCTACGTTATATGTAGCTCAAATAATGCATTAGGCCTAAACTGTTATTTCAAGAAGCTATTTTTTAAAGCTGTCCGAGTAAGGCCTTGCATTATTTGGATGAATCCACGTTATCATACTTACACTGGTTTGCTCTATCTTGCTATTTCCGATCAATGAAATTACATGTACATGATTGGTTCAACTTTCCCGCTTGTAGGCCTAATCTTTATCGATTGTCCTTATCGCTTGTCTTAGGAGTTTTTACGATCGATTTCAATGTCTTTCTTGCACTTATAATCATGATGTGAAACAGAGTGAGGTGTCACTCGCTCAATACTGGAAGTGGAAAACATATTTTTTCTGACTTAAAGAGATCCTGAAATATTTTATATCTTAATACTCGTACAATGGCTGTCACCTGAGATGAAATATCAAAGGATAAGATCTCATCAAGAGTCGGATGGCACATCCGGAACTCCGTAATGAGGATATAGTTGCAACGAACTTGCTCGATGTGAAAATAACGTTTTCACTTCAAGTTGGTAAAACTGAAAAGTTCCGTTCTATAGACCCATCTTTTTGTGTCAGGAGTTGGGGGGGGGGTATAATTTTGTTCATTCAATCTTCTAAAACGAAAGTGAAATTATTGTTGCCAGAAATTATAGCCAATGATCCGGAACTAATGGAAATTCCTTAGGAGGGTAAGAAAACAAGCAGCCAATATTACATATGGAAAACTGATTGTGGATTGCGCTTCAGTTGAGAACAAATCCTCTTATTTTTTTTTGAAGTACCCCCGGCTTCCAGATCTCAGTTTATTCTGGGCCACAAGGTGGAGACGGAGTTACCAGTGCGGTCTTATTAGATCTTATCAGGGCCCGAATTCATGCAGCTGCCGAGTGCAAAATATTGCTAAGCAAATTTGTCTACTAAGTAGAAATTGATCGAGAACCAGTCTCATCGCAGTAAGAATAGCATGCAAGTTTGGTTGGTGACCTGTTTTGGCTAGCCGGATCTTTTCTGCGCATACCAAACTTTGTTCTTGTCAGATGAAAAACGATACTTCAGGATCAGCAGTGACATATGTTATATCAATCATCTTCTACAAATCTAGCGCTCAGTTGCATCCCCCTGCAAGACACGGAAGATCACTCTTGATAATAACCAATTAACAAAAGCGAGTTGATCGACCGAAACAAATTAACCTTTTGTATTTATTTGTACTTTCTGTGCAGTAATTACATTCTTGGTAAGGTCAAGTGGCTCGCCCTCGAAACTTGAGTTCGAGGTTGATCAATTTTTTTCCCTAGAGGGCAGAGACCTGTGTGTGTACACTTTTAAAATAATGCATGCTTTAATTAGATTAGATTAGATTAGAAGACATTGCCGTAACCAGTGAGGTACAATATCAAGGAATGACCAGAGGAGAGAAAATATCAAGCTGATGTATTTCTCTTTTTAATGTCAAAAGGATAGTAATCTGTGTTTGTTGTGCCAAATGTAATCAGAATTGGATCACTGACGTTGACAGTATGCCTATTGGGCAGCCGGTCTTTTATATAGAGATTATGCGCCTATCAATTGCTTCCCCCACCCCTCCCCCAGGCTGCCCCGGGTCTTATGTGGGGGTTTTGTCACGTTTTCAAGCCCCAGGGTGGGGATTTTGGTCACTCATTTTGCCATTGTTTCCCCATCATAAGAAGTTAAAATCATGATCATGATGTGGGGGTGCCCCACCCATGTATGTCGGGGATTGTCACTAAAATTTTGCCCCAGGGGTGGGGATTTTGTCACTTCAAAAGTGACAATCCCCACATCTTGGGTGGGGCAGCCCGGGGGGGGGGGAGGGGTGGAGGAAGCAATTGATAGGCGCATTATATTTATATAGAGACTTGGCATTTAAACCCCGGATCACAGTTGATGTACTTTTTTTTGTATTCCTCCTTTCCGATGTTGACTTCTGGTAATAGCTTTCCTACAATGCCGTTGACTGTAGCGGAACATGATGGCGAGTCGGCATTAAACGGTTTGTAAATTGCTTTGATATCTGTGACAGACGTTCAGGGTGACGCGTGCGTCGCATCCGATTTCACAGTTGAAGAAATTTCTTATAAAAAGGTGCGACGACCACCTGGAGTGGTGACGTCACCCCGAAGTGACACCAGATCCAGCCGAAGTGATTAATCTTTGCCCGCCAATCTGCTGTGTACAATCGATGAGTAAACAAATTTCACATCTGAAAAAGAATGATTTTATGCGCAAGAAGTTATTGATGAAGTCTCTGAATCGAGGCACATATATGAGATGAATAAAATATAAAGAAAATTGTGCAATTTTTCGTCTCAAGTGCTTTAAGTGACAGCTTTTAGTTCGCTCTGAGTTTCTGGTGCATGGAATGGAACAATGGTCGGTATACTTGACTTGCTATGTAATTGGAACAATTAACAGAGAAACCTTCCGTCTTATGACTTCAATATTATTGGACAATTCCTGAATTACTCCGAAAAGTCTGAGGTACGTAAAACTGAACACAAACCTGATACCTTTGACTCGGTGCAGAGCTATTATTCTATACGCTCTAAAACGGATTGGTTGAAATAACCAATATATTGGTTAAAGCAACAAATTATTGGTTGCATGTGTCCAACCAATTGGATTGGTTGGACACATAATCCAACCAATATATTGGTTGTTTTCAACCAATCCTTTTTAGAGTGTATAGTATAGTCTAAAGGATCCTGTTGAAGGCAGTATCAACGACTTCACCAAAACTACATTTTACTGATTAAAAGTCTTTCCTTACGCCGGGGAAACCACTCTTCCTCAATCCCCCGATCACCGTGGCCAAACTATACGCATTTTTGTCCCCGTCATCCGTTAGCTCTAAGACATCGGATGAGTTTCCATTTACATCAAAGGAGCAGACGATCAGAAATACTTGCCAAAAATTTTCGAAAATGTAATTTTGTACAATTAAGCCTCAAAGGCGCGAAAGTGACAGCATGAGGGTCTCTTTCTATTCTTTACCGAGTAGCGATAATAGAACTGCAGGCATCAAATGTGATTAGAATCTTGGCAGAATAACTTTAAATGTTATCTCTATCAGCTTCAGAACCAACAAAATCTGACTTTAATCTGAACCCTCCTCGAAGTAAAGATTGTCAAGTCTAATATTAGGCAATCAGTCTGGGGCATCCCTGACGTCACATTCCAGGGAACGCGCCTCCTCCGTTTCCCAACCTCAAATATCTCAACAACGTAAAAATAACAGCGTGCAGAAACATTCCGTCCCTAACCACTTGAATGCCCCCTAGCCCTGTACTAAATTACAGTTCTGGTGTGAGATCACCGTAGATGTTTAATCCGTTACTGTATTTACACGTTTATAGACGCCCTTGGTTTTCCGGAGGCTACCGAAGCTGAAATGAGTGTCAACAATATTTCGATTCTCACGTCCATCGACTGCTGATGAAGTCTTAAAGATGGACGCTCATAATACGAGTTGATGGTCTGGCCAGCTCCGTTGGGTCGTTGGGTTAATAGACGCGATGAGATGAACCTTATCGAGGTTGCACTTGAGCGAGTGGGCTAGCAATCCTGTCCATCAAGGAAAAGTCATGCGTGGTTTTTTTTATCGCACAACTGTTAAGTCACGATTGTAACTTTGAGTTCACAAATTTAGGGGTAAACCTAACCTAAAACATTAAAACCTAAACTCTAAACCCTAAAATCTGAAACATGAAATCCGAAACCAGAAAACTCAAACCTAACATGTATCGAAGCACAGACCTAACCATAACGATACATTAAAGATCAAACTATCCAAATTATGTTGGAACAGGTAATGGCGAAATCAATAAAAGACAGAAAGGACCCTCCCAGCCACCCCCCAAAAAATAAATAATAATAAATAAATAAATAAATAAATACAAAAATTAAACAAATACAAAATTAAACAAAAACATTTGAAAATGACCGAAAGAACAACCTTCTATCGCAGCATATCTTTTTCATCATTCTTAATTTCTAACCACGGAAAAAGAAAGAAAAAACAATTTTCCTGTAAGTTTAAGCAGATAGGCCTATGCAGTAAAAAACACAGGTGACTATTAATTCATAATTCCAGGCAGATGGTCCTCGAGTTTGGAAGCTTTAAATCTGGACGGTGCCCAAGTCTTGGCCAGCTAGATACACCCTCCTTAATCGTTACCAATGGGCGGCAGACGCGAGTCATGACGAGATAGAAATTAAGAGCTGAGGGGGTTTTAATGCGTGTTCGAGTGTTTAGCGGCTCGAGGCGGCCATTTGGTTTGGGCCAGGCTCCTCTCCGTAATCCTGGGAAAACCTGATAGTCGGTGAGCTGAGAAAGGATGTCGCGAAATGCTTGCCAAGTAGTAATGAAAATATACCTGATCCATTCGGAAACGATGAAAATAATGAGATGCTTGGAAAAGGGTGGCGTCACTAGCACTTGGCTACGCAAAGGAGGCCCGCAAGAGTCAAAATTGGGATAGGTCAAGGGTCAAACTCTGTTAATAAGAATAATAAGAATCAATGCAAAACCTGCACTGCATCCCAAGACTAAGCTATTAATAATCAATCAATTTTAACAAATTACTCTGCGTTTTAGATATTGGGCATCGCGCACTGTTTTATGATTTGTTTGATAATAATAATAACCGGCTATGGGTCATTTGGGAGACATTCCCATAGACTTGTGCACACATTTGTTTTTCAACTTTAATGTAACCTAACCCAACTTTCCCCATATCCTACCCCCACGAATTTCGGTATATTTATGTTTTGGACCATCCTCTATCGATATAACTCAGTTCCGACAGTAAAATTCTCAATATTTAAGGGGGCTATGACATTGGGGAGACATTGAAATGTCTCCCTAATGTCACTTGTCTCCCTAAGGTACAACAAATAACTTTAAAAATGTCTCCTTAGGGACCATTGACAGTTATAACATGTTGTATGATTGTTATGACATATTTCTGGCATTAGGTCAGTGCACCTGTTCTGAAACGGCTTGGCTTTATACGTGCTTTGTTGGTACACAGTCTTTGGCCAAGTCTAACTGCCCCTCAACTGTTCTTAACTCGGGCTTTTCAGTCTTGTTAAAGACTAATCATTCATATTAGAACACGGAATTGAACAACGTTTGGTCGGCTAGACAGGATTGCTTATCAGATCCTGTGATATAAACATGTTAAGTGAATATGACATTTTGTGTCGTGTAGTCATAATTTTGAATGGTCATGAGCACTTTTCGCCTGACACATAACTCAAAACCCTAGGAAAAGAGGCAACAAAATCCTTACAAACAAAGCGAAACGAGCGACACACGAAACTCTTATTTTTATTCGAAAGTGCGTTTCCTATTTCCGGAGAATTTCGCGTTTCTAAAGAGACTTCCGACTCCGGGGAAGTGTGGGTGGTTTGCAGAGGTGAAATCGGCTGATGTTTTTGGACCCGGACTGAACCTTTGAATAAAATCATGTGATTTCTTGACAGGCATTTCACCAATTAGGTGAAAATAAATGTATGATTTGTTTTTGGCATATAGATGTATACAGGCTTTAGATGTCAATGCTGCCGAGTTTGATTTTTAAAAGTATTAGTGAATACGTAACAATAATATTTCCCAGAAGCGATCTAATATTAGAATCTTCCAGGTATAAGGTTTCTATATTCAGATACATAACTTAAATTTGCGTCTGTTATATGCCAGGGGAGATACAAACATGAACAGGTATATAACACATCAAATAAGTTTTTTAACCAGGAATTTAATTTCCCGTGGAATTTTTTTTCGGGGGTTGGGGTTGGGCTGGGTACTTGTGACACTTGATGGCGCTGTTGAGTGCATAAACCCATGTTTTCATATGATGCACGATATGGGGCAGAGGGACCCCCCCCCCCCCCCCCCCTCTCTCTTTTGTGTTGGTCATTGTGTTCCCGGAATCTCAGGAAATCTTTTCAGATGTCTAGGGGGATGTGTTAGGTAACAATAGTCTGGAGAGTGTATATATAGGGACAAAAGGGGGTACCCCTCTGCCCCATATCGTGCTGGGTATACATGTTCTATTTATACTTGCATGGCCTACAGCACCCTTCAGCTGTTCCATAAGTTTGTATTGCTAATATAATATTTTAAATAGCCCACAAAAACAAAACAACCCCCCCCCCCCCAAAATAAAATAATTACAAAAAATACAAACCAAAAAACAAAAAACACAGGGGTTCAAAATGGGTTTGGCTTCAGGCGCTTTCTTTTCTTTTTCCCTTTCCCATCTTTCAAAGGTTATAGGAGGCCCTGGCCCTGTTTACAGAAAGTAAGATAGGGCGCGTACCCCTAGTGGATTCATTTGGGTCGTGACAGTTTCAAAATCATTAAAAGTTTCCCTCTATATCACGATATATCTTTCTTTTTCTTACGATACCACACGGCCTTGACCTATATTTGAACCGCGTTTGTTCATGACACAAGTTTGCAGAGATATATATGTCTTGCACGTGTGAAGCCCTTTCAGGCCCGTCTTCTGACTCCAAGGGCCACATATATAAAACGGAGGCTGGATACCGCTCTATTTACGACCAGGGCATTCCAGGCGATATTTTTTGTAATATCTCTGAGGGACCCCGTCATGCCGGAACTTTAACCCGGCATTATCACATCTGCCTTGCAAGAGTAGAGATGTTCAAATTCTTCAATTCCCTGTCCGGTTCTTTGAGATATAGGGATGAACGCGGGATGAGATATTGTAAATCTGTCACGTGGTCGACCACTGAGACTTTAGACAAGCATAATTATTCACTGTTGAAATTTTCTTCGCCGTGCGGACAGCCAGAATTTTTTTTTACCGGTGGGTTTTCGACATCAATTTCCGCAAATTCTTGGAGCATATTTTACCAAATACGGGGGGCTGGGTAGGCGTCCACCGCTCTCTAGCCCCTGCGGTGTGCCGTGGTAAGAGAACACGTTAGGGTCAGGCTCAACCCCCCGGTGTACCGGACGGGGGATAATTCGGGGCACGTGCTCCACGTCAATGTATGGACCGAGCAGCGGCCGGGACCAGACCACATGGGGCGATTAGGACAATTATTGCTGATATATCAAATAACCCCGAGTAATTGAAGGGAAGGACTGCAGCTGATACATTAATACTTGGCAATATCCCATTTCTATATCGCCGACTGAATCGGCCTTCACTTGCAACTCACATCAAGATTAAAGTAATCCCCTGCCGCCTATTTCAAATGATTTGGGGGTATTTAGAGTATTTGGTGTAACACGTACGTTACGCAGCGATCACAGAAATTTTCCCAGTAGAATTCTCAGCATGTGGTGACGTAAAACAGTTCCAAATCGTAACGGCCTCTAAGCGCATACATCCACATGCACTTGGGATGTTGACTATTTCAATCCGGAGTTCGCAAATGACTTTCACAGATTCAAATTGCTTAATCCATTACCGCACCCACGGGGTTCAATATTGAGGTTTACCCCCGTGCCGCCTTACCTGCACCGCCCCTGAAAACAGCCAGGTAGGGCCCTATCTGTAACAATATGACTGCTTCCGGCCAACGGAGGTACGGAACGAGTTTCTCAGGGTACCAAATCTCGGCCAAGTTTGGCAAATTTGCACGCTGTCTCGGGCAAATGTCCCCGTCAAATGTTGGGTGTTTGCTAGGCGCTTTCGTGTCCACTTCTGACTGTGACCGTGCATGAGATAGGCCCGACAAGCCCGCCCATGGAAATGACTGGTTATTACGCTTTGATTGCTCCGAGTGGCAAACATAATTTCCTGGGCTCAGTTTCCACAAATATTGTCATTTGCGAAAGCTGAGGGGGACTTGGAACACGGAATGCCGAACTCCCAATATGCCAAGTGTGTTTATTGAAGGGCTGTGTGTATTCATATTAACCAATGCAATGTGTGCCTGGCAAGAAGGAAATATCCAGCATGTTTCAAACCACTGTTGGCCTATAATGAATGAGAACGGTGGTGTAAGTGTCAAACATTTCTGAATCTTCTGGAAGCTCTTGTTATGGACTTTAATCCAAGTTGACAAACTTGGTTTCCATGGAATTGTAAACCTGTTGTGAATTTCTAGTGCCTTTTTCCTTTTAAAGGGTTTTCATGGCGATTTCACCAACCCTGTACTCGGCAGATATTTCATGCCTTAATTTTGTATGTTCATTTTTTTGTGTAGCTTGTGTTGGCTTTATTTTAGTGTTTTATCATGGTCTCTATTCATTTCATGACTCATTTATAAGTCCCATGACCCATTTCGGGTGTCCTGACCAACCGCCTCCTTGTTGACCATGAACCTGTTCTGTACACTCTCTTGTAACACACTGGTTCTATTAAAATGCTGGCCTCTGCGTTTGCGGTGTGAATTATTCCAAGACTCCTCTTGAGATCAATTGAGTTATGATTGGAAAAGCGATGCAAATAATGATGATGGGTACAGATAGATAAGGCATTGGTTTTCACCGCACTCGGCCAATTAAATACGGTACATCATCCCGTTTAGGTCACATTCGAAGCAAGCTGTATTCAATGAAGTTTCTAAACGCAAGTCCATTCAGATATATAAATTACGATGGGGATTTTTTGTTTCAATCGGTGTAGGTTATTAACAGGAAACTGTCACAAGGGCTCAATTACAAAGCTTCAATTGGGCGTAGCTATTGACTTCGCGTGATTCAAAGAAGCCCCAATATCAATATGAAAGAATCCACTCAAGTTAATATTAAAATCCCGAATGACGTATTTTTTTGTCCTAGCTTAAGCGTTTCAACATTTCTTTGTTTTTCTGATAATGGTTTTTGATTGATAAGTGTTGGGAGAACTGAAGTTGTTTTCGGTAATATTTGAATTAAATATTATTAAAAAGATGAAGCATCTTTCTACCTTTTTAACCACATCCTCCACCCGTCACAGTTATCGTGACTTCTGTAAAGCTTTATTGCTGTGCACCATGAACATGAAACGGCTGTCTACATACCAAATCTCCACATAATTTGTTCAATGCGAATGCCCATCAATGAGGATCATCTTGAATTTGGCAGGAGCCAAGAACCATTTGCTTAAAAGCAGTTGATGGAGGGGCGTGGGCACCTGTAACGGGAGAACCGTTCGAGGGTGCTTAAGCCGAGGGTCAAGAGTGGGCCGGGGGAACTGAATCCACAGGGGGTCTTACATCATAAAGAGGCAGTCATGTGACTCTTAATGGTTGAAATCAACAACATTGGTATATTGCGACTGAAAAGAGCGGGATTACCGCCAGCTCGGAATTGGGAATAATACAGGTTTTTTTTATTTTTTATATAGCGCTTTTAGCAAGATCAAAGCGCTTTACACGTATTATTGACAGTTTGAGATGACATGGGAGTATGTAAAGGATTCATAAAGTGTCACTAAGAAATCAATGAGTTATATGATTATTAAGATATTCTTAAGCGTCACTTCAGAGGAAAGGTTCGTGCTTTATCTTTTTTAGAAATTTCAGAAGAATTGAGAAATGCATGCAATAAACGAGGCATCCATTGAAGATTAATAAACACACTTCTGTTTTTTGAAGTACGATGTCGTCCCTGAAACAATAGACATGAATGTGTGTGTCGGAGCCGTTATCTTTAAAATTAATAGTTAACGTGTTATAAGGTCGAAGATATGAAAAATTTACACAATTGTTAAAAGAGAACTTTTGAAATCAATAAAGCCACAAAATACTATTTTAATTTTAACCATTCAATCCCAGTGGCCCCAGCGTTCGTTTTCAACAGTTGGGCGGCAGTTAACTGGCTTTGTTAGAGCGCCCTCTTGTGAAATAAGCCTAATTTGTTTTAACGAGAAAGTTTTCAATTGGTCACATTACTACGCGAGCCGACTGGTTACAACCAGTCGCTTCAGTACACAACGCGACACACACTTGAACTACAATTGCAACCTTGCGCCCGTTTTCGGTATTGTTAACCCATTTTAGACGCAACGCGGACTAACTACATTTGGTCAATAGAGGGCAGTAATTAACAAATCCTTTATTTTTTTAAACAATTGTTACGTGGAACAATCGTTGGAAAACGATATAAATTTCAACTTTTCTTGAAAACGACAGCACACCAGGTGCCATCATTTCACAGGATGATTGAGACTAACTAACTTAGAGTCTAGTAAGGTATTTCGTAATAATTCAGTAAAAACAAATTGGAGGATTACCAATCGTGTACACTACAATTTAATATACAATGTATCAATTTCTGCTATTACGACAGCCAACCAGCCTCGTTTTCCTAAGTCACCCTTCCAGAGGGGGGTCAGTGAATGAAAGTACATGCATGTGTAGCCCATGAGGTCAAGAATAGGTGTGTATAGGCCCAATGGGGCGGTCCACAACGGGGTACAATCGTCAAGTGCGGCACACAATCTCCAAGCTAGCTTCATGTCCTCGTTGTAGTTGCTCGTTACGTAAGCCTGATTGTAATTGGTGCTTTTGCATATGGCTGAAGCTTTATTTCTAGAATTGTACATTTTCCTTCATTATTGAAAACTAAAAACAAAACACGATCTTTTGATCAGAGACATCATTAGTGAGATCCTTAAAGGCAGTGTACACGATCGTCATGGAATTTTGTAGGTCAAGAAAGGTGTTTTGTTTTCCTATATTTGTAATTTTATTCTTGCATGTTGTTAATTAAAACACTTTGCAGGCCTTTTCAGAAATCCAAGCCGGTTTGGGAGACTCGCATGATGTTACTACTTTATTCTAAAACTGCTTTAATTTTATGGCCAACCTGATTAAAAACCCATGTAGTAGTTGGCGGCATTGTCTTTTGTTAAGGGCTTTGACGTCCGTAAAGTCATTAGTCACCTCACTGGGAGCGCGCTGCTGAGGTTTCTAATCATGATGAGGCCCTTGCAGGTGTTTGCGAGGGTGTCGATGAGGCTTCATCAATTAGACTGACATGAAGAAGTATCCTGCCCGTAGCTTAGAGGCTTTCTTTTGTACGGCGTCATTGCGGGACTAATGATGGGATGGAACAAGGACTATAAAATATTCTGAATTCTTGCGTTGAGCGTAGGAGGCAATATTAAAGATAATATACACCATTTGCAAATATAAAATAACAAAACTACCGGTAATGAATTATTACTAAATACCGTACTAGACTGTAAGTAGATAGCAGTCTCAAACATCCTTTAAAATCATGGCACTGGTGTCCTGCCGTTTTTAAGAAAAGTGGAAATTTGTATCGTTTTCCAAACGGCCCGACAATTGTTGGAAATAGTCTAGTTCCCCGACCTGATAATTCCCTGACTCTATAAATTGCTCCGTTTTGTCTAAAGTATAGTTACTTTTGGTTAGGGAACCAGACTAAAATAGATCTTTCAGTCTCTGTTTTCCCATGCACACAAAACTTTAAACAGGTCAGTGTTACAATACATGGTTGTATTTGCTAGCACGCTATAAAAATAATACTAAACCCCCCCAAATCCATTTATTTCTGAAAAAAAAACAGCAAAAGCAAATATTGAACTTCTTTTAAGAATTGTGCGCAATACCAACCAGAATAAACAGAAATCTTGTCTGGAACACTGAAAGAGACAGTACAATTCAAAAAAGTACCAAAATATCCACAGAATCGTGAAAACAACAACATAATGAACTTGTTTATTATATGTTGCGTTAATGATTTTGTCGGTAAATATCGAAGCATTTAAAACCAAACTAAACAAGACATGAACAGATACCGGTAAAATTTAACCTAATGCGGTTGTGTAAGCTGCCATCGAAGAGGGCGCTATTTCGGTTATTATGTGCTCAATATAGTGAAAAGTGACAGCAGGAGTCCCAATGAAATTAGAGTATCGATCAAATGGCAGATTTTTAGCCTGGTCATTTATCAGCGATAGATGGCGGTGTCAGCGTGAGCTTGGAAATACAGAGAATTACGGGAAAGTATGGAGGATTATTCTATCGAATTTTCATTGCTGGTGGTTCACTACTTTAAGTCATCAGATTTGCAAATTTACAAAATGGAACTATATAGGCAACAAAAAACTGTAAGATGCAATGGGTTGGTAGAGCAGGAATCACAAGTGCAATTCATGAAATTTGTGTTGTGTGCGTTGGTTCAGCAAATTCATGTCATCCATGTGACGCGAGTCATAATTGGTTACGGGGGAAGCAATGAAGTCTTTCGGTCATAAAGATGGCATTATGGTTGAAAATTATTTTCCAGATTATTCAGTAATTATTTATTCATTAATTATTCATGAATTCATAAATTAACCAGGCTGGTACTCTTCGTATTTCTGTTTGTTCAATGTATAGACACATCTGTATGTACAAGGACGTTGCGACTACACTGTACAACAATATCATTCATTGCAGGCCCGTATTTTGGGGTGGGGGTGTGGGGTGCGAACGCACCCCACCCTCCTCAATTGGCAAAAGGGTCCACTTTTTCATTTTTTAAGAATAATTTTTTTTTCACAGAATCGGTGATATGCGTCCTGTTTGGAAGTATGTATAAAGGCTATAGAAAGTGCAGCCATTGAAAAAGTGAACCCTAACCCCCCCCCCCCCCCCCCCCCCAGCTGATTTAAAAATATTGCGGTGCCCCCAAAATAGGATGTTTTTCTATTTTCACATTTGGTCCCAAAATGTAGGCACCCCCACACAAATCCTGCGTACGGTTTTAAATGTCAACTTAATTACTCATTCTTTCATAGAGCAATTTACAGTTGACCTTGGAGAAATATTAATACTTGGCCCCGTTATTCAAGGCAGAGAAATTCCGGGACCTCCCCGGGGATATGAAACAAGAAACCTCGTTATAACCCACAGGAACTGCGGCTTCCTCGGACACGAAAGTTAATTATTTAGTAAAAGGCTCAATGTGGCCTTGGGTAATTAATCTAACGATCTTAGCCACCCATGAAACAAGATCATTTCGATGAATTGTTAGGCTATGAGCGAAATTTCTCACACTAAAGCTTTGAACATGTCTAGGAAGATGACATTAAATATAAATAAACCGTGAGAAGATAATGAAATAAAAATAAATATCACCTTTGCAATTTTTTGTTTCAAAAGGGGGTATTTAATCATAACCAATGCGGTGGTTCATCACAGTCAAGCAATATAATTGCGTTACGCGTTCTGCGCATGCGTGGAGCAGGAGTCCGCAGGTTGTGGGCGGGAATGTTGTACCCATCAACAGCATTACATTTCGGTCCTGCATCGTGAGCGGACGCGGTTCTCAGAAACAGAGCATTGCCTCGACCTACCACAAATGGTTACATTTGTGGTAATTGTTTTTCCACTCCGTGTACTGCGATGAAATGTCCCAATCAACAATATTTTAGAATATATTTGGAAAGCTGAACCAATCTCAACACGCCGTGATGATGATGCACAGTCGTAAAGTCTAGCCCTAAAGGTAGGTGTTCTTGGTCTTGAAATTACAAAGCAACCGATTCTTCAAGGATAATTGTTTGTGTGGATTTGTTGGTGTCGTACATCTTTACCCCAAGCATTACCCGAGCTAAGCTTTCCAAATCATTCGAGACGAGTGTTTAACTATAAGAAACTGTTGAATGGAGAAAACGCACGGTGGAATATGATCTGGCCATGCGTGTGGAGACTGAGAGCAGTTGGAAGTTTATTAAGTGCAAACCGTAAAGAACTTGAAATTTAATTTGAAAAAAACACATTCCCAGTGCCTTTCCTGCGTTGCCGAGAGACTACTGTTCATGTATTTTTAAGGAGGAAAAAATAGCTCCCCTTCCTTCCGCGAGGAGCGGTCTATTTCTAATTCAGCATATTTCGTGCACGATATTAACCTAATCATAAAATAAGTGGTTTATTCGCCTAATATTAGTAATAAGTCTTAAGAGTGCAGTTTTTCATGCTGAAGTATGATATGGTTATATCTTAAATGTATGGATTATTTTCTGAAAAGTAAGAGGGGTTCCTTAAGTTGGCTTGTATATTCGTCTAGATAAAACTATCACAGATGAAACCGTATCACAGAACAATGATTCTCAAATAAACTTTATACCTGCATTAGATTGTTTTTGGACGACTCGACTTATCAGCGACTTTTCAAAATTCAAAAAGGTTTTAGGGTATATATTGATTGCACACGAATGGACGCGACATGTTTTGTTTACTTAGCACTGAGCCTCGATTTCAAACCCAGAAGCGCACAGATCAGTACTATTTTCGCCCATTGGAAATCCGTCTATTGGAATTATAAGACCCGCATTAACCCGAAACATGGAAAGAGTAAAATTTAAAATTTGTTGAATCTGCACGCGCAACCAGTCACAAATTTTATTACATAACAAAAAATACGTGACCCAAAATTTAGCTTAACTTAAAACCCACCAAAAACAACGTTGAAAAGCTGCATTTCAAGAATTTCAGTTTCTTAGATTTTTTTGCTGACATTAAATTAACCAGAGCGAAAGCTCCCCGTAACAGGAAGACCATTATAAAGACACAACCATTAAAACCCTCCTATGCAAACATACATTCTGAGCCATGTTGTTGTATGGGTCAAAATCAGTCAACATGGTCGAGGTGATTGTTTTTGACCCTCCTGCCATAGTACAAAACCACATGTAATCTGATCATGTCTGTGTAAAAGTATAGCAGGGGAGGTGGAAGGAAATTTTGACTGATTTTGACCTTTTAAATAGTAGGAGGGATTTGTTAACCCTCCTACTATTTTAAGAAAGCATGATGGATACTTGTCTTCTTGAATCACAGAAAGGTTAATATTTTTCAATTCTTAGTGAAATTCTTTATTTACTGATAAAAGAGGTTAAACATCAGTTGGCGGTGCACATCTGCCTTTGTTATAAAATAAAACCTTGTAATCCCATACCCTATACCTCCATGATTAAATACACTCCGGAAAGTAATTAGGCAATACTGCTGGAAATCTGATATTTGACACACTTTGGAGACGATATACAAATGGGACAAGTTGCTCATCTCAATCATCTCAAGTACACAAATTTACTTACCTGCGTATGCTTCGGCCACACGTTTTCTTTTCATTATAAAGTGACACGGGATAACGAGGGTGGAAAATGTCCGTATAAGCGTGTCCCATTCGTTACTCTGAATTCGCCCTCTACAAAATGTTTCTGGTCATTTTTCTGGACTTTGGAAGTTGTTTTCTTTTCATGTGTTGATCATTAATCGTTATCATTGTTTATATCGCACCTCGTAATCCCCTGCTACTTTTAAGGGCTGTTAGAAGTGCGCGGGAAGTAATGAAAGTAATCTGTCACATTTTGAAATGTCCTGCACTTTTTACTTGTTTCCGTTGGCACTAAATTTAGCGGGAATCGTGTCTCTGTCATTCTCTGATACTTGCTGGAGTATCTCTTCTGAAATGATTATCGAAATAGGTTTCTCGTTCTTAAATAATCTAGGTGGCGATAAGTCCACATTCTGATTGATGTTATCTGAATGGAAATATGTAAAATACGTCAGTCAATTTTCTTTTATCAATTTGCGTTATTGTTTGGATTTATGTTTCTCCTTATGAGCACTGTGTATGTGAGGTCACTTATCTGCGATCGGGAACAGAGTTTTTGCTGCAACGAAGAGCCAGATCGACCCGCCGTAAAATTAAATTGTCAGTGAGTTAAATATTATTACAACATCGTAGAAATGCGCGTGGTTGTTTTAAATCTTCGCTGTATAGGGTTTCTTTGAAAACCAATACTGTCATGCTAAGCTGATGACGATTAGAGCACACTGAATGAAACGTCGAGTTTATACCTCTGGTCTGTCTGAGAATTACACTTCTGAATGGAGTTAGTAACTTCATGGGGGAATCCGCAAAATGTCTCTCTGGTTGTACTCTCCACCACGTGAAGCCTCAAAGGAAATTGCTTGAAGTAATAAGTCCGTCCAATCGTGGTCGCGCTGTCTATTGTATCACTGTGGAGACATTGCTTTGTTCGTTCCTTTGTTCCTGTGCGGTAAACATTCCCCATAGACTCTTTGCACAAATTTCCTTGTGGAGTCATCCTCCTCTTTAATTTCCTTGTGGAAACCTTTTCCATTCCTTTGTCCTCCATTGTTTTCCGGCCTCCGAATATAGAAACACTTTTATCCTGAGGGAAATCCACTTAATAACATGGGACACGATGAACTGCAGTCTCTGCGAAATGAGCATCTCTGCTATAGAGATTTCCACTGATAAATGTGAAAGTAATATAAACATGCGACTATAGGTATAGTCTCTTTAATGAAGACAAAGAGGCAAAGATACGAGCTCTGAGAGAGCAGACATCGTGCTCCCGCATGGGGCCACTCCCACCGGGAGGTACCTGTCCATGTCTGACGCACCAACCTCGCCTGGTATTTAGTCATCCTTTCTCTCCCCTCGATTCAACTCCAGCTTCCCCGCCTGTAAACAGTCCCAGCCACCATGTCCCTGGAGTTTCTCCTCAAGACGCACCACATCAAACATGCTCCGCTGGCGTCACAGACCGAATTCCAACAAGGGGGAAACGTGGCCGGTTTCTTTTTAATTCGCCCAGCAGTCTGCAAATATTTGCGCGGCCGGGAAGAATTGTAGACTTACATCTCGATTTCTGAAAAAGAAAGATAAAAAAATACCTGTCTTTGAATGTCGTAATTGCTTGAGAACTCTTCAAACATCAGTAAATACCACACGCATACTCAGTAAACCACGGCAAGGATTAATTCCTTTTTTTCTCTCAATTTTTGTCTTCGGCCGTTTCTATTTTTGGGAAACGATTATCAGTCAGGCTAGTTATTCCATGGTAGTGAACAGTATAGGCATGCGATTGAGAATGGGCCACCTCAAAACTGTAAATTCGTACTGGATCAGTTTAGATCGTGTTACGTACACGGATATTAAAACCACTGTCCCTTCGTTACTGAAGAGAATAACTTCTTGTCAGTTTGACCAGTCATCATTGCGGTATATTCAAGGATTGAAGGAATGATGCTTCGGTTTTTACAAGTGAGAAACCCGGGAGGAAGGTGTCATGACTAGCATTACTTGTCCTTTCATTACTTCTCGGTCCAGTGGTTAGAGTGTCAGCCTCTTATGCTGAGGTAGTGTCTTTTGAAGAAAGCTGGAACCCAGAAAGTGGAGTACATGTACAAGGTGTTTTGTCCTTCAGCAAACGCCTTTTAGACAAGTTAAAGCAGCGACCATCTGGTAACCACTGGTTGATTTTCCATGTTAACCTATGCACGGAATGTATCCCGGATACCAGGCAAAACGGACCAGCGTTCGACTTATGGTCGCTGCTCAAAAATACTCGAGCTTCCTCTTTTACTGCTCATTACAATCTGTTCAGTTTGCGCTACTCGAAGAATGGTGCAAGTAAGATGAATGCCCTACGTCACTGCAATTGAACTAGTCGAAAAGGGGATGTTTCTTTACTTCCGGTGAGATACTACAGTTCAGTGTTTCAGTGGCATATACATTACCCGTTGAAGCACTGCCTTGTGTGAAAAGTATCGGCTTCGGTTACAGAAAAGCCGAACATGCAAGTGCATGCAGAGCACGCACTTAGGCGGCCCTTCATTAAAATGTGTTTTCTAAAAAAATAATCAACCGCAGGACATGGAAAATTGGACGGTCGGGAAATACAACAGGCATTCACCCAAATATCTTGAGACTTTGGTAAATTTTCTGAAGTGGATGTAACTTGCTGTTTCAGTTTATTTGGTTTTTATCCTGATGCTTGCATCTGTAAGCAACAGCTTTTGGAAAAATAATTCTTAATGTTCAGTTCGTGTTGGCACATTTTCTGTAAGAATATAGGGCTGAATAGACAAACTTCACATTAGCCACCTTCTGCGCACTTCCGGGTTGTAAGCGAGGCTCTCAGTGCTCAAACACAGTGCTATTCAACAAATTCGTTAATGTCTGGATGAATATCACGCCATAAATGGTAGCGCAGCGCACGTTCTACATTGTAAGTTGTTAACTTAGCAATGAGAGCCTCGCTTTTAAACCCGGGAGTGCGCAGATCGGTGCTATTTTCGTCAATTCGGGATTTTTCTATAGTGGCCTGTATTAGTTCGATGCATTCTTTTGAGGGTTACACTGTAGATTGCTTGCATTTGACGTCACATCTCCCATAATGCTTTGCGGTCGGCCATCTTTGAGGCCTTACCGCGCGCACTCGCGTCTTTTAAACAACGCTTTCAAGGTTTCAACTATAGGCCTGTGTATGCAGAAGTCTATAGTGCAGAGGTAAGGGGGGATTTATTTGGCAGCAACTCTGCATATCCGTATCGCTTAATATTGACATCAAAGATGGCGGGCAGAAGATCTGTTTTTGTTTGTGTGTTTTATACATCAACATCGTGCAATTTCCATCGTTATGGTGTATAACCGAATCTTTTTGTAGTGATCTATGGTGTTCCCAATTCTAATCTTTGAGACGGGACCACACCTCCTGGATTGTCTTAATTCATGGTGCAGTGAGGACTTGTCTCAAAAATCGGAACGACTGGAACGTTCCAATGAGAACGCTGTCAGTTCCAATCGGCATATCCGCTGTTCCCGCCGGGAACAGCTTGGGAACACTGCGTTATCCCGCATGGGAAGAGTGGTCTAATACTCGGGAACGGCCTGTTCCTATTGTGAACATGTCGGGAAGACAGCGCGTTCCCAACGGGAACGCACAGTGTTCCTAAAAGGAACGTTCCATTGGGAACAGGAACGTTCCGACTGTAAAGATGCTCCTTTACATCAGTGAGAAAAGAGGATGGCTGCTTTAGAACGATACATCGACTCTTCCTCCACATGTTGTGGCATACATTAATGGACTAATGTGGGACCATAATGGGACAGAGCGATATGTTCGCGCCTAGAAGGGTCGGATGTATTTCTGCGCTCACCCGAAGAAGAAAAAGATCTAGACATTCAGAGCAGAGTGGGCCTCCGAGCGACTCAGCTGGCTTCTTCTGTTCGAAAGAGACGTAACCAACTCAGTCAGTCATCGAAACATCCCCTGGAGCACTTTCCTGTGCATGTTTTCCGGTTTCGTAAGGCACGTCATTATTTTCCCAAGGTCAGGCCTGTAGGAATTTAACAAAAACAAGGATTATGTATATCCTGCGTGTTAACTGGAAACCCATTTACTTGTTTCCTCAATGCAGGGCGAATGTTCCCTCAATGTTAGTTGGAAATGGATACAATGTAATCAAATGTTAATCGATTTCAGGAAACCATTTCGTAAATGGGACATGTTTTGGATGTCTTTTGTATAATACTACTTCGCGCTCTATTTTTTTTTTACATTAAGTTCTTTGGAAATACAGAATGGTTACAAAATATTTACCATAGGGCCTATGGTTTTGTTCACAAACTTGAATGATGTAGCATTAGACGAACTGATAACCTCGTTGCAGGCAGTGTTCATACTTTTGGGAATTCAGCATATGCCTATAGATGAAAAAAACCTCTGAAAGTTTGAGCTCAATCCGTCAACAACCGAGCAAAGAGAAAATAGTGAAAAACCATTTTGTTTAACAGTAATATTGTCCACGTTCATGCGGCCTTATTTCAATAAGCCAGTTTAGTATTTAAACTGCGCATGTGCACAGTGACATTTTATCCCGAATGACCCGCGTGACCTAACGCGCGCGTGTGAACGCAAAAGGTGGTCGCACAACGCGCACGTGTTAAATTCAATCAGAATAGGCGTATCGCGTAACATGGCGTGACATTACGTCAGCAATTTTATTCCGAATAACCTTTGACCTTTGGGATACCGAACTGGCTATTGTTGAAATCGAAATAAGCCGTAGTATTTTTGGAGGTCTTCAGTTACAATTTTCTCTAAGATGACAGCATTTCAGATGGAAATATTTTTCAGGAGGATTAGTACCGGTACCATCTTCATAAACAGTAAGGTTTCCGACTGAAAGTAATCAATTTGGTTCATTACCTAAGCTACGCGTGGGCTTCAGGAAACCGTAGGGAACAAGAACAGGAAATTAATGACGTTGCATCAGTGAATGGCTGCTTATTAACCGGTGTTCTGTGCATCTAAACGCACCCTGGTTCAATGGAGACCTCTATTGTCTAGACCTTTTCAGCCACGTGACCAGGAGAAATGTAAACAAAACCACCGCGTGTGGACCGCCATGGAGTGATCGTAGTACATATATCGCATGGAGAAGTTTAACTACGTGCGCACATGCGACACGATTGACTGGTTTACTTGAATAAGCACTGCACAATGCGGTCCGTCATCTCACACGTCGTGAAAAAAGGTCTCTATAGACGAATTCGCCGAACAAAATTGGAAGCCATTTTTAGGGCGGTGCCGCGCCCGCGTGCAGGCTGCCCGCGTTCTTTAATTTGAGTAGCGCGCGTATTTTGGCAAGTTGTAAACACCCCGTTGGTCGAAGCTGCATCGAGCGCGTGCGTAAAACACGCACGCGAGCGCCTCGCCACCGCAGTAAATGCTTCTAATTTTGGTCGCCGGATTAGTCTATAGAGTACCGAAGTGATGACGTCAATCAATGCAATGTTTGGAACCAGAATACATTCTAAACTGTGTGTTTGGAACCATTGCTGCGGCAACTGACGTCAGACTTCGGTACTCTATAGACAAATCCTACGAGCAAAATTAGAAGCCATCTTTGGGTACCTAATCGAGCGGTACCATACACGCGCGCTCGTCATACGCGCGCACTCATTGCGCCTTTGACCAATAGGATTGCCAAAGTAAACACGCGCCTCAAAAGTAAGAACGCGTATGACGCGCGCGCGAGCGCAGAACCGCCCGATTGGGTACCTAAAGATGGCTTCTAATTTTGCTCGTTGGATTAGTATATAGGCCTAAGAACACTGTATGGACTGGTGCGCTCTGAATAAGCCAGTTCGGTATTTCAACTGCGCATGTGCACAATTACATTTTATCCCGAATGACCCGCGTGACCTAACGAGCGCATTTGAACGCGAAAGGTGGTCGCACAACGCGCACGTGTAAAATTCAATCAGAATGGGCTTTTGCGTTGTAACATTACGTCAGCAATTTTATCCCGAATAACCTTTTACCTTTCCACAATGCACCTGTGACGGCCAGTTGTGCAGGAAAAGTGAAATGCAGGGCCGCGTTTTCGAATAAAGTGAATATTTAAGGAGACGGAGTAAAGGGTGAGGGGAGGGGACTGAGAGGCTGTATTCACGGAGCATTTGCCTGTTCACTGCAAAAAGTGATATGAAAGAATTGTTGGTTTTCGAAAAAAAAATTGAAATTTCCAAAATGTTTAAAATGATTTTTCAACATTCTTATTTACGATGCTTAAGACCTATAGATCAATGTGGAAAATTGATAACCAAATACCATCATCGATTAAACCATTGATTAGTTCTATTTGCAAATACAAAAAGGCCATGTATTAAATGGATACAAATTGTATGTAGGCCTAACCAATTGGAGTGCTGTGGCCTCGTGGTATAGTGTACCGGACTCGAGATTTTGGTGATACTACAGATTATGGGTTCGAGACCAGCGGGGGGTCATGGTGCTTGTGTCCTTGAGCAAGACACTTTGTCACAAGTTGCTTCTCTGCACCCAGGAGAGATTAGCCCATGTGCCATCTGTTTGATTAGCCCACGTGCGCTTAAAACTCCCCAGGGAGCTGAGGTTTTAGGAATGGTTAATGATTAATAATGATTAATAGGTCTGATGAGCAAGGGTAATAATGTAGAGCCTTGAGCACTATAATTATGGTGGATATCATGCGCTTTACAAAGCTACATTATTATTATATAAATTGTCAGATTCCATATGTAAAGGATATCTGTTACTTGATTCATTTTGATTCAGACGAACATTTGCACATTTCAAGTGCCTCACAAGTGCCTGTCAGTTTAGTTCATTTTACGTGTGAAACAGCGTCTTGACGCACACTGTTTTGTGGATCAACAGAGTGTTGACGACCTGTACACAGCGAGCTATTAATATTTCCCGCTATGGAGTGCACGAAGTTCAACTTAAAATTGAAAATGAATTTTTTATGACATTCTCTCAAAGTCCATTACTACTGATAAACCGCCGTGAGGGATTGATCTGATTCGTATCGAGGTACGGTAAGTTCCGCCGGTCAGGGCTCCAAAATATAAAAACAAACAAACAAACACTCCAACAACAAAAACCAAAAACAAACTAACAAAAAACAAAATTCGAAAGGAAAGAGAAACGTGAACAAATTCCCCCACTTCTGTCTGCAGAACATTGTTGTCACGTTGAAAGGCGAGGTGCACCCGATCAATCTTTGAGAAGGTCATGGATGACAAGCTTGTCAGTTATGAGTAAGTCTAAAAAGCGGCAGCGAGAAGAGTATATCAATATGTGTCCGCTTTTATCTCCCGCATCTTGAGTATTGGCTCCAATTTACCGGTGAAAGCACCTTCCGAGCACTACAAAAGAACAACTCTTGCGTAAATGTTGATACATCCTGCGGACTTTTCACGTCAGTTTGTTGGCAGCGAAGTACCGCAGATGTCAGCCCCGATAAAAGGTTCCTCCGACCTCACGATCACATTTAATTATCATTCTATTCGGCGAAGCTGCATCTGACGGAGCCGCATTACCGACCTGTCCCTGGTGGGAACTATATTTCCCGCGGTCTTTCAATCATCCACTGAATCAATCCGCCAAGCCGCTCTTGCAAGTCCGTAATGCCCTAAACCTGACATCATTAATCTGAATGGCGTGCGACCGCTGAATATCACCGGCCGTATACCAGCTCCAGAAATGACTAGAATCAAAAGAAGTTAATTCAAATAGATGCTGCGATTTATGGCCTTCCTAATCCTAGACCAGGAGAGCTTTACAGCATTACAAAATAACTGGCACAATTAGAAAATGGTCGGGCGTTTGTTGTGTTTCTTCTGGTTTTTATCTTTTGTGGAGTCTGTGTTGTATCGCTTCCTATCCTGATTGTGACAGCCACTTGTTATAGAGCCCAGGATATTGAATGTAATTTACCATTGGAGCCAGACGGCCTGTCTTTTGCATGGTGCTCAAATTAACATTCAGCATGCACAGCACAATTATGGAAAAATTAGTCAATCAGTATTTTCATAAGCCTACTCTCTTAAATGAATAAAACGGCTGCATTTTCTGCCAAGTCGAAACTGGATGGTTTTTTCAAACACGAGCTAACTTTGTTAGAAAACAATTTAACAAATGTATATAAAAATTAGGAAGGGTGTATTTAAGGGTGGACAAAAATGGGTTGTGCTCTCTTCAAACGCTCCCAGGCCTGTCTGATATTATTGCCAATTGAGAAAATTAATATAAATGTTATGTTGTGACCTTTTTTCTATTTTACCACTCCTCTATGGCATGTCAAACGTTGCAATATTCGATAATCTACGTATTTTTGTGCGATGTTCAAATATATATGTGCGATGTTTGTCATTATGTGCGATGTTCAAATATATATGTGCGATGTTTGTCATTATATGTGCGATGTTCCAATTTATATGTGCGATGTTCCAATTTATATGTGCGATGTTCAAAGTTATATGTGCGATGTTCAAATATATATGCGATGTTTTGTCATATATGTGCGATGTTTGTCATTATATATGCGATGTTCAAATGTATGTGTGCGATGTTTGTTATTATATGTGCGATGTTCAAATATATATTCGATGTTTGTCATATATGTGCGATGTTCAAATTTATATGTGCGATGTTTGTCATATGTGCGATGTTCAAATATGTGTGCGATGTTTTTCAAATTATATTCGAAAACGGAATTGTGGGATATAGTATGGTTTCCAGACCGAAATAGTATGAATATTCCTAATAAGTTACATCAGGGACCAGACTACTTAGGACGGTCTATCTGTTGCACTGACCTGGCTTGAAGCTATATAGCCCGCGATTCAGACCGCGATTCACAATAGGGCCCGCGATTCGCCCGATCAGAGCAGCCGCATGTTGAAAACTAGAATCCATTCGACAAAAGGATTTATTTTTTAATGAAATCACTGGATTCAGGCAACGAATTTTCGAGAAATGTCAAGAAATTACATACCAATTTTTGCATGAAATTCCAGAATAGGTATGCGCAAAGCTGAACATATTATACTTAACATTGTTTTATGGGTCTTTTTTATGAAATAATTAGTCGTTTCGCGAGGGCCCATTTCAAAGGGTTCTCTACATCAATTCCTAAATTTCGGCTCAGCACAATAGCTTCAGTTTGAAAGAAAGTGTACCGCACATGTTTTGAAAACTTCATATTTTTCTTTCATATTCATAATTCCCACCTTCCCGGTCACACTTAATTTCAGCAAGGGCCTATTCCAAGAATGGCTTCTGTTCCAATTAGCCGCTTAAAGACTGACCATTTTCAAGAATATTTGGAAATGCGGTATTCGGAGTTTCATGTGAAATGCCGTCTTTGAGAGAAAGTGCCTGGGAAGGTGGGAATTATGAATATGAAAGAAAAATATGAATTTTTCAAAATATGTGTGGTACACTTTTTTTTAAAGACTTCATTTCACACGAAACTCCGAATACCGCATTTCCAGATATTCATGAAAATGATCCGTCTTTAAAGGCAGTGTACATGATTGGTCATTGTTGCAATTTTCAGAAATGGGCGGATTTGGGGGTTAGTATGTTATAGGAAATATCATTCCACTGACCTGTTCAAAGTTTTGCGTTGTTAGATGGCGAAAAAACAAGTGAAAAACGGCGCTCGTTTTCAACCGTCGGGCGGATAATAGCCTTTAGTCAAGGCGCGCGTGGCAATCTGGGCCCGGATATGCCAAGGCGCCATCATGTCTGGGGCGCGCCACTTGTCCAGGTATCCACTCGCGTCTTGACTAACGGCTACAGGGCAGTTCTCCAACGATTTCCAGCTGGAAATCGTTGGAAGACGATATAGATTTCCACTTTTCTTGACAACGACAGCACATCTGGTGCCATAATTTCACAGGATGATTGAGTCTATTATTAACTTACAGTCTACAAAGGTATTTTGTAATAATTCATTAAAAAAAATTGGAGAATTACCAATTGTGTACACTTTTTTTAAGCGGCTAATTGGAACAGAAGCCATTCTTGGAATAGGCCCTTGCTGAAATTAAGTGTGCCCAGGAAGGTGGCAATTATAAATATGAAAGAAAAATATTAATTTTTAAAAACATGTGCGGTACACTTTCTTTCAAACAGAAGCTATTGTGCTGAGCCGAAAGGAATTGATGTAGAGAACGACTAATTAATTCATTAAAAATGACCCATAAAACAATGTTAAGTATAATAAGTACAGCTTTGCTCATACCTATTCTGAAATTTCATGCAAAATTGGTATTTAATTTCTTGACATTTTCTTAAAAATTCTTTATATCCAGCGATTTCATTAAGAAAAACTCCTTTTGTCGAATGGATTCTAGTTTTCAATATGCGGCTGCTCTGATCGGGCGAATCGCGGGCCCTATTGCGAATCGCGGGCTGAATCGCGGGCTAGCTTCAGCCAGGTCAGTGCAACAGATAGACAGTCCAAAGTAGTCTGGTCCCTGATGTAACTTATTAGGAATATTCATACTATTTCGGTCTGGAAACCATACTATATCCCACAATTCCGTTTTCGAATATAATTTGAAAAACATCGCACATATTGTTTGAACATCGAACATATATGACAAACATCGCACATATAAATTTGAACATCGCACATATATGACAAACATCGCATATATATTTGAACATCGTACATATAATAACAAACATCGCACACATACATTTGAACATCGCATATATAATGACAAACATCGCACATATATGACAAAACATCGCATATATATTTGAACATCGCACATATAAATTAGAACATCGCACATATAATGACAAACATCGCACATATAAATTTGAACATCGCATATATAATAACAAACATCGCACATATATATTTGAACATCGCACATAATGACAAACATCGCACATATATATTTGAATATCGCATAAAAAAATATCTAGATTATCGAATATTGCAACGTTTGACATGCCCGATTCATGTATGTACAACATGAATAAGTCTAAACAAAGCTTGCAAGTTCAACAATTTATTCTATTTGTTTATTATTTTATTCTGTTTTTACTCAGTTTCTCATTTAATTTGTGTAAGTAACAGCAATATGGAAATAAATGTATGAAGAATGAAAAATGAATGAAAGGTATTAAGGGTTAGTTAAATTTATTGCTTAACTCCTGTGAAGCATTGCCTCGGCAACGTAAGTGGATTCTAATGTAAAAGCTTAGCATCTTTAACTCGGTAGCCTACGTAGTAACAACGCGAAAGAGTCTTTGTTTAGCAAGTGCAGCCTCGCTTTCGTTGCAACATGGCGAAACCGAGGAAAGGGTGAATACTGCTTTGCATTATCTCTGCTAAACAGAATACATATACAGCTTAATTTTGTTTTTACTTTCTTATTTTTGTTATCCTTTCTATGCTGTAATTGTTCAAAGATTTGTGTATTGCGACAACATTTTTATAGTGCCTGTCACTGACTGGCATTGAGTATCATCCATAGATGGAACGCGACACCATTCTGAACCTCTCGAAATGTCTCGGTTCAAAGTGGAAGACGAGTATTATTGTGTAACACGTCACTGCGAGTATCCGTTACTGGCAAACACGTAATGTATAGTTCGGTTCTTGATATGGCCGCTTTGTGGAATCGTCGTGTAAAGGTCATTGACTTGGATGATTTAATTAAACTTGGATGATTTAATTAAACTTGGATGATGGAGTTCCCAGAGATTTCACATAAAAAGAAATGCATGTTCTGTTCAGTGCCGTTGCAGACTAAAGTGCTGATTTACAGCACAAAGTCTGTTTTTGAAGCAAATAAATTGATTTTATGTGAATGCACCAGACTACAAAAACCATAACAGGTTTGTACATGAATGTAGTCACGTCGTGTCAGCTGGCCAATCAAAACTGAGGGATGTTGTGTGAACAAAACCATTGACATGTAACTTTAAAAATGGTCTTTAAGGCACTCGGTGAGATCATACAAATTATAGTATTTGCTGATTGAATCATCTCATTAAGTGGCTCTATTTTAACCCTTGCGTATGGAATCAGAATTTTAAAGTTAGTGTACGTTTAATTTCAAAGCTTATAATTATTTCACAATGTTCCATATTTACGTTGTAATTATTAGCCTTTTTGGATATGACGGACACAATAGGAGGGCGCTATTTGAATTGGGTAAACCTTTTGTATGGCACAAAAAAGGCTTACTGTTTTGTTAGTAAAAATGAAGTGTTTATCATATACTGTTGCCTGGATGGAACTATGGAACCAGACGCATTTTATTTTACAAGTTGGAAAATCTTTACGAGTTTTATAAGTATTGCTTGAGGCTTTTATTTCGGGTCAAAGTTTACGTCAGCTGGTAGCCTGTCAAATGGTTCCACAGGATCTCTTCTCACACCCTATAACGACCGCGGCTTCCTGTCTGTTTGCCGCTAGCGTAACCAGTCTTTAGCATCTGTTTGTTAAATCGCCTCCTCATCAAAAAAGCGCGCAACTTTGAACCGATCTCGCTGTCTGACCTGTGGCTGAAATCCGCCAAGGTTCCCAGATCTAATAGTCTAAGAGTGCTTCCCGTCCGCGGCCGTCGACAAATATAGCCGAGTCCGGCACAACCAGGGGCTAGTTTCCTCTCGCTGATTGAGTTAGAAGTAATAGTGCCTAAGTATGGCTGCCAGGCGCGTATCTGTCCAGCTTTAATTTGTGTGTCAGTAGATCACGGCTGGGAGTAAGACCCGCGCCGATGAATCGGTAATAACCGTGTACTGGCAGAGAGAGAGATGAATGACTTGTATTGAAACGTTTCTTTTTACTTCTTCGGGAGCGGTCTCGAATGAATTTTCGATCTTATCGAACCAAACAGTCCATCCTGTACAACATCTTAAACGAGGCATTTGTCACAGATAAATCTTGAGAATTTTGAAAAGCGCAACGCCTCGTGTTATTACCCCTGCTCTGCAGGTTTATAGTCTTTTCTCGACGGTAAACAGCAAACAAAGGGCCCTGGTCCCACAGTGGGATTTGAACCAACAATCTTAAAGATTCTCCTACAAGAAGACGTCCATGTGGATCATGTTTGGGGTATTGTTAAATACAAAAAGACACTCGGAATATACTCTGTCTGGTATAGCACGCGGGATTACCAAACGGTTTGTTTTCCCAACGTTACCGGTGTTTCATATTGACGTCTCATCTTAACTATTTTAATTTCCCGCATAAATCTCTTAATTGTATTGTTTTCAGATGAAAGTCTCCTTTTTCTTATACAGTGTCCTCTACACCTAATTTATTTAATCAGTAGTAATTCACCATAATTACGATTTGAAGCTTTGCATGGTGGTTGCGATACGATAAAGACTGGAATTGCGGGTAAGACCATGTGAAAAACAAATCTCTTCTATGGGAAGATGTGTGGTTCTGAAAAGAACCTCACACTCCCCACACTCCTGAGGATGGACAGAGCACACTGTCCGAAACGTCGAGTTACACACTCATCCCGGTTCTTTTCAGAACCACACATCTTCCCAGAAGAGATTTGTTTATCACATGGTGTTACCCGCAATTCCAGTCTTTATCGTAGTAATTCACCACTCTTCGTCAGGGCCATGGTACTATTCCCTTGTTTTAATCAAAATTAATAAAAACAAAATGGATTGCTTATCTGCTCTCATCTTGTGTAAATATTTGTGCATGTTACCGAGAGATAGAAAACAAGGCCTGTAGGATCTACTCATCAATCTGTAAAACGGATCCCTCACATTCCTAGTCGGCGTTGATTGATCGAAAGTGTATTGCATTTAGCGCATGTAATAAATACCCCGCTACCCACCTGGCTGATTTGGCAACTGCTCGCTGGACAATATTTTCACCAATGATGAACCGTTATGTTTCAAAGACGACGGTGTAAACAATATATCGGGCACGCTGCGGGCTGATGAATGCAATTCAAGCGTACAAGTCTCGCGACTTCACAATCACTTTTTTATCACTTCAGATGTCTTGGTACCAAACACTGACTAGTCTAGCAACGGACTCTTTTAGTCTGTTTTTACATAGTATAGGCCTAGTAGTGTGAATAATACATTTATCGGATTTCGAAGTCTTTTTTTTGTTGCATTATTATTTTGGTCATTAATGTAGCGAACTTCTTTCTTTCTCTCTGCTGAAATTCCATAAACACACGCTTGAGACCGTGTCATAGGCCCTATATTAATATGTTGAAGCTTTTTTTTCAATACAGGCGATGCATTAAAACCCCATGCCACCGGGTGGCGCCGGGGCACCAGGCCGGGTTATGCAGCCAAGCGAAACGGAAACAAGAGGCTTGTCAGTGCAGCCAAGCATAACGTACACACTACCCCAAAAATGGATTGAAAATGCAAAAATTGGCCTCTATTTGTGTCAACCGGTCTGGTGGCAATTTCAATCTGCACGTATTTGTGTCAACCGGTGGCAAGGGGTTAAACAATCTTTCCACTCACTATAGCAACATGATAGCCGTCAAAATGAAATCTTATCCAGACTCACACACAGAAAGATTCATGGCTGTGAATATTTCCGTGCGTGCGTAATCCTACCATATGGGCTGATGTAAACGTACCCTTTAAGTGGGACGCTTATGATAGAGTCTTTTGAAATAGGTCACTTTGAATATCAACAGGCGGATGTCTGTGGAGATGGGACGGGGCGGGGTTTGCTTACGTGTTAGAATTCGCCACCCCATGTTTCCCACAGAGTCCACCATCCATTTTACAATATCGAGAATTTTTGAAAGAGTTTCGAAACTTTCTCCGAACAGTCAAACAAATCATCGCCATCAGGTCAGATGATTTCTTTCAAATTTATGATTTATGTAACCTCTCCCATGTATTTTTCTTTTTTAAACTATAAGAATTTTTAAAAACACAATCTGTCCAAAACCCTTCCAGGATGTGCATACTACGTCGTCGATTATGCTAATTTGATTCTAGTCTTTAATCAGTCGCATATTACACATCCAGCTGGTTTCGACGTAACTTTGTATGGGCTGAAGTTACACAAATCTTTATGTCGCCCAAATGTCTCCGTTTCGATTTGATATGCGCTTGGGAAGTATGGTTCCTTCATACACCCCATAAAACGGCTGATTTTAAACGCCAGGGTAACCAAAATCGATACCCGAGACATTTCAGATGATTCCAAATCGGCACAAGATGCATAGGTTGAGTCCTGAATTCGCATTGCCATGACTAATACGTCGACGACCTGTTTTACACCTATCATGAACACATGTCATACGCTTCATTAACGAAGAGTGTTCAAATGTTCCCTTTCTGAGTGTCACGTGAATTGGAATGACTGAGTGAACATGCGATCATTATACAAGCCGACTATTATTATTAAGCCCCCTCCAAAAAAAGAAGGAATGATAATTATTGTAACTATACACGTTAACGTATAGAGTACCGAAGTCTGGCGTCAGTTGGCATGACAACTGGTTCCAAACAAATGTAAATTTCGACTGTTCCTTTGTTAACAGCCAGTCATGCAAACATATAACAAATGTATTCTGGTTCCCAACATTGCATTGACGTCATCACTTGGGTGCTCTATAGTTTAGCACCAACGGGAGAGAGATGGTCTCACCAACCGTGGAAGTTACCCCACCTGGGTTGATGGGTCTGGGATAAGTGGAGATGTATCCTCTATTTACATCTGAGCCCAGTCAAAACCGTTCTGGGGTAGGGTTATTTACCCTGTCATTTGTAGCCCTTTACATACAATAGCTTTTAGCCTTGTAGCCTAATGGGCGACTTTCACCCCAAAAAAACTGATTTATTTGAAGTTGAGGTATCCGCTACTGTTGTTGGAACTTTATTTGTGCTTGGAGTGTGACAGTTTTTTTTTTATAGACCGGACACGTGATCGTTCTAGGCCAATCAAAATTCAGTATCCAAGACGGAGATATAACAAAGACGTTTCTTCTAAATATAAACTATTCAAACACTAGCTCCAACCCCTTAACGCCTTTCATTTTTCCTGGTCTAGTTTCCGTCTTCCTCTGCAGTTAGTCAATACCGATATCTCCCCCGAATGCAAATTTGACCCATGAAAGTGCACGTGGTATCATCGGCGTGGGAATAGTGAATTCAGTGCAACGAGTTTAACAACATATCAATATTCGGGGCATGCAGAAGCCGAAAGGGGCAGAAAGTACAAACGGGTCCCTCGCCTATCCCTATAACAAACGCTATCGATGACTTCAATACATCTGTTGACGTGCAGCATTCCGGATATCGGATCTGCGAGCAGCATATTGAGAGACAAACGAATACACCCATCGGCTACGTCGTTCACGGGCATTGTGCGGCTTGTATCATAATTATGAAGCACGATATGGGGGGAAGGGACCCCCCCCCCCCCTCTTTTGTGTTGATCATTGTGTTCCCGGAATCGCAGGAATTCTTTTCAGAAATCTAGGGGGGTGTGTTAGGTAACAATAGTATGGAGTGTGCTTAGGGTATAGGGACAAAAGGGAGGGGGGCACCCTTTCCCCCCATATCGTGTTGGGTATCGCTTGTACATCTCTGGTAAACACGCGCGCCAGTGCATCCCCGAGGAAATGGCTCCACTCATTTTCGCCACAAGAGGGGGCAGGTATACACTGAATCGATAAGATATGTGATATAACAGGGCACAACGCGACCAATAGGCGACCAAATGAATGAATACGCGGAAGAATGCGGGTATAGACGTCAACCGGCCAGGTTTTTTTTTTTTTTTTACCGCGGCTATAGCCGTTGTCATTCAATGGGTTGATGTCCAGATTAAAATGGTGAGGTAATGAGCCGGTGCAGCATGCAATTCTGACTCCGTGAAACTAGGTTTCTATGCCCATACTGCGCATACTCAGGTGCAAAAACAAAGGACAAGCAGGGGCGGATCTAGGTTTTACCCAAGAGGGGTGGGGGGGGGTTTACCTGAGGTGATTGGCCTACACACCCCAGCGTGCCGATTTTTCGACACCCGACACTGGTTATTTTTATTTTTTTTCTCAGCCCAAGGGGGGGGTTTAAACCCCCCAAACCCCCCCCCCCCGTAGATCCGCCACTGACAAGGGTGATGGCGAAAAGTAGGGCAGAATTTGCTTCTTTTCTCTCAAGGCAATCAGCCATGATATCACACACCAGCCAACTAGCGGATTCAGCTGTACCATTGGTACCCACGCAATTTTCACCTAACTGTTGACGGTAGTAAACTATAATGGGAGCAGCGAACTAGCAGACGATCAGCTCTATCATTGGTACCCACGCAATTTTCACCTACACTGTTGACAATAGTAAACTATAGTGGGATCAGCGGACTAGCAGACGATCAGCTGTTTTTATCGCGTGATTTGTTTGAGTTAATTTCCACCTAGCAAGGCAAGTTGAACTGAAACAACTGGGTTTGGCGATATAACAAAACAATTATTGACTGCTGTGATGTGGGATATGGCGTTTTTAACAACACCCTCGGGTGCTATGCGTCCCTCGGGTGCTATGCGTCCCTCGGGTACTATGCGTCCCTCGGGTGCTATGCGTCCCTCGGGTGCTATGCGTCCCTCGGGTGCTATGCGTCCCTCGGGTGCTATGCGTCCCTCGGGTGCTATGCGTCCCTCGGGTGCTATGCGTCCCTCGGGTGCTATGCGTCCCTCGGGTGAAAACGTCATATCCAACATTACAGCAGTAAACAATTTTGGCGAAGTATCTGTCTGATTGAAGGCTTTGATTGTACAACATGAGGCGAGTTTAATAATGTAGTTGGTTGGGGAATCCATGTTTGCCAGGAAAATTCAAAATATTTCGCAGATGCCATTTCCACAATGCTAGCCAGAACCCATCCATGAATTGTCAATCTAGCTCTGAACCTAACGCTCTCCCAACTAACCTATGGAATACGGTTTTTGTATCGATGGCTATATTTACTGCCTCTCTCTTCAAGTTGAACAATCTCGACTTGAGTAGACCCCCTACGATCTCTCTGAGTCGAGGAGGCAGGAGGACTATAAATAATTCACGACAGTTTCTGTTTGCGATAAGCCGGTATTTTTTTCTTTTAACAAAATAGACCTTGTTCACAGAATGCCAAGTTCGTAGGGCGGGAGGATATTGATTTCTACCCCGCGGGGGAACGATATAACCTGATATGCATGGTGTAGTGCGATACTGGGCTGATTCTGCGGCTTGGCGCGGCCTCAATATTGAATTCGTCTTGGATTTGCCTTGGATTTCTTTGAGTTTGTCACATTTTTATCCACCTTAAGCAAATCTTAGACCTGCTTTGAACAGTTTTGTAGTCGAGACTTTCATGTCCGAGACCGAGACCAAAGCTTTCGAGACCGAGACCAAGACCAAGACTTCCGAGACCGAGACTTAGGACGAGACCGAGACTTTGCTAGAACGAGACCGAGACTTTGCTAGAACGAGACCAAGACCATTCCTTCCTCCATGCCAAGACCAAGACCGAGACCGAGACCTCAAGAAAAGGTCTCGAGACCGTCTCGAGACCGAGACAAGGGGCCAATTTCACGGTGATGCTAAGCACAAATTTGCTTAGCATGAAAAATCTTCCTTGATAAATACAGGATTACCAACCAAATTTTGATGTGAACTATGTGTATCGTTTGTGGCTGGCATTCAGCTGTTGTTTGCTTAGTATGAAAATACCATGGCCTTTTGGCTGGGTAACCTGTTATAACTGAGCAAGACATTTTAGTGCTCAGCAAATTTGTGTGCTTAGCAGCTTCGTGAAATTGGCCAGGTCTCGAGACCTACATGACTGGCTTTGAATCAGCACTGATTTTGTTCCCTTAAGTTTATCCATTCTGGCGTGTGTTTTTTGTGACCTTGTTTTGGAATTAGATCTCTTGACAAACTTTTCCGGCACAATATTTCAATTCTCAACAGGCCTAAGTCTGTTTTTTTCCTAGCAGTTAGAGATTCGCCAACGACGTCTGTATACGCTCATTGTGCCGTTAGCACGTGCGTGATATTGAGTATGACTTCGGCGTCTGTGTCGAGATTAGCTACCGTTTTATCTCCTACGCAAACACGCCTATATCGGCCGGGTAAATACGCCACCAAGCACACATTCCGGTCTATGGGCACAATATCGGTTACATGGTTCTCAACTTTAATGGTCTGTATTAAGGATCACGTACAGGCTTTGTGCAGCATGAACTCGAGAACTTACAAGACTTGATGTATGTCCAGAACGTGCGAGAATTCATCCACGAAGCGCTAACATTCTATTTGAACATTTACACGCGATCAATAGTTTATTTCAGCTATTTTTTCATTTTCGCATCAAAATAACGCACAATAAAATATATAGTTTTAAATGGATAACAAACACATATTAAGGCCCCTGTATATCAAATCCAATTAGAGTTTGATTCGATTTGATTTCATTTTTATTTCAACATAGTACGATATCTGACGGAACATCTGCTTCATTGGCGACCGACTTGTCTTTTCACGTGGTGCCATGACTTTGCCAGTTGCTTGTGTTATACGCTGCCATTCTAATTATTTCAATTTTGTCTTACTTTTTTTTCTTTCATTCTAGCCTTCGAATTGATCTCTGCTGCCATTGGACTTATTTTGCTTCCTTCATCCAATCAAAATGGAGTACGCCGAAGCAGTTGCTGACGCCATACGGAACGCAACAGCAACTCCAGACGCGAGTACCGCTGAGCCCGACAGCGGCATATCACATGAGGTGTACTCCAAACTGGTACCCATCATCATCGGCGTGATAACGCTTGTGGGTTTGGTTGGTAACTCCATCGTTGTCTACGTCATCGTGTGCCAGGGGCACCTGAAGACGGTTACCAACTACTACATCGTGAATCTGGCCATAACGGATATCTTCTTCCTGATATTCTGCGCACCTTTTACGGCCTCGCTGTACGCGACTACCAGTTGGCTCTTTGGAGAACTCATATGCAAGTTCGTTTTCTACATGATGCAGGTAATATAACTCTGTATTCAGTTATTTATGTATTTTATCATATTATCACTCTGAACCTATAAATGTTTCCCGAGCCCTAAATGTAGCCCCCACCCTATACCTAAATTAATGTCGCCCCAACCCATACCCCTATTCCTAAATACCCCCATCCCTAAATATCCCACTCCCAGATAAACGAGGTACCATAGGCGTGGCACGGTCATTTTTATTGGGGGGGGAACGTAAAAAGAAAAGGGCACTCGATATATCGGTGGCACAGGGGGCACTGATAGTTTTAGGGCACATGGTGCACAAACATTTTTCAGTGGGGCACATCAGGGGGAACTATAATTCCCAGTGAGGGCACACTAGGGCAAGCAGCATGAAGGAAATTATTTTAATGTTGCGTCGATTGTGTACTTACGGGCCCCGTTCCTATAAGAGAACAAAATCCACTTTGAAGTTTTTCGGACTTACCAAACTAGCTTGCGACATTAAAAACCAACAAGTATGTCGTAGATAGAGGGCAGGGTTTTGAATTTTTTGGTGGGAAATTTTGGGAAAAAAAAAAGGCACTCTGAAAATATTGGGGGGGGGGGGGGGGTAAATACCCCCTTAACCCCCCCCCCCCCCCCTCCCACTGGCTACGCCTATGGATACCGTAATTATTGTATATATCACTTGGTGGCGCACTACATTATGAAACACCCCAATCGTTGAATCCAAAACAAATCCACACAATTTAGCGAGTGGCCCGATCGCCTGCTTGGTACCAAGGAAACATTACACCTATTTTGAACCAATGGGCATGTTCATTGACAGCAGTTCCGTAGGGGTGTTAAAATGTTTGAGGATCTTTAACTTTGCGTTCGTGTTGTTATCAACAAATGTGTTGCTTGTTGTTGTTGTTGCTGTTGATAGGCCTTTGTTTCTTATTGTAAGGGAGTGATTGAAAATATTTCCAGATAGTCTGATGGGTTGTAGGCGTGACGTGAATTAACTGTATCATAGGGGGCCTACAGCTAAATATTGCATTAACATTCACTTCAATCTAAAATCACACAAACAATCAACAATGAAGGGTCCAGTCTCCCCCCCCCCACCCCCCCACCCCCCCCCCCCCCCCCACCCCCCCCCCCCCCCAACCCCCCAACTCCCCCATAAAAAAATGGCAATTTTCGTCAACCCAACCTAAAGGAATCGAGCGTTGCCCACGATAGCGGGGACAAACAATCATCATCGCCTGTATTCACCGATCGTCCAATAATTCTGAGGAAGGATCTGCTATAGCATGGAGACGAATCTGAGACAAACGACTCTCTATATGCACACTGTAAGGCCGACATGATCCAAGTACCGACAAGGGGCCAAAAACACGACGCCAGGGCTACCGTCTTACTGCGCTCAAAGACCCTTTGCAAACTCCCCCGTGCCCGCCCGGCCAGTTCGGTTTACTGTACTCAACATAGTACTTCTGAAACATGTACATCTTCATACAACTCCCGACGGACCGTGCATGCGTGGGACTCAATGCATTGCCCCGAATACACGCGAAATTCCGCCTCGGAATTTACCATATTAATTAGAACGGGCCGATTTCTACGTGTTGTGTTTTCATCAGTCACATTCCTGTGAAAGGTCTCATGATTTTGCATGCGCGTCGTTACTGGTGTCAAAATTCATGTTGCAGGTCATCGATTTTCAATCAAACGTTTTCAATTTTGACTCCAATTTAGCTATGAAAATTGTACTACCTGTTGTGTAACAATAACTTGCGTCAGTTGCGTTGTGTGCAAATGACGGAAGTGCTTAAGGGTATAATAGATTTTCCAAATTGTAAAGAAATTGATCAAAAAAATTATGAAATTCCTTTCGATTACTTGTGACTAGATCCTATGAAATGAATCTTTGAATATCTTGGGGGGGGGGGGGAACATCTTGTTTAAATTATCGGAAATAATATTCACATAAAACATCAGGGTTTTTTTTTTGGGGGGGGGGGGGGGGTTTATAGACCCATAGAACCATGCCTGATTGCAGTTGTCAGTTTAACTGAGAGTAAAATGGAATTTTTTGTTCCGATTTTCAAAGTCACTTCCTGCTGATCTCTTTCCATTTCGGAAAACAAAATCTCGTCTATGGATGTCCTTGTACTATCTTTAGTCCCTAATTGAATGAAGTGATGGATAGCCCCGTTAGACTGCGGTACCGGTACTAAACGGGTTAGTGAATCAAGGAAGAAGTGCTTTTAAGAAAGTGTTTCCCAAAAGAGTAGACAAAATCACAAACTTGGCTTTTTATAATTAGTTCGTTAATATAGGAGTTCCTCGTCAGAGTGCTATACCTCCGTCATTCCCAGTCCGTAAATGATTAAGATGGAGTCAAGGTTCCGTAAACTCCAAAGCACGTCTGTTTTCAGAAAGGCAGCCATCAAGTCTCTCTGAATTGAAGAGCGGATTAATTTATCCCGTCATTGTCAAGGGAATTAGTCGGAAATGTAAAGCTCGTTTTACTGTGCGTGTTGGAACTGAAAATGTTCAATGAAAAATCATTTATTTGCCCCAGGAAATCGTGTAAGACTTTCCCAGGTCATTAATGTGTAAACATGACCGAAAACACTCTCTAAATCAGTCATTTCCAGTGAAATCTTACGTACCGGAGCAGATGGGCTTTGCCAGGAGTTAAAGTGTGGTCACCTTGTACCGATTTTCCCGCCAAATTCCCAGTATCTTGTTATGACATGTGACAGCAACCCGACTTCGGAATTCAGTTCTTCAATTTCAGCGCCTAAACCTCATCTCTTAAGGAACAATGGCACATTTGGCCACTTTCCCTATTGGTCGATACTTTCATAACTGCACATTAAAGCGAAGTAATAATTATATGTTTTGACCCATATATCCGGCCTAAATGTAGCCACAAAACTGTATCTCAAAGTAGCTCGAGCCCTATATAGCCCCAGCCATATACATGGTTACATTCGGACTATTAAGATGCAGGCTATGTGATTCTCGGGCTAGTCCTATATTGTGATCATGGTTAATTGGTTTAATAGAAATTGCACTGTAACATCCAGCGCCCCCTCCCCACCCCCCCCCCCCCCACTCCCCCCCCCCCCCCCACTCCCCCCACTCCCCCCACTCCCCCCACTCCCCCCACTCCCCCCACTCCCCCCACTCCCCCCACTCCCCCCACTCCCCCCACTCCCCCCCCCCCACTCCCCCCACTCCCTGGAGGACGTCAACAGCAGTATATCATCCTACATTTGGTGATAATCGCCGAGGGCGCAGTCTTAATTTCGGACACAGCCACAATCTGTCTCGACAAATTGCAGGTGGAAAACGTCCCTTTCGAACGAGCCTGTGGCAAGACACACATAGCAACGGTGGAAAGCTGGAATCGCGTTTAAATTTAAAAGTGATGCTAGCATATGAAGCTCGATATGGGACAAAGGGACCCCCCCCCCCCCCTTTTTGTGTTCCCGGAATCTCAGGAATTCTTTTCAGAAATCTAGGGGGGGGATGTGTAACAATAGTCTGGAGTGTGTATAGAGTATAGGCCTACGGACAAAAAGGGGGGGGGGGGGTACCCTATGCCCATATCGTGCTGGGTATCGATGCTAGAATGGCCGTCAGTGGACATTTTTCACACCTGAAAGTACAGGCCGAGGTGTTTCGTATGATGAATAAGTTGCAGAATGAAAGGTAAACCAGTTGAATCCAAAACATCTGAATTTTTACGGGCAGTCTGTTATGGAAGATGAATTGACGAATCTAAAATTTAAGCGGATTCACAAAATAGTGTCATTTGCTTTTACTCAGGGGCGTATACAAGGGCGTATTTTCGAGTACACAAGCGGCGGGGACAATGAAATTCCCGAAACCCGCCAACCGTGGACATTTTCAAAAAGCGTGTGGGGCTGGGGGCTGTGGGCGGTGGCGGTGGGAGGGGGTGCTGTTTAGTACACATTGTGTATGAATTATTGTCCATTATACGCACGTACATACCCGGATTTTATCCCTCTTTTCGACTCGTTCTACTGGAGATTTAACGTAAAATTTACGTTCCATATTTGATGTGGCCTCTTTTTAAAATGTTATTCTTTTTCCTCTTTTGTTTTTTACAAAAATGGGGGGAGGATAATCCTATAACCTATCCCACTGGTCCAAAAGTGGGTGGGCGATATATTCCTCATCCCTGCGGAATCTACGCCATTAGCAAGGTAGATTCAGAAAGCATCAACGTTCATTTTTAAATGCCAGTTAAGAGAACGCAAATCTGGCTACGTTTCAGTAAAAAAAAAGATTTGCCTGCAAATCGATTTACCTGCAATGTATTCACAATTTGGCCCTAAATAAGGCATACATGTAAAACCACCAGTAGCTTTTCGGTATAGAAAACTGACTGATGAAAAACGACGGCGAACGCGCTGCGGGTAATGGGTCAAGTAAAAGGCGCGTTATCATTCAGTGCAAAACTAATTGGATGTTGGGTTCAACGTCTGAAAGATCGTGGTGCCTTTTTTTGTATCTGGAGCTGAGCCAGCCAGCGCCATTTTTACAGACTATCCATTACGAAGCACCTGTCTATTGATCACCGACTAATAATGTTAAAATATGTCTTTGTACAACAAAAATTATCGCCGGTAAACGATACGATAATTGGCGGTCGTTTTTTATTACTCGTATTGGCGTATACCTGTATTAAAAAAAGTGCTCTGTCATTTTCCTTTGTGCTTATCGTGTTGGTCATCAAAAGCAATTGCTATGTTTATCCCGGTATCATAGTGGAGCTTAACTGAGATGTAAATGGATAACTTAAATTAGGATTTGATGTGTACACAAAATGTAGTACATTGTATAAAAAAAAGAGGAATACACAAAATCAATACGTTGCTGGCTGAGGCTGGTTTATATTTAATCGACGTTTCGAGCCAATGGCATATCAAGAGTAGAAGTTAATGAATCGAACAAAATGGGAGCAATCATATAGTACAGGTACATTTTGGTTCTTAATTAGGTGTGAACCTCGGAGGCGTGGTAAGCAATGTTTTTTGGTCCATGACGTCAGAGCCAGGAATGGGTATTTTTTTTGTGGGTGGGGACACACCCAATGATTTTGTTTTGTCCAAAGTCTCGATAAATCACGAATACACCATTCAAAATCTGAATCTTTTATTTCTCGTCAACATTGTTGTTGGACCATTTATAGCCTTTGTTTCTTATTAAGTTCTGTGAAGCAAAATTGTTTTAGCATGTAGATGGCCTGGTATAACTTACCCCTAACAGTCCTGAATCCTCAAATTTGAAGGGTTGAGCATTTGCTGCACCCGAGTATTGTCATAGTATGGGCCGTCAAACCTTCAAAGTCTGTCTACAATCCACATCCTACATTGGTTATAATATATTAGTGTCGCGCCCTGACAGAGAACAAAATGTATCAGAATTCCCAGGTTACTGGCTTGTACGTTGCCCGATAAATTGCTATTTGTTGACACTCCCTAATTGCCAAACACTATATGCGTGGGGTCGTGGGGATATACTTGAACTGTACCTCGTTCGTCAGGATCACAGTTTTATAGATGGATGAATTCGATATCGGATGTTAGAAATTAGCTTTAGATTGGCCCAAGTCCCGATTATTAAGGACATAGAATTCACGGGTAATATAGAGGTGAATAAATCAGTGATTTTGCATTTCAAAACCTTGTTGTGGGTTGGGTTTTCAGTATCGCGTATCCTTTCATCATTTCAAAATACATTGCTCTCATTCCTCGGGGTGAATGTAGGACCTCTCACACCCGCCACGTTTAATGTTTTTTATCTATGGGCTTCACACTATAGGTACCCGGTAATCAATAGATTAATCAGTTGGGTCGATTAACCATCAATCATCCAATTGCAAAATCCGTTTAGCAATCAATTAATCGTGTAATGTGCGCGTGATGCATTCTATTGTAGATAAGTCGTTTTCTTTGTGAACTTGCTTTCAGATTTTCTGCCGTATACTGCCACAGATCGTTGTCGGGAACTGTTTAGTCTAGCTTGAAGTCCCATTTAGTCTAGCCTAAGGATGACACACAAAAGGTTTACCCTAACAAAATAGCGCCCTCCTATTGTGTCCGCAATATCTCAAAAAGGCTAATTCTGGTTGTGAGCCGCACGGCATTCTGGTGTTAACGTAAACGAGTCATACGGAAGATAAAGCGGAGTTTTAGTAATCTGTGCTATAGACTTGTAGGTTTTTCATGGTCATGGTGGTCATGATCAAAGTGTGGAAGGTTTGCGTTAACACCATGTGAAATTCATCTCTTTTGAGTTATGTGGTTCTGAAAAGAACTGGTTGTGTAAACTCGACGTTTCGAACACTACACTGTAAAAAATATCTGTAATTTTACAGAGAATTTTTAACAGATCTGTACTGTAATTGGTGTTTACAGCACTTTTGATGTTAAAATTACAATTTTCCTTCAAATTTCCGTGTTTTAACGGAATGTTGTATATTTACAGTATTATTTTGTAAAAACAGTAATACAAAGTAAAATATTTTGTTAAAATACGTGGGTTGTCATTAAATTTACAGCCAATGTGATGTTGACCCTTCATTTGCATGTTGACCCCGAATGAGCATGACTTGCTCTTGACAAGCAATTTTACCATTTCTATTTCTCGGCGTAAGGGTTAGAGGTTGTTGTGATAACTTTTGAATGCTTTCGTGTGTAAAGTGTTTTATTTCAAGTTACAAATAGGGCCTAGTCTCAAAGATAAAATTTGCCCACTAAAAAATAAACATTGGGCATTTTCTCATATCAACCATGACTGCAGTATAGAGGCGAAAGCCAATGCACATATATATCATTTACGTCCGTTATTAACATAACTGATGTACGACTGTAAATCAGGTAATGTGGCAATGTGGTAATCAGGTAAGAAATATATTATACGGTGCTATTGTTAACAATAAGTGACATTTCAGGTGACACATTGAAGTTCGCTAGTCTAAAAAAGTCAATAAAATTGCACATCGACTGTGGACTCAAAATGGCACAATTAGTTTTGTATACAGTTCTTATGGTATTTAACTGATAATTTGTATGCAAATGACTTCTTTTGCATAAACAATTTACAGACGAAAGTAATTTTACAAATTAAGTGTACAATTATTTTACGCAAATGTTGCAAAAAAATCTACAACATGTGATGTAAAAATATAAAACAGCAAAATGTGTGGCGTCTCTGCTGCCATCACTTTTGATGTAAAATAACATAATTTGTTTTACAGTGTAGGCCTATATGCTCCGTTCGTCATCAGGAGACTGATGACGAACAGATGACGAACTGATGACAAACGCAGGATACTGTTCGAAACGTCGAGTTAAAACAACCGATTCTCCTCAGAACCACACAACTCCAAAGAGAAAAATTCCACATGGTTTTGCCACAAACCTTTATAGAACATTGTTATCCTTATAATGGAGATAAGAAACATCACTGGCGTCATGTCCAAACCTCGTGCTCATTCGCAGGTGAAATTGCTCCAGTGAAAATGCCTGCTTTTAATAGCTGCATTGGCAGCTATATTTACACACTGTCGGGGGATTCGAGGTGGTACAGTCTGAAGTGAGGCTACGGTCCCCTGGCTTCTCTAGCCGCCCATACCAGGTGATTGGAGTACAGTAATGAATCGTGATCCGAACATTGCAGCCGGGGTCTGTGACAGAGGGATTAAGAAATCCCCAGAGGTGGACGGGACAGAAATCGGTTATCAAGACTCGGGACAAGGACTGCATCGTGTTCCAAGCTGGCCGTTAAGATGGAGAGACAGTGATTGCTAGGCTGACGCCAAGGAGGGCCCTGGGGATATTGATGGTTGTTTGTGTTGGTTTAGGTATGGATGAGAAATATCTTTCACATGCTCTTTGTATGATTACATAAGGCTGAAGGACTGTTTTTGGCAAACATTGGATCTTATACCTTATTTAATAAACGCAGAGGTTTGACTTGATAGTAAGTGTAAACACAATGGGTACGGCCATTTTTCAACACTTGTTTTCACGTTGTTTTGAAGGATGGTCGGTAAAGCACATTTTTTTTACCAAATATGCTTATTTTGCTTAAAACAACCCAAAGGTTTTTAATGCCTACATGCTGCTAACAATTTCATATAGTTGTATTTTTTTCTACGAATGGAATGTTTTGTGGCATGAGATTCTCTCCCCACAATATCTGGATAACGCCTTACCCCTTGACCGCCTTACCCCTTGACTATATATAGGGCGCAAGACGCCAGACCGACACGATGCGCAGCCTGTTTGGAGTTTTCAGTTGAAAAGGCTCACAAATCAGACTTGAAATTGAATTAAGTCCACCCAAAGCTGCCCTTTCACTTACTAAACAACAGTAGGCCTATTCGTATACAAGCGCTTAAAAAATCATTTGGAATGGATACTGTTGTGACGTTTGTCTAATTATAAAATTAAACGTAAATCCAGTACTCAGATTCGGACCCTCAAGTACGTTTCAGTTTGGTTTAGCATAGCGTTAGCAATTGACCAGTCACAGCGACATGCGCACGTGCACACGCGCATGTCAGATATGTACAACACTCATGTCGGATCATAGTCGCGGCTGTGATTGGTCAATAGCTAAAAGGGGCGGGGCTTAATGGATCATCGGTCACATGACTGCGCTCTGAAAACTTTGCCTGATATTCCATACGTATGCGATGTGAGTAAAATTTGATACTTAAGGCATTTGCGATGATTTAAATGAGCATAATTTCATTTTTTCATTAGCGGGCAATGTTTCAGAGTGTATAGGCAGCGGGACCACAAATGGAAACGAATCGAGTCAACGGGCGGCCTGATGTGGCCTAGTGGAGTATGACAGCTGAAGTCACAGCGGCAACAAACTCTAACATAAATTCCACAGAAGGCGTCTTGGATGTCTCCATCAGCGGAATACGAGCATCTCCGCGGCAGCTGGGTTGCAAGTCTCGGGGGGAGGGGAGATCAGATATTTGAATCAGTTAATGGTAGGTCATCACTCCCATGGCTTGCAGCTTCACCGTAATCTAAGACGACCTACAGGCGGCTATACTGATAGCTGTAGAGGGCCAGGGATGCGCAGGCTGCATTTAGAACGAAACATTAAACCGTTCCCTCTTTTCCCGCTGGTCAGCAGACCACACCGAAAGATAATCACTGCGCCTCATTCAGCTAAAGGGGTATCTGAAAAGGGTTTGCATCATTTGGGACCGTTTGCAAATAGTAACCTGTGCTAAAAACCAAAACAATTTCATCACGAGCTATTCTTACAAAGTGCATCGCGTGTGGGCGTTGTCTTTTACCCTTCTCAGTAAGAAAGAAAGCAGCGTGGAAATAAAAAGCAATGTACCGGTACTTTGGCAGCGTGCAGAATTGGTTGTGGACAATTGTGTAGTCCTAAAATAGTGTTTAGTTTATAGTGCTCATTCAAAATAATATCTTCTTCAAATAGGCTAAGCTTTTTTCCAGACAAAAGGAAAGATTTAATATTATAGTGCCGCTTGCTGTCGTAGGGCTATTGTTTTCATCGTTAAACGCTTTGTATCTGACAAAATCTTTACATAGTTTAAATAATGCATAGTAATAGTGTTGTTTTCTATATTTTTGCAAAAATACCTACATTTGTATTTGTATTTTTTTAATTTTTTTTTATAATGTCGACAGTTTGAACGAATTTCATCCTGGTGGGGCAGCGATGTTTTGTATTTAAGTTTATTACCTTATTGCTTCCCTCCACGAGGAGTTAATGGGTACCCGTGAGGCCATGCAAAGTTGTTTGATATGTTTCAGTGACCCGTTCATCCATACATCAAGCTATGGGCAGAACTAGCAAGGGAACTAAGATGAGCTTAGGAATTCTTTCAGAGCCTGATGAGCAGAGCCTGAGGAGTAGCAATGATAGCGCCTTAAGCACAACATTATATAGGGGGTATCAAAAACAATGTCCCTCTTCCTTCAATCACTCAAATTTGGCAAGTAACCAAATGTAACACCAATTCGACTACAACATATCATAACTACATCTGTTGGGCAAGTTCTGTCAAGATTTGAATGAAATTGATCCAATGGTTACAGAGCTGTGATGCAATTTATTAGGCATGGACAATTCAGGGCATTTTACAATGCTTGCTGGCCTTAAGTTACCGTGCTGCAAATCTGCAGGATCTGCGTGACAGGATAATCCGTGAGATCCAAACATTAAGAAGAACCAGAATGGTGCGAAGAGCTGTGATGGATATGAGACGGAGGGCCTAAGTCTGTGTGCAGCTGAATGGACGACATGGAAGGCAGGGCAGGGATACCACACGACAACTGACAATCTGAATCATGTCAAGTGTGGATGTGCAGGTAAGCATTGTAAATGGCCCTGAATTGTCCATGCCGTAATAAATTGCATCACAGCTCTGTGACCATTGGATCAATTTCATTCAAATCTTGACAGAACTTGCCCAACAGATGTAGTTATGATATGTTGTAGTCGAATTGGTGTTACATTTGGCTACTTGCCAAATTTGAGTGATTGAAGTAAGAGGGATTTTTTTTATACACCCTGTATTATGTATCAGAACAGTTCACGGCAGACTTTTAGAATTGCATTAGATTGCCTCTGTATCCTAACTTCTTGTTTCCCGGAGACGAGCATGATAACACGTGCCCGGGACTCTAACAAGAATGAAGGTAGAAGGTCTCCCCTACCATGATCTCCTGATCCCATCCATCACCATCCAGCTCCTACCGGGAGGATGTCATCGGGAAAATTGATTGGGAAAGCTGTCCCCATTCAGGTCTTTGAAGATGTACAGCCATTTCTTGATGGAGTGTCTTTTAAGTGCGCTCTGGCAGTATAAATCTGGCTTCCCTTATAATAAGTGCGTTTTACGCCATTTTTATGCCTGTCGCGTTTTAAGCCACAAAACGGACGCTAAAGTCGGCTTTAAGTGTATTTACGGTCCGTTTTGTGTCGGTTGCGATTTTAATCCGTGCCTTTTACCCGACACAAAACGGACTGAAAACGCAATGGAAAGCCAGCTTAAAAGTCGCCTCTTGTTTGTAAAAGAAACGCAAGCACAGCTTCGTCTTCAATAACGTGATGCTTGACTGCTGTAGATAAGTGGTTCCCTGACCGTAAATAAACAAACATGCACTTCTTGCGCATGAAGTAAAAAAAAAAAGAACAAACAAACACACTTCTATATTAAGGTATTTGAAATGATACGAATGATAACATTCGCCAATATTTGAATCATCTTATTATACCTCAAATACTAGGATATAGTCTTTTGCACATGGGGGTTGCGAGTGGTTGTAAACCCAATCTGCACAACAGAATACGAACAAAAAGCTCTAAACAGGCTTCATTTCTGATTAGTATACGTATATGACAAGATGGTTCTGCGAACAGATGATTCCTTCTGGCAAGCTGCCATAACCTCTTCAATATTGTTTTCTTGTAGTACCCGGCACTGCGCAGTTTTAATGCCAAGACGTACAGCAAGCCAACTCCTTTCTATTTCCAGAGTCCTCCCTATACACCTCAAGCTAATAGACCTCCCGCAAGCAAGAAGAATTCCAATATGCGAAACTGACATACCTCTGGTGATTCCGGAGCATCGAGCGAGACATCGGTTTTTGGGGATACTTAGTTACTTTCCCCCGAGTTGCACGCCTGTCAGAAGCGATCAGTTATGGGAATCAGCCGCAACTTTTATGCAAGGCCTAATAACATGAGATACCTTGTTCCTGAGACTCATCCTTGGTGTAAGCAAGCGCAAACTGATCGTAATTGCACAAATTACAGGGTGTGTACCCAGACGGTACTGTAAACAAGCGGGAGTTGATAACTTCAGTTATTTTGTTTACCTGTTTGCGAACTCCCTGCAGTCCCGTTTCTTAGTAAATGAAGCCTGCGTTCAAGCCTTGTTGACGGCGTAGGCCTAATTAAGGTGGTGCTCTGTGATGTGCTGTCCTATCCGTTGGGTTTATGCAGGGACACATTATAAACTGCGAGGTTTTACGTAGAATTCCGTGGAGCATAAACAGTCACGACAAATATAATTTGGGATAATACCTTCGGATTTATTGACATATAGATTCGATGTTAACTTGGGACTGTGGCGTGAAGTACGTTATATCAGGAGTTGTTGTATTTTAACCGCTTTTTCAGTTAACCAATGCTGACCCCCAAAGGAATTTTGAAAAGGAATACTTGTGATTGGATTGGGAGTGAGTTGCCATTGGTGGGACTCTCATATACATGTATGTCCATGTTGCAAAATAGAAAAAAATAGCTAACTACAGAGCCGTATACACCCTTCCATCAGCGGCACCGGCTGTGACACTAAACAGGGTTATGCTGACGCAAGACAAACATTGTTTTTGCTCCCTTAGCCGACCAAACGATAACATGTTCCCGTCGAGACGGTTCCGTGACCGGGTTGAAAACCCCGATCACTGAGGGACAACAGTCATGACATCAATTATTGCTTGGGTTGTGATGAAATAACAACGACGGGTACCGTAGAGCTCGATATTTTGGTAGACAAGAGAAACGGACGGCGTAACATAAAGTGGAACAGAGAAGATATGGACTTGTCTCCCGAGGTAAAGACAAACAAATATTGACCACTGTGGATAATTCTTGTCTGTCGTGTTGGGGACAGAAGGCAGAAATGGGGTAATCCAAAGAGTAGGTTGTCAACATAAGCGTATACCTGTTTGACATGTCCAAATGTTCCCATTTTGCAACACACGCCGTTTATTGCTTGGAATGCACGCTCGCAGGCGCAACATTTTCCTGCGCCAACCTGATCACATTTTTGGCATGCTCTGAAAATATTTTTCACGAAGAGCGTTTTTAGATGCACGCAATTGAAGTATTGTAAAGATACAGGTTACTACTCATTCCGGGACTGTGAATTTCTAATTCTCAGCCTTTTTGGTGTATTTGCCCGGAGAATTAGTCTTATTTGGCAATTTTTTTCTCAAAATGGACGCTCTCCGCGTTGGGCTTAAACACTACTGTCAGAGGAAAATATCACCCAAACGTTATTAGCCATCCCCAAAATGTTGGTATATAGTTTAGTCGCCTTAGAGAATATTTTGAGTCCTTCTCCATTATTTTTTTAAATTGGGGTATATTGACTGTTGATATTTATCTTATTTGGAGATTGTGCACCCCCAACTGTATGCATTGACATCGCAGGGGCGGATCCAGGAATTTTTGCAGGGGTGGGGGGGGGGGGGGGTTTCTGAAATTTGCCCAAAAAAGTGACTCCCAAAATGTTCCGCCTGTGAAAAAATACTTTCTCACCGTTCGTGGCGCCATTTAACCTCTTTGTTTTGTAGTCACCCATAGGCAAAATAAGACCTGTATTTGCAAGCAAAAGCAAAACAAAACAAAAATAGAAAAGATATAAAAAATTTGCAACAAACAGGGGGGGGGGGGGTTTCCGACCCCCCCCCCCCCCCCCCCCCCCTGGATCCGCGCCTGCATAGACTCCACAATGACTGCTGGGTTGCGATGGACGACGAACATGGTACAAACACTGTATTAATGGATACAGTTTTATCTAATTCTTGTTCTAATTCGATTTAGCTTGTCGGCTTGTATACTCTATCTTAGAGATGGCAGGACTTTTGGGGTATCATATTCGTGGTCCAGCAATCAAATGAAACCATGGATCTTCGTGCAGCGCGAGGCAGCAGTGATGTAGATAGCCACGATGATATATAATATTAGGTTAAAAGGTTTAACCCGAGGGGTCGTTGTAATGGTGTGTTTGGAGATGGTAACTCTAAAGTGGACGTGAAATCCCACTGCTGTAATTCCGCTGGTAACCACGCGTACGCTTTAATGTGACGGCACCGATTGTTTGTTTGCATACCCCGTGCCCGGAGATGTTGAGAAAAGACTATAGGCCTAAGTCTGGTCTCCTCGGATGATGCGGTTCGATTGAGATTTATAGAGGATGGCGTTTTGTGAGGCGTTTTCTTTAACGTATACTTCAGCGTGAGAGAGCGTTTTCTTTTTACTAGTTCAGCGTTAGAACGCCAACCTTTGAGCCATCTTACTGCGTAAAACGTGTCAATTGACAGGACTATCATTAAATTCAAAGCTACTGCCGCTATTAAATCTACATTATACGAACTTAACGCTCGTGGCTTTGAATTTGAAGTGCGTGTTGACGGAGGGCACTATGTGGGTAGTAGGTTGACGAGGATATGTATCTTGTATAGCAAGACGGACCAGGCAGAGTTGCTTTAAAACGTTGCATGTGAGTTTGGAAAGGTCCTACTTAAGTTGTCTGGGAGGCAAGCCGAAAAGACAGCAAGCTATAACACTGAGCATAAGTCGGAGCTCTCAAACCCCACGTAAGCGTTAAGAAAATTCTCATTTCCGCGAGCACGCACATCAGTATACAGACACCACTCAGTGGGCATGCCATCAAGCGTTTGCATAGTCGTACACTGTGTTACCTTATATGAGTTGCTCAAAGTGGAGGAAACGAATTCTTGTTGTAAATTACCCTCCTCTTTTTGCACCATCTACTTATTTGTGGGGATGCTTTTTTTTAATGGACTTTGTTTCCTGTTGGCCATATTAACCTATTTTAGGTGTTATTTGATGGCATACGTAAAGATTGTGTCCGTGGGGCTTTAAATCAGTACAGTTCAAATCCTTACAGTAAATAGTGGTCAATAATCTTTCAAGATAAAACCCCACATCTTCACTTGTCTGGAGGATGTCTGCAGCTAGCAGTTGCGCGTGGGTTGATCGTGGTGTATGAGCGATTCACAAGACGAGTCCCACTCGGTGTAGGAGCATGACTTTTTTCCCGGACTGAGGGAGAGGATTAAGAAGGGAAGAGGATGTATTCCAACAGGATGGCAGCAATCAGAGACTGCTTGGGGCTAGCGGCTGCTGACATAAGCCAGGGCGCTGTGTTTACACCGTGACTTATCCCCACATCCATATTTACATGATCAACACAATTCAATCAATTTTCTGCGCGGGAACATTTTTACCCTTGATTCCATTTTGATGTGAGCACACCACGCGGGGTAGTGTGGATGAAACGTGTTTGGGTATCTTCTGCTATCCCGCCCCCTGTCTCTTTCTCTCGATATTTTTAAGGCTTTGTATCTTAAGCTCTTGCTTGTGTCTTTTTACTTCTCACTGCATGCGCGGGACATTAACCGGGCGCTATAGGTCTTGTTGTTTTTTGTGTGAAACTTTTTCCTGCCATGATATAACCATTAAACGTTCTCTGGAGGGCGTAATAGGCTTAACACGATGCGATTGTGATGCATAAGTAATTATTATGACTGCTAAGGAGTGTCATTACTCTGATCGAAAAGAATTCCCAGTTGGTCAGGGAGGAGTTGGGGTTGGAGCGGTGAATGGTCTGTTTAAACTTTGTATTACAGTACTTTCCAAAAATTAATAGAATTTTATAGGATCCTTTTTGAGTAACGTAAGATTTGTTTCGGTTCATCTTTTTGGCGTTACATTCATCATGACTAACTGTGGGCTTATACTGTAATACTATTTTGTAAAATATTAAAGTTCAAAATCTTTGTAAGCTAAAAACAATTGTAATCCCGATTTACAGAAGTGCGCCTATAAAAAAAGTTTTTGATCTTTATCAAAGCTGTGTAGCTTTAACATCGCAAAATTTGTTTCTGATCAACCATCAGGTGACCGCCCAGGCGACTTGTGCTACATTGACGGCTATGAGCATTGACCGTTACTATGCCATCACTGACCCGCTCAAGTCACTGAAAACTAGGACGCCAAGAATCGCTATCATCGTTAGCGTTGCAATCTGGTCATGTGAGTGAAACAATTAAAATAATTGTATGTGCTTGTTACCCTTTGAAATATTTACCTTGATTTTTGGTGCCATCATTTCCTGAATGAAACTTGTTCATTTTCGACAGTGTCACTTAAAGGGACACATTGCCTTCAAATGTCGTGAAATTTTGCTGTTTGGAAATGTTCCTTATCTTTTATAAGAGCTGTTCATGCAAAAATAAACACGTATAATGTGTTGTAATTAGTGAGTAGTGATTACAAAACAAAAAATTTGCCGCTTACCCCTGACATCTGACCCGCGAAACATAGACTTATTTCCAGTAGTAAATAGCACCGTCTAAATAATGCGCAAAATACGCTGTAAGAGTCTTTAGGCTGGCGCCGCAGCCCAGTGGCCTTGTGAACCTATCAGATGATCGCCAGGTACAATTCTCTACCTCGCGACACATATCGCCAGTGCTGCGCGCCGTGCCACAGTACATCAAAATGGATCAACAGAACGTACTTCAACCAGATGCGACTGGAAATACGACTGGTGAACACAGTCCGCCATTTTGTGGAGTCAAAAATTTGGTTCTACAAAATGGCGGACCGTTATTTTTCACGAAATTAAACAAAAACTACGCAATTTGAAGGGATAGTTATGTGAATCTTTATATTCTACTTTTAAAAAAGCTTCCCAACCATATCCATTTCAGTTTTATAGCCCAAATCGCAAAATCCAAAGCAATGTGTCCCTTTAATTAAACGGTGTGATATGATTAATTTCAATGTAGGTTGGGCATTGCAGGCGCGCGCTTTCATTAGTTTGTATTAAAGCGTCTATATCGAAATTTAGCCCTGATAACAATCAAGAGGAGGACGGAGGACTTTATCTGAGACGCTCGCTCACCTTTAGCAGACCTAAAAGACGAGCTCCTTGGATAATACAGGCCTTCATCAATTTGTAAAGGTTTTATTTTCGTTTTGTTTTGTTCATATCGACGTGGTTGTGAATGGTAGACATCGACGATTGTCATAGCGCCCTCCATCATTTAAATTGTATTTAATGAGACGCTTCATCCCTGTAATGTTCGCATCGCTATTCGTGATGTGTGCTAATAGCCAAATTGTTTCACTTCACAGTTTCTGCACTGCTTGCCATACCGGTTGCCGTGTACTTCAATGTTGTAGACTTTCGCAATGATGACAACTCAACCTTCCCCATATGCGTGGAGACCTGGCCATACCCTATCTTCTACCCTGGTTATGCTGTATACTCATTCGTAATGGTCTACCTCATCCCCCTCTCCATCATCGCTGTGTGCTACACCATCGTCTTGAACCGTCTCTGGAAGACCGTATCCCCCACAGAGGAAACGCACGCGCCGGTGCACCTGCGCATACTGATGCAGAAACGACGCGTGACGCGCATGATACTCGCCGTGGTCCTAGCCTTCGCTGCCTGCTGGATCGGCACCCACATTATCTCCCTCTGGAGACGAATCGATCCGGAAAACTTCCCAGAAACCAGCATGGTGGCCTTCGTGCTTCAGATTTTCTCCCACATACTGTCCTACCTTAACTCGTGCGTCAACCCGTTCGTCTACGCGTTTATGGGCGGGAACTTCCGGAAGCAGATGACCAGGGCGTTTCCGTTCTTGAGGGGAAAGAAGAGCTCAGCCACGGACGGGCCGTCTGGTAGCTTGATCAAATCAAAATCCACGCAGCTTTAAGTTTCTGGCGTGGACCGAGGAATGACAAGGAACGAACGATCCCGGACAATCAGCATTTGCTACGAATGGCTTTGGACCACTTTCTTCTTTTCATATTTTTGCGATTGTTGCAAAGATCCATTCCTAATTTGATGCATTTAGCGTGTTTATTTACGCAGAAAATTGGCGACCATTTGGCGACCATTTGGCGACCAGGAAAGACATTGACCTCGGCCTCAAACGCCTGGTATCCAGCTACCGTGTCTACCGTGTGGTGCTTGCAAAAATTGGAACCAGCCAAGGGGGTTATATTTGCACGTACCCCGATGCCGTAGGCGTATGAATGCGCGTCACAGGATTCCAATAGTGATTTGGGTGTGCAATTTTGCTTAGGCTGGTGCCGCTGCCTCCATACACTCGATATGCAAGCGAGTCCGAAATAACTCCAGTTCTTTAGAGGCCGAGTGTGGCCTTGATCTATAAATAAGGCCTTTTCACACTACGAAAAATCTCGGTGTTGGACCCGGGTCTGACCCATGTTAACTAGACTGACCTTTTCACACTGCAACATTTTCAACACGGCACTGACCCGTGTAGCGCTCAACCCGGGTTGAAACTAACCCTGCTCGGGAGGTGGGTTGAGAGCTCTCGACCCGTGTAGAGAATCTGGGTTGAGTTCGACCCGTGTAACCGCTTTGAGTAGTGTGAAAAGGGAGCGTAATTGACCCATGTTGAAATTTTTAAAAAGTCTACACGGGTTGGACCCGTGTAGATTTCGACACGGGTCGAACGTACGTAGTAGTGTGAAAACGACTGCGGAAAATATCATTAATGATACTCAAGAAGTTTATCATAATTCGATCGTCGAAACGACTGATGTAATACTTAATGCATTCTTTTCCACGTCCAATTCAACGCTCAGCCAGAATGTGACAAAGTAGTTCAAAAGTGAGATCCAATTACAGGTATTTAGGTTTTCATATATAACAAAAATTAGGCTGTTTAAGGTCTGCAGGTTCATTTGCAGTTACCTCGAAAATTACCTGGCAAAAAATACTTGTGGTTGCAACACAATTAGGCCCTAGAAAGCAATGTGGCATACAATTTCCAAAGATAAATGTCCAGTAACTCCTCTTTGGAATATTTTTATGATTTGGTACAAGTCAACCTCGACCTAATCCCTGATTCAGAGCAAATTCGTAGTCATTGTCAAGTGCGAGTGTGAAGCTGAATCGGGTCCTGTGCTGACGTGCGTATAAATCTGGGTACAAATCCAGTGCTAGGTTCAGCTTCATCAACAAAAATGTACGGGTTCTTATGAAGAAATTCACACATGGGTTTTCACTATTTTAAAACGTATAATTTCCATTGAGAGCTGAAACTACAGAAGAATAGTTTTTAACATGCATATTTTTTATGGCTGTAGTTTTTTGTTAGAATTGTAAAAAAAAACTTCACAATGAAATTCATATGATCCGGTGGGCCTTTAAATTAGATTATTTTCCAATTTACTTAAATTGGTCGAAATGTATCAGAAAACTGAGAGAATTTGGTCCTTTGAACATTCATGCCGAAGAGGTGTAAGTTTTGAGAAAATCCTCCTAACGGCTACTCAACTTAGGATTGAACACTCTGGTTATAAAGCGAAATTCCACTTAAAAGTTGAAAGTGGAAGTCGGTGGATTGGTATAAAATTAACGTCCAATATTAATTTTACTGTAAATGAGAATTGTTTTCATTCGTTGAATTGTGTAAAAACAGGCGCGACATGTACTATATATATCTGCAATTTATATGTAGGCTGACAGAAAGTCCTCTTCACGCTAGGCACACAAGGACATGTTTGGCAAATCTCTATTTGTATTTCTGGTATGTTCATGATGTTACTGCTTGGATGCACATTGCCAGGTAATAATAAGACCGGGAGCAGACAGTTTGGCGTTTTTCTTTGCTGATTATGTTGGAGTTCTTTCTCTTGTTTTGGTTTTGTCACCATGTGCTGTTAACGATTGTGTTATCTTCCAGCCTCGCCCTGCACCAGTCTTCTTACCTGTAAGTGCTGGTCGATGTTATTCACTAATCTCTCTTACTCCACACGTCTTGTATAGGCCTATGATTATGTTGCATTAGTGAGGTGCCCCGATATTTGCCTGTGTTCTTTGCGTCCAAGTTGATCTAAATTTCGTGGCATTATTTTCCAGTGTCCCGAATTTATGGGGCTAGTCTTGTTTATGCCACGCCCAATAGCGCACCCAAAACGGGCCTGGGGCGTAACGCCCCCAAGAGGGTATCAGTTCGGTGTTTGTTTTTTCAGTCGCACGAATTGGCGGCGGCGGCGGCGGCGGTGGCGGCATGTACGTGGCCTATTTCAGAGTACTATAATTCAGGTCTAAATGGCGCCACCAAGGTTGAAAGAGGTCTAGAACCCCCCCCCCCCCCCCCCGGCTTTCAGAAATTATTTTTCGGGACCAAGTTTTTGTGTTCAATAATTTTCTTTGACAGTTTCAGAAAATATATTTGGGGTTGTTGATGCCGAGAATATTTAGGCCTATAACTATTTTTTTTTTATGCGGCTTTTATGAAATGTAGATAATGCAATTGTAGAACTGAATAATCGCCCTACCCCGTCCCGCCCCCACAAAAAACCCACAAAACCTAATAAGGAAAGGTCTCCAATTCAGAACGTGGATGTGTTTGGTCATGTGTATTGCTTTGTTTATTTTAGTAATTACTAATTGTATCATTATGTAAAATTGTAGTTTGAAAGCTATAGTAATTTGCCTCGAGAAACCTCGAGAAATCTCATTAAGGTTAAGAATGAGTTAAACGTAGGGCCTACTTTTTGTCAGCACAAAAGGGTAGTCTTCACGTTTTTATCTGTGTAATATAAAAACAGAAATGCAAAGTATTATGTGCAGCATTCGGAGTAATTTATCGAATGATTGGAATTATGTAATATATTCAGTGTTTGCTTAAAAATATTTATTTATTGGTTGATTGAGACGTATTCAAAATCGGGTAAAGGATATTCCAGAATGTATAACAATTTCAATGCGGCATGTAAATGCAGGTGTACTTACTCGCTTACGTATTAGATTGTGTATACATAGTTCTAGTCTATAGCCGGGTGTATTATGTGACCAGTTGTGTAAACTGGCTCAAATTTGGGCCGAAGGGACATCGGGACAAAGGTTTTTAGGAGGAAACTGTAAAATACTGGACAAAAGAACTTTGCCTTTCCATCTCGATTGCCATTCTCGGCAGTGGTTCTTGACGGCATTGTGTAGATGGGCGAAGTGAGTATAAACAGTTTTTGGCTCATTGCCAGAAAAAAATGGCGATTTTTTTTTTTTGTTGATGCTTGAGAGAGTGATTTTGTGCGCTCGATTGGTGTGATGGTTTGTTTAAAATAACAGGATGAATTGTATACAGCGGTGTATGAGAGAGAGAGAGAGAGGGGATAACGGGAAGGCAGTGGTATGGGGTGACGCAAGAAGAACGACAGAGACAGTGCCACAGGGGGTGAAAGAAAGGGTGACAAAGATGATGAAAGAGAGAGAGAGATAGAGAGAAAAGGGACCAAAGAAAGTGAAAGACGGTGTACCCAACCTATATGTACTCGCCTCGTGGCAGATGGTTTTAAGTACCTATGGTCTAAATCTCCTTGCTTTGTAGCATGTAGCGTTTTGTCCTTTAATTGGAGATCGGTTGCTGGAGTTTCTGAATGTTAAATATGATGGCAGACGGGAAACTGAGGTGATGAGGTGGAGAGTTGATGGGGCATGAAATGGGGGAATGATGACTGGGATGTGTCTCGACGGATGAACTGTACCGTGAAATTTGAGTTCCAACCGGAGAAAGTAAACATACAAATTAATCATCGTCGGTGCATTATAAATTGTACATAATGCGACTATGTAATTATAGGGTTGAGAGTCAACAACGAAGAAATGAGAAGCCAGATTTCAAGGATGAGCCAATTTCACGGAGCTGCTCAGCACAAAAACTTACTCTGCACCAAAAAGTCCTGCTTAATAAAAACAGGTTTCCAGCTCAAACTCCGTGTAATTTGCATGAATAGAAGACGGCTGAATACCAGTCACAACTTATTTTTCATCACATGAAAATTAGGTTGGTAATTCATTTTTTTTACCGATGAAGACTCTTCAAGCCAGCAAAATGTTTGTGCTGAGAATCTCCGTGCAGACCCCAGAATGATGCATTATAGACTGCTGCACATGCAAGGTAAATGGAGATAAACTCTTTCATTCTAGTGCATTTTTGAGGACTCTATAATTGTATGCCTTTATGTCGAGTCGAATCAATTTACGTTTGTTTATTTGTTATTTATTTGTTGAAGGTATTAGGTAATAATTGATTGTTCATTTGCTGTTTTTTTCTGTTTTCAGTTTGTGAGCATTTGAATTGATTATATTTATCAATAAATGATCAATCCGAGTTGGTGCGTGAGAGATTAGTCGTTTAGCCGAACGTATTTATGAATTATAATGTAATCTGTAAACAAAAATATCATGTTTACATAGTGTTTACCACTGGAAAATATGACTGCCCGGATCAATTATGACCTATGTCCGAATCAAACGGCCTTTAAAAAACAGTATAATGTAACTTGCTGTATCAATATATTTTTCTCCCTTCGTGTAAAATAAGATTATGTTGTGAATATAACGAGGTCGAATAAAGTGATACATGTGAATGGAAAAATCGGCTACTGTCTTTGAGCTTTATGATTTTTATTATCAATCTGGTGGACTCGCTTCGGATTATCTAGGTCTGGGACCTGTTATCCCTCTAATGATTGTTTCTTGTTTCACACAGCGTAGACGATAAGATAAACTTTTGCCAGTCCTTTCAATGGCCGTATTCCGGCATTCGCTAGCTTCCTAACCATTTTGTTGAGGGCGTCCTTTTTCTGGCACGGTTCAATTTTCCACTGACATTTCAAGAGCAGTAAACCCTTTAAATTTCACGTCTCCGACGCAATTCCATCTTCTGACATCACATGACGTAACATTTATAGATTTTGTGATTAAAGTAATTCAAAGAATTTATAAACTCCAAAATCAAAACAGAAATTGATTTTACTGGTTAGAGAGAACACAAAATAAGGTTTACTTCAAACAATCGCCAGCAAGTCATTTCCTAAGTTCACATCTACATAGTGCAAGAAAAGGAGAGTCTGGTTCGTTTATGTCAACGCCATCTAGCGGTGGATGGGAGGACGCCCTCTTAGTTAGATCTCAGTGGCCACCAGTTTATAGTCACAACTTCACAAGTGTCCCGGTCATTAAAAATGATTTTTAAAAGCAACTATGGGTATGCATTAAATTTACGAGCTCTGAAACGTGGTTTTGCCTGAAATTTCCTGCCCTGCTCCCTGTAACGTCATTATGCATCTCCTCAGTGATTTCAAAACGCTGGCTCATGTTCGGCATCCTAAGCCTTGCACAATCAATTACACTGTATTCCAATTATTTGTAGAAGACTTCTGGCCAAAACAAATTAGCAGAGAAAGTTCAAATAGGGATGCGTATAGTACGTTCCACACACATGAAGGCTTTCATGTAAAGCCAGCCAAATTTTAAAACGGTATAGCGCCCTCCACTGGCGTAAATAGTTTTATTTTTCATCTCAGTTTCGGGTGGATTTTAAAGTTGATAATAAGCCAGTTCGGTATTTCAACTGCGCATGTGCACAAATAGCACTTTACCCCGAATAACCTTTGACCTTTGGAGATACCGAACTGGCTTATGACCATAGAGCTACATGTATATGCTTATGACACGGAGCAAGTTCGATCAAGGACCAATGGTTAACTGGTGGTTGGTTCGTGACGTACGTAGCGCATGCGCACTGAAGTTGAAGTGCGAACGACTATAGTCGAACTATTGCCATGTCAACATGGTCAATGCGACCATGAGAAAATGGCAGTGGCTAGTTTGTTTACGTTTTTGGACGAGTTCATAGATAAAAGCGAGACGGACGATATTTGCTCATTATATCAACAATGTCACAAGTGGTAACGTGTGCATTATTTCAACATGTTTAAAGAAGAAAAACGATCGTTCACTGCTGCTGAATATTTACGTTTTTCCGCCATTTTTCTGATAACTGGTCCTCGGTTGCAGTGTGCTATTAAAACGGCTATTGGTAACCAGTGATGCGACTAACCTCGGTAGGCCGGTCGCGAATCGCCGACTAGACTAGTCCACCATCGTCGACAAGGCGTGCGTTCGATAAGAGTTATAAGTCGAACTATAGTCCTTGATCGAACTTGCTCCACACCACTAGCGCCCTCAATCGACAAAAGATTAGGGAAATTGACTGCAACACGTAGTTATATTATAAATCACGCCCTCTAACACTAGGAAAACGTGGGTCTCACACGTTCTTAATTTAATTACATCATTATTATACTTGAAAGTTTCACCAATTCACTGCAGTGCAATCAAACGTTTAGTCTCTGATACATATGATGCACGATATGGGGCAGAGCGACCCCCCCCCCCCCCCTCTTTTGTGTTGGTCATTGTGTTCCCGGAATCTCGGGAATTCATTTCAGAAGTCTAGGGGGGATGTGTTAGGTAACAATAGTCTGGAGAGTGTATAGGGTATAGGGACAAAAAGGGGGGTACCCCTCTGCCCCATATCGTGCTGGGTATACTCTGATAGATGTAGAGGTTCACTGCTCGAATTATTTCCTGAAAATCCATAAGTTGTCTCTGACTTCTGGAAATTTTCTTCTTTAAGCTGATGTTATGGAGTCTCTGCTGTACAAAAAATAGACCGAGGTTTGTTGACACTGTACAGTAAATTTAAATCTAGGATTTGACGCACTATAATCATCTAATGAAAACGGACATTACTAATTTTCATAATTATGTACAGCTGTACCTATTCTTCATGCGCGCTAAAACAAAATGGCCGCAGTAAAAATGTCTCGTACAATTACATCGTTCTCTCCTTAAATTCCTTATAGTTCACACAGATGTTTGGAACGCGGACTGTGGCATTCTAATAGCATGATCAGGGCCCAATTCATGGCTCTGCTTACCGTTAGCGAAAAATCCCCGCGTTAGCGGGGAATTTTGGCTCCTGTGCATGCGTACATCCCGTAACTAATATATTCTGTGCTTACAGGGTTACCGCAGAATTTTCCGCTAGCACTGTTAGCGCAAAATGGTGACCGTAAATGCGGAAAGCTGTGGTTAGCAGAGCCATGCGCAAATACCGCCTGGTTGAGACGTCACAATGGTTACAAGGGATTGTTTGTGGGAGGAAAACGCGCACACAAATGGCTCCAATTTCCTTCCGACAATCCCTTGTGACCATTGTGACGTCTCAACCAGGCGGTATTTGCGATATGGTCTATGAAATTGGGCCCAGTATCACCCAGTTTGTTTTTATGTAGCTTGGTCCATCGGCGCCATGTTTTTTTTCCATGTTCATATCCTCCGGGGAGTCGCGCTGCCATGACTGTCACTGGGACTGCTAGTCCCACAGGCTCATCCTCGATCTCACGCATACGTCTTTGATTTTTTTTATAATGTAGCCTGGTGCATGGGCGCCATGTTGTTGTTCATGTTCATTTGAATGTCCTCCCTCGCCGCTAAGACTGTCACCCTCGTTCCCCCGTCCTCGGTCCCACGCCTCTGCCACCTCCTGGTCGAGTTCCTAGCCCCGATCTGTCTCCTGAAGCAATATGGAAAAGCCTTCTTGAAACTGTTGCGGAAATTGTTCCCCATGAACGCGTATACAAACGGATTAACGCAGGAGTTAGAATACGCCAGCGTGTACGCCATAATACGGACGTAGTACACGGTGTTGTTGTGGTACGGTGCCCCACCGGGGACATACCGGTCCCAACAGTTGAAGACGTGATTGGGTAGCCAGAAGAGAAAGAAGAGCAATACGACCACAAGAAGCATGCGCGTGGTTCGTTTCTTCTGTTGGAGGTTCTGACGGGCGCGGTAGCTACTGCTAGCGGTGGGGTTCTGCTTTGTCCACACCTCGTGTAGGAGGAGAGAATAGCAAACACAGATGATAATCAATGGTACGATGTAGGTCGTCATGAAGACATAGGTGTTGTACAGGACTTTCTTGGTGGGTGTGCCCAGTGTCTCGAAGCAGGAGGATTTCATACCAACGTAATACCAATGTTCCTTGACTTCGACAAAGATGGCGGCTGGTACGGCCATGATGTAAGACACTGAAGAGAAATAGATACACAAATTAAATAATTAAAACCCAAATAATTTGACTAACGGCCAATTTCTCAACACTTGAGACGAATGGTTAAGACGTATTTTAATTTAAACCGGAAGCTACTATTTCAATGCAAATTTCAGTGCAATTTAATTTCTCATATTGTTTCTAACTAATCATTTTAATACAGTCTATACATTATCTAATAACAATTTCCCCCTTGAGATTAAGTACATGGACCAAACTAATGATGCCGACAACTTTTTGAGGACAATAAAGTTGCTTTCAAGTGTAAACATTAAAAAGGCCACTTCATGCAGTTTATAAACGGAAGAGGGCGCTGTAGTGGTGACCATTCGACCAAACGAGAACCGAAGGTTGGAGCCGGTTCACAGGTTCAAAATGGCGGAAGATACTAAAACGTAAGCAGACGATATTTTTTATTCGTCCCAAAAATTAGTGAATTGTACGAGAGCCACCATGGGGCCCGTCGTGTGTAAAGCATGTTAATCGTCTAACCGACATCTTTTTCTTTTCAACCATTCCTCTTCTTCGACGTCATTCACCAGATACTCAAACTCTTGCACAACTACTCGCTCTTCCGCCATGTTTGTTTACAAGATCGGTCATTTGTCAATGACAGTTTCTGGTTCTGCGTTTTCTCGCGCCTGCGTAAACATGTTCCTGGTTATCGTTTTTACGTCACAAATATGTTTCAGGTTGCGGGTCGCGAAAACACGCCCCTGTTGAACAAAATATAATTGTATTATTTTAAGGTCCGGGAGAGGGCGCTATGAGCTTCGCACGGCCCTGCACCTTCCAGGTTGAGAAAAACTATAATCATATTATTTTAACCTTTCACTTTTAAAATTGAACTTAAAAATTAAAATAGCATGTGTTTGTTTTCGTTTCTGATCTGAAAAGGTCATTCTGACGCAGCGCCCTCTCTTAGTAAAGAATAAGGCCCGGTATTACTCACGTATCCACACGCCTAGGTTAAGAAGGAATGATAATCGTCTGGTTCTGTACTTCATGGATTTGATCGGGTACACGATGGCGAAGTAGCGGTCTGCACTCATGATAGTCAACGTCATACAGGTAGCGTGGACAGACGCCTAGGTACCGGACCAAAAGGTAAATCCCGAATCAGAATCACAGATGAAATTGCTTAATGTCAGTGTACACACGCTTGAAACTTAGTTGTTTTTTTAATCCGGTCAGTGGACACTCTTAAAATTTCCAGCTTCAACACCAGAAAGTGTTGAATTCAACCTTTGATTTAGCTTATTATAATGAACCTGATAATGTTATGGGCGCTTTCTTGGTGGTAAGTTGAACTTATGACGTTCATTGCATGCTTTAGTTTCAAAGTGTGTTTGTACTTCGAAATTCCTCCTTCCACCACTATCTCCCAAGTTGGGTCATTGGGGGGGGGGGGGGGGGGGGGACACCGGAGATTGACGTACCATCCAGCACGGCCACCCCCCCCCCCCCCCGTTACTGGTCTCTCTCCTGCAATTGTTTTCTCGTTGTACATCACTGCATTATACAACATTTTGCAAACATCAAAAACAAAACTACTGAATTATTATGAAAAACCTTACTTGACTGTAAGTAAATAATAGTCTCAAGCATGCATCCTGTGAAATCATGGCACCTGGAATAGGCCTAAAAGTGGAATGTTTGTATCAATTTCCAGCAATGGTCGGCCGACCATCGATGCAAAGTCTAGCTCCCCGAGCTAATCATTCCCTGACGTCTATAAATTGTTCCGTTTTGTCTGAAGTCGGGTGTCAGGGAACCAGACTACAAGGACAGCATTTGTTTTGTTAGTTTTCCCAGCATCTACCACACAATACTTTAAATAGGTAAGTTTTACAGCATTTGCTATAAAATACTAACCCCAAACCCATTCATTTCTGAAAATTACAGCAAAAGCAAAAAACTATACCTTTAAAATGACCGTTATTATTAGGCGTACCTGTTGTACATATACCATCAATCGACAGATACCTTCAGTCAGATACCCATGCAGCGTCAGGGTTAGCATGGTGAAGGGTATGCAGAACAGCAGAAACGTGATATCGGTCAGAGCGAGGTTCACGATGTAATAATTGGTGACGGTGGTCATCTTCATCTGGAAGATGACCACGTAGACCACCAGAGTGTTAGTGATGACCCCCACGGCGATGATGAGTGACCACAGCACAGGGACGAAGATCGTCTCTGGACCCGGATCGCTCGGGGAATATTCGTCGTAATGCGAATAGGAGGAATCGTTCAACGTGTCGTTTGTGTCTACTTCCAGTGAAGTCATCGTGGATGTTATATAGGCACAAGGTCGCCTGCCAAAATATGAATTGATCAAAGAAATTAATAAAAAAAACAATATCCCTGCGTCACTAAAGTGTTGCTATTTTGTTTGTGTTTTTGCCAACACTCTGATCAATTGGCAAAAATTGAAACTCATTGGAAAGCATAGCTTATCTATATGCTAACAAATTAACAATTCAGTTTGAAAAATTTTTTTTCCGGGTGCCACGTCCATCTAGGTGTGACAACCGTCTAGCCTAGCCCCAAACGCCGAAACAAAACTTCCCAAGGCTATTTTGTCAGCCCCCCTCCCCCCTTCAAAAAAATACACCTAAAATGTTATGAAGATTAGTAAGAATACGTTGCCAGGTTTCCAGAAACGAAAGAAAATACACTCTGCCATTATACATTTGGCACATGAAACGCACATGAAGCGCTATATGACTGTTCACTCAATGTTAACCGCTTGGTAGCTAATTGGAACGACTTACAACATAGAATAAACACAGTACAAAGGTCTGACAGCTCGCAGCTAATGAAAATGTCATTAGAAACGAGCATAATGTGATTTCTAGGAGTATTTTACAAAAAGAAGATAGGCTAAAAGCAATACGATATGAACGACCGTGCAAATTCTCTGGGGAAAGAGTGTCATGCCCGTATGTATAAACACGGACTAAGAAATTCATACTCTAGGATGCCAACGCAGAAAGTTCATCACTCTCATCAATATGAAACACATTCCTATCCTTCCCGAATCGCGTGCGCGTCAATCACGAAGCGATTACCGTCAACCGTGCTTCGTTCCGGCGAAGGAGCGCCGGGGTTGATTACAATTAGTCCCCGGTCAACCCAGCCTGGCACGCACGGTGACAGTTTCCCGTACATAACATTTTGGCGAAAGCTAACCATTCATTTGTCATCGGAAGTGTTTCCATAAACATCTACGGTCTGACGGGTCAAAATTGATTTTGGTTTCGTCTGGCCCGCTTTCACAATTTCTAAGAGCATGGCATGAAAATGTCGTGCAATTAAATCGTTTTGACATGGTGTGGATTTGAAGAAAAAAAATTGAATTAAGGCGAAATTCCAGATGACCTTTTTATGTACGAAATAGAGACGAAAAGTCAAAACCTATCCGCAAAACTCAGTTTGACGGCTTAAAGTGGGGGGGGGGGGACCAATTTCCCCCACCATTGGCAAAAACGAAAAGCATCAAAATTATACGTAGTTGTGTTTTTTTTCTTGTGATGTGGCCCCTAGCTGGCACTGCCCCCCCCCCCCCCCCCCCCCTCCCTCCCCATGCCCGGAGCTGGCTACGCGCCTGCTCGAAATCTTAAATCTTATCAATTGTCCAACTGTCTAACATGTACCTTAAAGTTGGTACCTGAAGCACTTGACACGATTCAATGAACATGACTAGGTTTTAGTTTAATTAATACCTCTTGCGTATGAAATGGTGAGTTTGTTACCCGAACTTCATCCGTGAATAAAACAACGCTTCAGTTGCCTTAAAGGGCCGGTCACACTGGCCACGATAACTATAACGAAAACAAAAACTATGCGAATAAACGCTTTCTATTGGTAGGTGGAACGCGCGCGTATTACACGCGTGACATTCCACCAATCAATGAAGTTCATTCTCATCGTTTTCGTTATCGTCGTCGTTTATCGTGGCCAGTGTGACCGGCCCTTAAACCGGAGAAATAGCCCCAAGACACAACACCGGACGAAAATAGCTCCAAATTCGGCAAAACTAATTTGAAATTGTCTGGCAGACAAGATTTTTGTAAAGAACGCTGGTCCCACACCTCCCCACCCTCACCCCCCCCCCCCCCCCCCGCCCACGAAGCACAAGTTCCACATTACAGGGAAAAAATGATCTCTGATACTTACCCAAGCAAACCGATGTAGCTGATTTAAAATCGCGTAGACAGCAGTTAACCATGTGGTGGTCTCTCCTTCAAAATCGATAGACGAGCATTTCCCCACCTCATTCAATCGAACTGCAACCGAAGTCTGATAACGTGATGCCAATTTAAACCAAGAAGTGGTCCAAAAATGGGTTAACTCTGGTCATATTAACTCGAAATCACCTGGGGCACAGAATGATGTTCATCGGCACTGAAAATAGTTCCGCTGCGTGGAGGTCCGTGGGGAAGTTCATGGGCATTCAAATACGAGCAAGCTGCGTGCATAGAACACATCATCCGAAGTGGACGATGGAAGCCCGCGGCCCCGTCACGTCTCCCGAGGTCTCGCCCGAGTTTCACAACTGATCCCGGAACATCGGCACCTGACAGCTTTTGTAGAAAACCTCTTAAGTCTTCGCCATGATAACCGAGCTCATGTTCGACTTGTGACGTAATTTATCGAAAACAATAATGCCCCGCCGACCCCACGGTTTGTGGGGTACATTTTTCCCTCGTCTGAACCTGCCCTGCGTTGCCTTGGCAACGATACTTTGGAGACTCCCCCAAGTTTATGTTGGAGCTTGTTGAGGTTTAAATCATGACGTGGGCCGGCCTCGGAGCGGCCTTGCTCTAAGCTGACACGGCTGCGTAATAAGTTTCAAACAATTTTCTCCCGTTTTATTGAAGCGTCTCGATCCGGAGTATACATTTTCTTTGGGATTCTGCCAATTGGAAGATTTATTTACAGGATACGATGTCTCTCTGGGTGTTATTTTTTTAAATAGAAGAACCATTGGATTCTTCGTGTCGCCATTGCTATTAAGCTCAGTGTGAGGAATGCTTTTCCACAATCTCCAGGGTAATAATTTGTTCTCTGGGAGAAAGTCTTTTAAAAGCATTTTGTTTATCCATGTACACACGGGAATCTACGATTGAGGTCCTGTCCCGAGGAGCCGGTGTAGCGTGAATGTCAGTCACTATGAAATACGGGCTCATGGGCAGTATTGCACATGCCTAAGTGAAGTGGCCGGTCACGTGAGAGGGTTAAAGTAACCAATAATAGGGAAAAGGAGACCGATTTTCACAGGAGTCTGGTTTTCATACGACACCGGCCCGTGCATTGCACATAAATTATGGGTGTTTAAAGGGACACATTGCCTTCAAATGTCATGAAATGTTGCTGTTTGGAAATGTTCCTTATCTTTTATAAGAGTTGTTCATGCAAAAAACACGTATAATGTGTTGTAATTAGTGAGTAGTGATTACAAAACAAAAAATTGGCCTCTGACCCCTGACATCTGACCCGCGAAACATAGACTTATTTCCAGTAGTAAATACCACCGTCTAAATAATGCGCAAAATACGCTGTAAGAGTCTTTAGGCTGGCGCCGCAGCCAGTGGCCTTGTAAACCTATCAGATGATCGGCAGGTACCATTCTCTACCTCGAGAGACATATCGCCAGTGCTGCGCGCCGTGCCACAGCATATCAAAATGGATCAACAGAACGTACTTCAACCAGCTGCGACTGGAAATACGACTGGTGAACACGGTCCGCCATTTTGTGGAGTCAAACATTTGGTTCTACAAAATGGCGGACCGTTATTTGTCACGAAATTAAACAAAAAACACGCAATTTGAAGGGATAGTTATGTGAATCTTTATATTCTACTATTAAAAAAGCTTCCCAACAATATCCATTTCAGTTTTATAGCCCAAATCGCAAAATCCAAAGCAATGTGTCCCTTTAATATAAATACTTTTCTACTTGGTTCTGCGATCTGTAGTGATTTATACAGGGAAATAATATAAATGTCCTGGCTATTTTGTGTCCAACGCTCGCGAACCTCGTCCCTCTACCGGCGACAGAGCGTATAGTCTGTTGAGGCACTTCCCTGGTGCACCATCAATATATATGTGTGTGTGTTCTCGAAAGGGCGCGTAAGAACCAGCTACAATTTTTAATGAGGCTCTTGTTGTGGTATAACCATGGAGGAAGCCTTCATGGTATAACCATGGTATAACACTGTCCGAGTGTTGTTCGTCTGTTGGTCTAAATCACTAATTCGACTCCTACGTATAAGGATAACAGGAACCTTAGCAAGCTGTGTACAGAATGCGGATCCATCACTGCGGATCCACGATCATAAATCCGACTGTGGACCCGATTATTTTGTTATCCAAGATTATAGATCTAAGATTGTGGATCCAAGATTAGTGTATAATAATAAGACGGTGGATCCGAGATTGTTGATCCGAAAGTGTGAAGTAAAGATTATTGATTCAACTTATATGGCTACAACATTGTATGTGGAAATGTTTGAAAGGGCACTGTGGTGTGATCAATTGTAAAATTGATAAAGACAATAAACAACTGACCTCAAGTGATGAAACTCAGATTTGCATTTTTTGGGATTCATCATCACCAAAATACTGCGCATAGTTTGTACAAGGATAAAAACCAGTATTTGCACTGAGATCTTCGAGTTGGTCCGATTGTTTCGAATCCACCTCTCAGTTTTTACTACCTTCGTCAAATAAAATTGGCACGACCACTTGTGGTCTTGTTGACCCGGAATCAATTGTCTAATGTCAATTTATTGCAGAGCTCAACTGTTTCGTATCTCGTGTCACATTTCAAACAGCCGTCAACGCTTCGTAATTTGGTTAATCTTGATTCATGTCATGGCCTACATTTTCGGCTGCTTTCGTTGTATGGAGCCATTTGCTAATAGCTACGGTGTCCGATTCCCTGTCTATTACGGGTTCAGTGTCATCTGAAGACATTGGGGATGAACACCGTTAAAAGTTAGGGCCAACATTGGCGAATTAGCGAATTACAAATTGACGAAAATAGCACCGATCTGCGCACTTCCTGGTTTGTAAAAGACAGCTGGCACTATGCTAAACCGTCACCGTATTCACAAAGAGACACACATGTGGATTTTGAAGAAAAAGCGTTTTCGAGATAATCGCAAGAAAAGTTTCTCCTATTTTAAAACTGCAAAAAATACTACTTTGCAACAACTTTGTGCAGCAAGGAAACATTCACATGATTCTATAAGAGGTGAATTTTTACGTGAACCCAGTAATTAGAATTAACACGGTGGTTAATTAGCCTAAATTAATTAGTAAAGATGAGTGTCCCTTCGTGAAAACAAAAATTCAGGTTTTCTTACATTGTGGCCCTTTCTGTTCAGTGTGTTTTTCCATATGGAAGGGGCGCACGTGACGTGCGCGCAGCTGAGAATGTAACAAAGATGTGTGTCTCTTCGTGAAAACGAAAATCTCGGTTGACCTACTTTTTTCGCCTTCCCGTGCAATACGTTGTGTACGCATTCAAGGGGCAGGCATCTTTGCGTCTCTTCGTGAAAACGCAAAATGCAATTATCGAGATGTCTGCCCTTTGCATAATTAATGTAATTTGGAAATTAATGATGTGTTGCTTACAGAAGCATGTCAAAATGGTTAAGTAGAGTGTTTTAAAGCAAAATAGTGAAACAAATCGAAATCGAAAAAAATGTCATTTTTGACATGTGTGTCTCTTCGTGAAAACGGTGACGCCCACTTGGGTATTGGGCCTAAGGACTACATTTAGGGCGTGGTCATAGGAATGTCACAAAAAAGTCACTGCAGCCCCCCCCCCCCCCCCCCCCCCCCCCTCCAAATGAATCAGAAAGTGAAAGATTGGAAAATAGAATCAATTGACCACGGTAGTTGCGTTTATTTTCCCCGGCCGGTTGTTTGAAGCTGGGGTATATATGTGTCTTGCATACTGGGCTGTGCGGCTATTATGTAGTCTAATGATGTACCCAAACCAATTTATATAGCCTTCGTTTATACCTTTCGTCTAAATTAGACTTTCAGTTCTATGTCAGTGCGCCTAAGACCAATTTCACGTATTAGATGAAAATAATTTTCCGCGTCCCACACAGTTCCCTACAACTTTTGCTCGTCATCAAAATACTCCGATCTCCTGTTTATTTTACTTTAATTAGTTTTTTTCACAGACCGGGTGATATTCCTTCTAGGAAACACTTAGGCCTACTGGTACCATATTTTATAAACAATTTCGTACTTGTGAACACTTTCTGAAGACCGTACTGCACGTTTACAGTCAACCGTCCCCTGTGTGATTTACAGCCCGGGAGCTGTCATAACGGCATGCAATCACAACAGAGGCCAAGTCGTCAATCGTGTTCCGGCGCTGATGTCAGACGGGGAGGAGATGTGAGCTCAGGTACCGACGGTGGCAGACAGAGTGAAGCTCCTCCCCAGAGTAGTTTGTTACCCGGAAGATAATTTACGAGAGCACTGGAAAAGCATCGAGATTATTTTAGAAAGGGAAAAACGGCAGATAACAAGCCCAGTGTCATTTATAACCGTAAGACACCGTAGACGTATAACTTTGTTTAATCATGGAGGTATATACCTCCATGGTTTAATCGATGCCATTCCTATGAAGCAGCGTTTCGTTAAACGCCCGTGAATGTCGAAATTTCTTCCAGTCCTTTATGTCAAACGCTCATTTTTATTTTTGGGGTTTTAAGTACTGGAAGAGATAGACGTGAGAGAATTTACCATAAGATTCACGCCTGCGCAATGGGTGGCTGTTTCATCACTATGGCTACAATTCCAGGATAAGCCTAAGCGCCGCATATAACTTATGCAATGGAAACTACGCCCCGCCCACGCACACGCCCCTCTCATAAATTCCCTCACCCAACACATCTGCTGAAAATAAATAAATAAGCGGGAAATCACCATCAATATCGTGAAAACACGGAACCATTCAATTTAGGTTTACTTTCGTGAAATTGTCAATCCACGCATAGGTCGCTGTTTGAACTCATGTTTGGAAGGTTTGCGACCGAGACACGAATCTGTAGCGGGAGAAGTGTGAGGGTAATATTCGTTTCAAGTGAATAGGGATCACAAAACTTGAGACAGAATTCTCGTGAGTGGGTTACATCAGAATAGTTGACATAATACCAGATCATATAAACTGCATTTAGGGTTATCTAAACAGTTTACTTTATGATCCTACAGGCATGTATTGACTGACTGTTGTAAGACAAGCTTCATCCATTCCCAGAGCGCCAGAGAATCATCAGGAACTGGAATAAAATTGGCACATACCATGCAGTGCTATAATTGCAGCCTTGTTGACTTGACTTGCTGACTCGGACTTGAGACTTGACTTGACTTGGAAAAAAATGACTTGGGACTTGACTTGACTTAAAAGAACATGACTTGTGACTCGACTTGACTTGAATAAATTTGACTTGCTGACATCAACACTTTTGTTAAAACAATTAAACACAACTTTTGGCCTATGCACATATCAGTTGAAAAAAAATGCCAAGCCTACAGCGCATAGCGAGCTGGGTGTCCAGTACATGTACGTATGCGGGGCTGCAGCACTGGACGACCATGGAGAATCGTCAAGATGGCATGCAAGGTTGATTTTGTACATCAGTGCATACGTGCCAGCCAAAAGTATGGTGGCCCCTGAAGGGACATAATCGGTCGTGAATATTTTTGCGACGTCGCGAATTTATTCACGACTAGTCGTGAATATTTTTGCGACGTCGCGAATTTATTCACGACTGGACGCGAATTTTTTTGGGACGTCGTGAATTTATTCACGACTAGTCGTGAATATTTTCGAGACGGTCGTGAATATATTTGCGACTAGTCATCAATTTATTCACGACCGGTCTTGAATATTTTTAGCGACGTCGTGAAAATATTCACGACTAGTCTTGCATATTTTCGCGACCAGTCGTTTTTTGTGTGTGTAAAATATTCCAGTAACTTGAAGGGTTCTAAGTGTGCATTATGGGATAGCAATAAAATTGTGTTTATTGGGAGGGGGTGTAATCATACATGCAGACTATGTGTTACGATTTTGAGTCAATGTGATGGAACTTTTTGTTTCAGCAGGGCCTTGGTTAACCGATTGTTCATTTTGAAAATAGCAAGCAAGAAAGAACCGGTGTGTGCAGGCAAAATTCAAGGAATGATCAGTTTATCTTATTGTTTTGATCATCTCAGGAAATTGCTGCAGTGAGTCAAAGTTCGTTTAGGGGGTAGGGAGGGTGGGGGTTGTTAAAGGCATCAACAAAATTTCTCTTTCCATTATTTTTTTATTCTGTTGAGCAAGGTCTCATTATCGGTTTTTACGTAAGTGACTGGTCTTGCAGAAATTGTTTTTGTATATTTACCGGGGGTATGCCAGCCGTGTGGATGTGTGACTGACCCACCCAAAGCGTAATTTCTTTCTTTTTTAAAAGTGGAATACGCTTCGAGTCAGTTTTAGCCACTATTTCTGCAAGATGACAGTCCCGGTATGTGCTGGCTACGTTAGAAGAATAATCAGTGGATTCTTTGATAGATCATTCCAAGAAGTAGCCGCAGCGAGTCCGAACTTAATCTGGGGAGGGGGGGGGGGGGGGGAGGATTTGTAAAGTCATCATCAACAAAGCCGATCCTCATTCTTCCTTGTTTTTTCTAAAACAACCACCATAAAACATTGAAGGTTGCAGCGGTTTTTGTGCGCACGTTGCATGAAAATCATTGAAATTCCGTTCCTATTCGTGCTGTGGTAGCAATGGGAAAATCTGACTTCTTTCTTATGGGGCTCATAGGAGACAGCCCCATTATATTACTTCTTCACATTCTTGGGAGTAACTGTTCACCATGCTAACGTTGTAATAGACGTAGGCCTACGTCCCTCTTCATTGCATTACGTAGTGCTGTATAGCATGACCAGAGAGTCTGATCTTACAATAAAAAACTCACTTTGATTTGCAATTTGAATTCTCCTCCATCATCTTCATTGAAGTTTTGGACACGACGTACGACATGTACGATGGACTGACCATATCACGCGCGAATTGTATGTAATAACGCCCTTTATCGCGCGTTCGGTTAAAATACCCTCCAAGCTACTGAACAAATATTTGCGACTAGTTGTGAAAAATTCACGACTAGTCGCAAAAATATTAACGACCAGTCGTGAATAAATTCACGACTAGTCGCAAAAATATTCACGACGTCGCGAAAATATTCACGACTTGTCGTGAATAAATTCGCGACGTCGCGAAAATATTCACGATGTCGCAAAAATATTCACGACCAGTCGTGAATAAATTCACGACCGATTATGTCCCTTCAGGGCCACCATACAAAAGTCATTTGTCATTGGAATTTGAATTTACTATGTGCAACATTTGACTTGAGAATGGGGAGGGGGGGGGGGGGGGGGGGTTGACCAAAATCCCGGCCGGCCAAAGAAATTTGAAAAGCGGGTGGGTGGGGGGATGACATTATAGGGGGTACTGTTCATGATACAAAGGTCTGGTTACCCTATGTATACTGACATCCCTATGCCTGAAAACACAACTGCATTTAAAGCTTTTGTACTGTTTGTTTTCCGTATACATTTTGACTGTTGGGAAGTTACAAGATAACCGTCGAAATCAGCATTTTTTGTTTCTTGCCACACACATCGGGGGGGGGGGGGGGGGGGGGGGGGGGGGGGGGGGGGGGGGTGGGGGGGGGTGCGATCCAATGGCCCATCCCCCCCCCCCCCCCCCCGAGATTTACGTCCATGTCAATGAGTGTTTAGTACTAATACAACAATGCCCAAGTGTGAACAACACTTGATATCTGCAATTATCGCAGATCTGTAGAAAAGATCTGGCATCAAACAACAAGACGTGCACCGGCAATATGCGCAAATACTTCGTCGGGTCTACGACCGTAGTCAAAATTTACGCGGAGTCGTATCCTGGTGAATTACTCCTCCGTATACACGTGATTAAAAATGCCCGGGTCCGCCTTATCATTTTACTTGTCGTATCGGCGCGACTCGTATGTCATTTTCCGAGCCCTCATTAATCCATTGTCAGGACCGAGCCTGGACTCACATCACTCATGTCGGCATCACCTGTTTAACCTCGTCACCAGGCGAACTGCAATTCATGCAGGGCAGATTCATGTGGCAAAAACAGTAAACATAACCAGTTTTATCTAAACAAATCGGCCGAAGCTAGGGAGTTCATTGGCACGATATCGCGGTCGCACCTTGCCATCTTGGTCTATTGACTTCTATTGAAAACACGATTTCTCATCACGTCTTCAGTCCATTTGGGCTGTGCTGAATTTGTCCTCCTGCGCAACGCGCATGCGCGCACTGCAGCATCTCAAACCATCCCCTTTTATTTACAATATACGAATGAAACTAATCATAGATAGAATTTCAACAAGGCAGATATAAATTCAATAAAACATAATCACAAACGATACTAACAACAACAAACTGTCACAGTGGGACAATGTGGCAAATGCATCGGAATTTTGTGGAAATCGGGAGTTTATTCATCTTGATTGCGTTTGATAGACTTTACGTTGTAATGGTTGTGCCATAATAATACGAGTTAATGTGAGTTTGTTGGAAAATTCCGTGGAAGATATCAGCCCCAAACCCCACAAATGTAGGTTTATGTGGGGACCCTTTGATCTGTAAAAATAAAGAGGTCTCATTTCCGGCTTCATCAAAGTGAGGAGTTGCAGTCATTCAGGGGACTTTGTAAGGTGTGAAGCAGAAAACAGAAACGTTCTTTGATTTTCGAACGACAGAGGGCGCTGTGAGAACATGTGGCTTTTAATTTGGCATCATCAGTGTTCGAGACCCCGAAGTCCGAGACCCCGAAGTCCGAGACCGAGACCAAGACCAAGACCGAGACCTGATGGTCCGAGACCGAGACCGAGACCTGGAAGACCGAGACCGAGACCGAGACCGAGACCGAGACCGAGACCTAATGGCCTGAGACCGAGACCTCGAGACCTTGTCATTTACATTAAAAGAATGCAAACAGATTACAAATTTCCATATGCATTATGTGCAAAGGAGTATACATGTACATGTACATGTACAAGTAAACCGTATTTATTGACATCAAGGATAAGGCTGTGGTTACACGGTTAACTGACCATTTATCCGGTAATATCCAGCTGTAGAAACAACCGCAATGCAATGGCTTTACGCGGTATACACGCCGCTGATCGTAATACATGTACACGTAGTTCGTGTATTTGAGCATGTCGTTCCCAACTTGAAGCTAATGCGCTACATGTACGTTTGGGCACGCGTACACGGCAAAGAAACGAGGTTGTCATCATGTCATGTACTGCACGTTTATAAATCTTTAGTCGAGTAGAGCGTACTGTAATCGATTCTGTAAACAAGAAGTTGTCATATACTGCACAATTATACATCTCGAGTCGAGACGAGTCGAGTCGAGTCGAGTCGAGCGTGCTGTAATCGATTCTGCACATGTGCTGTTTGTGTATAAAATATTGGTGGTCTCGATACCGAGACCAGCAAAATGCCGAGACCACGGGTTACCGAGACCGAGACCGAGACCACAGGGTCGCGAGACCGAGACCGAGACCGAGACCAGGAAAAACTGGTCTGGAGACCTACAACACTGCTAAACATGCAAATGAACTAAAAGATATTCGGTAAAACTTTTAACAACAATTTGTGACCTCTCTGACTTAGTGGTTTCATGACCTGATATTAAGGGCATGGTGACTCATAGATGAGTCATAATTACATCTAGTTGCTAGAATGAAATCATCATTATAGGCCTGCAACAGGCGCACGCATGGGTATCTTAGTTTGGTTAGAACAATCGCTTCACGACTGTAAATTCAGCACGCGAGTACATACGCGACATCGATCGGAGGTATCGGAGTAAAGGTCCGGTTGCGCACGTACGTGGAAAACTAAACACAAGTTACCGACGACAGACTGAAACGCAGGAATGAGGTAACAGAACACGTGGTGCCGCCCGGTAGGCACCCTCCGGGGTGCTGGGGAGGGTCAAAGGTCCTTTGAAATTATTCGATAAGTTTGTTTGTGTTTATTATGTTGAGAGGTTTAGGAATGCCAAATTAAAATCAGTTAACGCCTTTGAAGTACGATCCGGGTCAAATCCGCTGCATGTAGTTTGCGAATGTTCATCAGCGGGAACAGTATCTTATAAAGCAGGCAGGGGCGTGTCTAAGCTAGCTGGGAATGGGGAGGGCAACTTGCAAATTGAACTTTGTGTTATAGTTGGCATGATTGCTGTCGACAAATTGCTTAAAGTTAGCTGTCATTTCGGCATTTTCCTGTGTCAGATCGTACAGGGTGGCGTCCCCCTCCGTCCCCCCCCCCCCCCCCCCACCAATCCCCCTGGAAATTGTAGCTAGCGTACAAAAAAAATAGACCTTTGTATTTTCGTTCTGTTACCAGGCTGAAGTGCCCTCCCTATGGACAATTTATTGCACGCCTCATCTCAACTTTCATAAACATTAGTTTGCTGCGAAAGTCGCTAATTTAACCAACCCAGGTTACAACAGAAGGCGCTAACACAAGCAGTCGACATCCGATCTTCAGCTTTACTCAAGCAAGGAGCGGTATATAACATCGGCACAAAAATTACTTGCGCCATCGATCGAACGTGCATATTCGATTATTTATATAGGAAATACATGTAGCAAAAACTTATCCAAGAATGTACAATAGCGCCACCTATTGTCAATGCTAGACTTAACCTTGATCATTGATGACGTCACGTGCACTGCAGGTTCACCAAAATAATGTGTGACTCGCGAATTGCGGGAATTCAGGGCGAAAGAAGACTGGAATTTTTAAGCCAAATCTGATGGTTTCCTTACAGCATCGACGTCTTGGTAAGATCGGAGGATATTTTAGATATAGATTTTACTGATTCTGTGCTCATCGTGTGATTCAAAATTCGAGATTTTTGAAAGATTTTGCTTAAATACCCCCCACCAAAATGCAAAATCGGTCAAGAGCAGCAAATCTTGGAAAATCACGGAAAGAGTTCCATATCCGGACATCACTTACTATACCTCGTGCACAAAGTCTATGGGCTATGACATAAAAAGTCAAAGTATTTTCAAAGAATAAGTTGAACAATTTTCCCTCCTAAATTAGTGTTTCTTCATCAGATTTACACTTTTTGGTAGTTTTTAAGTCATATTAAGGGAAAATTAGCTTGAAAACTCCAGCTCTAGGCTCAAGATTCGCCATTAGAGCTGGAAGTGGAAGGAATCCTATAGGGTAGGTCAGGGTCGTTTAAGATCTTGCCGATATCTTCCGTTTCCCTGAATATATCAACTAAACACTCACCTTGAACTGTAGAGCAGTCATTCATGCAGCTTTTGATCCCCTCAAAATGAGAATATGATCAAGTTAAACCCGAAAAAAAATGAATTCTTCGTGCAAATCGGTGCATGCACAAACCAGCTGTGTACAAAGTAATGGAGCGGATTTTTGAACATGAACGATGTTTTCCGATCGATTATCGGCCAGCGGCACTACGCGCGCCTCGGGGCTCGATATCCAACGGCTGTTTGCTGATCGCTGTCAGTATTTCAGCAAACAGCCGTTGGATATCGAGCCCCGAGGCGCGCGTTGTGCCGCTGGCCGATAATCGATCGGAAAACATCGTTCATGTTCAAAAATCCGCTCCATTACTTTGTACACAGCTGGTTTGTGCATGCACCGATTTGCACGAAGAATTCATTTTTTTCCGGGTTTAACTTGATCATATTCTCATTTTGAGGGGATCAAAAGCTGCATGAATGACTGCTCGACAGTTCAAGGTGAGTGTTTAGTTGATATATTCAGGGAAACGGAAGATATCGGCAAGATCTTAAACGACCCTGACCTACCCTATAGGATTCCTTCCAGCTCTAATGGCGAATCTTGAGCCTAGAGCTGGAATTTTCAAGCTAAGGGAAAATAAGTGATGTCTGGATATGGAACTCAGTCTTTCCGTTACACAAAATGTTCACACACGCTTTACGCAATTTCGGCATGCAGTTGCTATGCGAATGAAGGCGGCTTTGCGTGTTTACTGTGCGTTGCGTTGGTCGCCATCTTTATTTTCGCTTTGCGTTTTGTCGTCCTCATCGCCGCTTTACCCCAAAATTTCCCTCAAAACTATCTAAACGGCATACCTGTTGGTTTGTAATGTCGTTTGGCAATAAACCTTTTCGACATTCTCAAAGCATCATGGGAACTGCATCAGCCCTAACTGGCATTAGAAGAGCAAGCACATTAGAACGGACGTGATTGGTCGCATTGGTCACATGTTCGTTGTCATGCTTGCAAAAATCCTCTTCTGATTGGCTAATAATGTGACATTATTACTAATATTAGCTGTTCTAATTCCAGAAATTTGCATTCATCAGTAACTGGTACCCTGAGTGAGAGGGATTCCCCAATTATTTCCTTTATTTTTATTGCCATTTAAAATTGATTTTTCTGGTTATTATTTTCCTTAAATGTTCTATGCAAAGATAGTGGAAAGGGTATCACTCAACTCATGACAGATATTTAGCATAAAATCAATTAATATTTGGACTGGTTCACAGTGCCATAGGTTTGTGTATAAATTACATGGTTTGTTTGGCCTCCAAACCCACAATGCATTGAGAATGTCGAAAAGGTTTAAATTCCAATTTAACCTAAAAGTGGATTTTTGTTCCCTTACAAGTTATAGGGAACAGGGCCCTACATCCTTACATGGTTTGTTTGGCCTCCAAACCCACAATGCATTGAGAATGTCGAAAAGGTTTAAATTCCAATTTAACCTAAAAGTGGATTTTTGTTTCCCTTACAAGTTATAGGGAACAGGGCCCTACATACACAATCGCCGAAATAACAGGTTGTGCAACATGTTTAGACAGTTGTAATCAAGAAGGGTTGGTTATTTTCCAAGATTTTGCTGTTCTTTAACGATTTTGGTGGGGTATTAAAGTAAAATCTTCCCGAGATTTTTTGTTACTTGGAATGAAAATTGTGGTTTGCGAGGAAGTTGTGCTGTTTCACGCAGTGTCATTTTATCATGTTTATATGCATACGTACACGTACATGGATGAAGGAACACATGATACGTACGTGTACAGAGTTGTAATGACTCGAGTCAACAATGACTCGACTCGAGTCCGACTTGAGTCCAAAATATTTGCGACATGACTCGACTTGACTCGACTTGACTCCCAAAAAGGGTAAATGACTTGAGTCCCAAAGGATAAATTACTTGAGTCACTGTGAGGAAATTACTCGACTCGAGTCTCTCACCATAACAAGACTCGACTCGGGCGAAGGCTCAGTCTAGACTAGTAAAGACTCGAGTCCCGACATGTGGTTTACAGTACTCCTATTAGTGACATGTAGATGATGATCAACTGCCACCCCCTCTTCATTTTCATTTTCATCAAGAGTGAATAAGCACTTTCACGGTAATATATGCGCCATCTTGCTTACGGGGCAGATTTACAAGCGTTGCTACAATGTATGTACGCATCATCAATAAAAAACTCTGGCGCTTCCAAGTCATCATGCATTCATTCTAAAATGCGCTCGCGTCTAGCGATGCGTGTTTTTTTGCCTTGTGAACAAGATGGCGCATATTACCGTGAAAGTGCTTATTTATTTATTTTTATTTTTATTTATTGTAATCTTTACCGAGGGTAGTCCATTTCAGTTTAGATTGTTGTGGTTTCGTGTAGGCCTACATTTGTACGTATGTACTAGCCCGGATGTAGACCTCATCGCAAATACCGCCTGGTTGAGACGACACAATGGTTACATTACAAGGGATTGTGGGAAGGAAACTCGCACAAAAATTGCTCCCGTTTCCTTCCCACAATCCCTTGTGACCATTGTGACGGTATTTGCGATATGGTCTAAAATTATAGATTTCAAAATTGCTTACAAATGACTTTCTCTCTTGTGCTTATTTATTATGTGCTGTTCGAATTGACTCAAGCTAAATATTTGACTCGACCCGACTCGACTCGACTCCACACTGTGACTTGACTCAACTTGACTCGACTTGAGTCACAAAATTCAGTGACTCATTACAACTCTTGTACATGTACAGTCATGACAGTAGTACATGTATGTCAATAGTCAATACTACTGGTATATTGGGCGATCATAGTATGATATGGACTGGCAATGAGGTCACTAGTGCACGTCTATGCGCCCCGAGGGGGAATAGACTTGCAGTAGTGACCGAATTATGTCAGTCCATATGTGTTTTATAACATACCTTTTGTCCAAAATATAAAATAACAAAATAAGAAACTTTTCATGCGGGGATAATTGAACTGTTATAATTCAACAATTAACTCATCAGCAATTCAACAATAAGCAGTTCAACAATAATATAAAGGAATGCTTTTTAGTTTCCCTGGATTCAGTGTTTGAGTTGTTAACTGTTCACATCAGGCTAGTGCACGCTTAGTGATTATGAATAATACCATACATCCATGAATGTTGTAGTTGAGGGCGCTGTAACCAGTCAAAAATTGTGAGTATAGTGCCCGATCAGGCACTATACTTCAGAAATTATGCGCATATACTTTATTTTAGAAAATTGTCACGCGACTATGTCGCGTATACGCTGACGCAAATTTCATGACCTCCAAGAATTTGAAGTGAGGTTGTACATGTATGTAGGTTTTGTAAAGCACAGCAAAACATTTCCTATCAAAGTACTTGAAGTTTGTGAGATAATTTTCAACTGTTGTTGCAGATTGCCCAATTAATTTTTGCACAAATGCAATGTATGCATACAGTATACATGTAAAGGTCACCCGCAATGACAAAATGAGATAAATTGGCCGTGACATTTAAGCCAGATTGTCAGTGCCCAAGGGACAATTTGGACATCACTCTCCGCATTTCAATAAATTGTACAAAGTAATGATTTCTCACATGCATTCTCTAGGTACATGTACATAGGGGCTAACAATTTATGTTAAAAATGTGTGTACTTAGTTGGTTGAAGGCGTATTACAATGTTCATTTAGCATTGACAGATATCCCAAACCAAGTGGGCCAAATTATCTTCAAAAAAAATCCCCCTCTACCTAATATACAGAGCTGGTGACCGTGGTTCGATTCCTGCTCAGTGCACCATGTGGATTGAGTTTTCAGTCCCTACCTGATGGATTGCCTCAGGAGTAAGGTTTTCCTTCGTCAGCTTCTATAATTTGAAATTTCCATTCTTAGCCCCAACCCCCCATCAATTTTTTGTCTTCATATGACCCTGCTAATTCCAACCATTTCCAACATTACAAGACAGCAAATTTGGTTGGATTCTGCAGTGAACACGAAACACACTGGCCTTGGCATTTTTCAGCTACATGTAAATACAACAAAATCCAACAGGTATTTAGTTTCCATCCTGCTAAATACGATAAAATTCAACAGATGTATTTAGTTTCCATCCTGCTAAATACGATAAAATTCAACAGATGTATTTAGTTTCCACCCTGCTAAATACGATAAAATTCAACAGGTATATTTAGTTTCCATCCTGCTAAATATGATAAAATTCAACAGATATATTTAGTTTCCACCCTGCTAAATACGATAAAATTCAACAGATATATTTAGTTTCCACCCTGCTAAATACAACAAAATTCAACAGATATATTTAGTTTCCATCCTGCTAAAACCGATAAAATTCAACAGATATATTTAGTTTCCATCCTGCTAAATACGATAAAATTCAACAGATATATTTAGTTTCCACCCTGCTAAATACGACAAAATTCAACAGATATATTTAGTTTCCACCCTGCTAAATACGATAAAATTCAACAGATGTATTTAGTTTCCACCCTGCTAAATACGATAAAATTCAACAGATATTTAGTTTCCACCCTGCTAAATACGATAAAATTCAACAGATATATTTAGTTTCCATCCTGCTAAATACGATAAAATTCAACAGATGTATTTAGTTTCCATCCTGCTAAAAACGATAAAATTCAACAGATATATTTAGTTTCCATCCTGCTAAATATGATAAAATTCAACAGATATATTTAGTTTCCACCCTGCTAAATACGATAAAATTCAACAGATGTATTTAGTTTCCACCCTGCTAAATACGATAAAATTCAACAGATATATTTAGTTTCCATCCTGCTAAATACGATAAAATTCAACAGATATATTTAGTTTCCACCCTGCTAAATACGACAAAATTCAACAGATATATTTAGTTTCCACCCTGCTAAATACGACAAAATTCAACAGATATATTTAGTTTCCACCCTGCTAAATACGACAAAATTCAACAGATGTATTTAGTTTCCACCCTGCTAAATACGATAAAATTCAACAGATATATTTAGTTTCCATCCTGCTAAATACGACAAAATTCAACAGATATATTTAGTTTCCACCCTGCTAAATACGACAAAATTCAACAGATATATTTAGTTTCCACCCTGCTAAATACGACAAAATTCAACAGATATATTTAGTTTCCACCCTGCTAAATACAACAAAATTCAACAGATATATTTAGTTTCCACCCTGCTGAATACAATATTCAACACGCCATACAGCTTGTGTTGACTGCTGAATCCAACATATTACAACAGCTTTTGTTGGATTTTATTGGATTTTGTTGGATTTAGCTGGGTCAGGGTTAGTCTTTTTTGAATAAGCCATTTTGGTATTTCAACTGCGCATACATGCACAATGACATTGTATCCGGAATGACCCGTGTGACCTAACGCGCACGTGTGAACGCAAAAGGTGGTCGCACAACGCGCATGTGTTAAATTCCATCTGAATGGGCGTTCGCGTAACGTGGCGTGACATTACGTCGGCAATTTTTTTCCCGAATAACCTTTGACCTTTGAGATACCGAACTGGCTTATTCTAAAGATAGAAATAGGTACATGTACATGTAGTTGTACCAAGGGCTTATACTATACACATGTACATGTATGTGCTTTTTGTAAATCACCAAACATACTTCCAAGAGTTATACAATTTGTAACAAAAAACATGAACAAGTTGCAACTAAATCTGAAGCCACGAAAGCTTTACAGGTGTGTATACAAAATCCATGAAAAAAAAAATCAAGGGTCTTCTAGTGTAAACCCATACTGCACACACTCAAAGACTCTTGATTTTGTTTTTCACGGATTTTGTTTTATCTGCGAATAATTGAGTGTTTTGTACGTAGAAGTCACAGCTGACATTTTATGGACTTTCAGCTGAATACTGATCAGCTTAGTTTCCCCCCCCCCCTCGGTGAATGGTGATGAACATAGGACACTTCTCCTGTGTGGTTAACAAAAAAATTATTTTGAGGACTGATGTACAATGGGTTTGTTTCTGCATTCAATTTGGGACCTTTAAAAATAGAGGACGATAGATAGGGTTCCCGGTTGAGAATGGTTACCATTTGAAAATCGTGTACAAAACCAATGAGGGTCCTTGCCAAAAAGTTAAAAGTATGAACAATGGGAGGACAATAGGAGGTCCCCGATTAAAGGTGTATACTCACTTGTGTGTTACTACATTGTGCATATATACTGCCTTATGGGGTACTTCACAGGCTCGCACAATGGGTAACAATGGGGACACTGGTGCCCGACAAGGAAGTCTTTAGAAATCTAGGTGCCCCACAAGGAAAATGCTGTGGAGTTTGAGATTTCAATAGGGACAAAGGAGAATAATAGAAGGAAAGGAAAGGTTGCATATGTGAGGATGTGTATGTGTGTACATGTACATAAAAAATGTTATAGCCTTAACCCTAACCCTGCCAGATGCAGCACAGTGCATCTGTGGTGACAGCTTGACCTTGCTGCACTCTGCACACAAGTCAATGTGACAAAGTATGCAATCTGATGCGTCTGGCAGGGTTTCTAGCCAAAATACCCTGGAGGGTTAGGGTTAAAAAAAAAATAGCCTTATTGTTATTTACAGTTCCCCATCAAATACGTGTACATGTACATGTACTATGTATGTCATTAGTACGAATGTTTGTATAAAATGCACTTCCCATAGTGCAAAGGACAAGCGCTCAATGTAGACTTGAAAATAGTGCAGTGGCGCTGAAACAGGTTCATGTACAGTATAATGTTATAGAACTCGGTATAAAATATGAGGCAGTGCGTATTGTCTATGTCATGCGCTCAACATTGAGACGACGGGATAATTGGATGGCCAGATCAGTAGGTAGCACTGCATAATGAAATGGCCGCTAATTCTTGACATCTTATTACTACATACTTGCAACAAGATATTTGTCAGGATCTTAAAGCTGGCGTCTGGCTAACACTTTAAGAGGGTTGCTCATGAGTCTTAAAGATGCTTAGCCCTAATAACCCTCCAGGGTATTTTGGCTAGAAACCCTGCCAGACGCATCAGATTGCATACTTTGTCACATTGACTTGTGTGCAGACTGCAGAGTGCAGCAAGGCCAAGCTGTCACCACAGATGCACTGTGCTGCGTCTGGCAGGGTTAGGGTTAGTGTTGGAAAGAGTAAATTTATGAAAAATACCCAAACGGTTCTTATAATAATTAAATTTTGTTTCCACAGGTATCATTGCTGGAATCACAATGACGCACTGAACTTTCTTCCCAGTATTTCAAGTGTACTTGGCTAGTTTGAGTCGGAATTGACAACGCCTCATTCATCGAGGAATTCCAGTGGCCCTGAGTCCTTTTTGCACCCACCAACTTGGACCAATACTGAGGAGCCTTCTGGTTTTCAGTCTCTATTATGACTGATCGCGAGGCACTCAAAATGGCAGCAAATCCTGGCCTCGCGAACCCAGGGCCGGCGCCCATGGCCGTGCAAGACCGGTTGGGCCTGTTTGCAACGCTACAGCACATTCCCACGCTGCGTCGCATCCGACGCCTGTCCGTCCACGACCGGTCAAACAGCGACTCGAACCTGGCGCACCCTGACCTCCAGCGATGGTCCATGTCCAGCTTAATGGTCAACAAGCACGATGTGACTTTGGAGCCCGATACACAGCTCATCGTGTATTGGGATATTAAAGATAGTGTGAGTGCCAGTGACTGGATTGGACTCTATCTTGAGGGTAGGTATTTGCAGTTTATCATAAGACCTTTAATAGAATAGGGGTGTAACGATACCACTTTGTCACGATACGATACGTATCGCGATACTTGGGCCGCGATACGATATGTATCACGATACGTATCGTAAAAACGAAACAAAACCCAGTAAGAAAAAAAAAACACAATTTAGTTGGTATAAGCTCATATGTGATGAGGACAAGAAGCTTCAGTCTGCAAGGTGGTGATTTATATCCCCCCCCCCCCCCAATAATAAATACCAATTCCGAGAATCTGACATGTACTTAAGCACAAGTCGCTTGTAAATGAATTGGGATTAGTCTCATTTCAAGCCTATTTTGCTGTAAACAAAACCATGCCTTTTATGCTTATTGTTATGCTTGCTGAAAGCAGGAACGTTTACTGCTTGTTGGGAGGCAAGCTACATGTAGTTGCTTCTTGCTTAGATAGCTGTTAGGGCTGTCCATTTTTGATTAATTTACTATTCGATTATTCGGAACTGGATTCGACCAAATATTCAAATATTTGATACTTGCCGATCAAGTTTTTCACGCATCAGCTACATGTACAACTGCATGCCGCGCCAGTAAAAAGTTGCACGCTGGTGTTTTACGTGATATTATCGACCGACCGATCGACATTTTTGGCATACGCCTATTGTATTATCAAGATCATTACGGGTACGTATAATGTTCAGATAAGAAACCAAACTCTTTCCTGTGTTTTGCAGGAATTATTTTACAAGTGTCAAGAGTTTTATGGACGGGAACAATAAACCCCGTCCACAAAAAGTTACCGTTGACAAAAATGCAGCATCTTGCACTTCTGAGCGCCATACCGTTTCTATTAGTATGGCATCAGAGTCATATAGTACGTGCATACACTTTTTTCGAATATTCGAAACGGCAAAAAGGTATTCGAATATTCGGTTGACAATCAAATATTCAGTATATTCGAGACAGCCCTAATACATGTGTAGCTGTTGGTTTGAAGTTTCTTTTTTTTTTTATGTTTTGCCTTCTTGCACACTGGTTTCCTTTCTTACTTCCTTCCTTGCTTGTTTGTTTGTTTGTTTGTTTGTGTGTTTGTTTGTTTGTTTGTTTGCATACTTTGTCTGTTTGCTTGTTTGCTTTGATTTGCTCACTTCCTTTTTTACATGCACCTGTTTGGCCGACTTATCAATTGCCTACTGCTATACAGGCCAGCTTATTTCAGTCTGTTATACGTATTTCGGGCTCGTTGCAATGTACCTGTATGTGTATGCATTGTACAGTAAAGTTGTTGGATTTTGCTTGGGCTTGTTGTGTAGACAACATTTCTTGGCAAGGATATCCTTTAAAGCTTCCTTCGCGAATTGGTATTCAAAGAACTCCAGGAGGAAGCAGATAAGAGATGACTCATCCATATTACAATCATTTCCAAATATTTCCCAAAGCAAATCAAGATGACCTGTTGCAAAACACTACAACATCGTTAACACTTGAGCTTTGTGTTCTTGATATTGAGTCTAGAGGCTAACGTGCCTCCACAACAATTCTAATGATGGGGGGAGGGGGGTTGAAATTCTTTGAAAATGAGGTCATTGTAGTATCTATAGGTATCCTCTTTGAGGGGAAATGTTTAAATGTGCATTTAAGCAGAATTTTGATGACGTAAATATTGATAACATTTCTGCTCATCAGCAGAGAGATAAATATTTGCAGTGGTTCATGTACGATGTAGCCTCAATGCAAAATGATGCAGGTTAATTAAAGGGGACATGTACAAGTTGAAAAAGGCCTTGTGTTAGTGTGCATCTGCTCAGTGTACTGAATAGGACTAGGGTTCCTGGTACACACATGTAATTAAGTGCACATATTGCATGCATCTGCTGTTTTTTGTGTGCGAGAAGTGACCTTTGTGCCTCACCAAATCACCTCATCACCAGATAGGTTCTTTTTAGCGCGCCATTCACAATTTCAGATCCTAACCGAGTCGGACTCGGACAGCTTGGTACACATCTGCAGATTGCTTATCGCCCATGTTGGCGGAAAGACCGAAAGACAAAGGTTTTGCACCAATATTTGTGCGTGCCTTTTGTGCAAAATGGATATTTACAACTACCAGTATACATATGGTAAGATTTAATTAGCTTTCCTAATGATGAAATGTACAAAGAAATGTAGATGTACAAATCTACAATGTATGCAGTGCTGTCTACATTATTGATCCCATGAGCGTGTGCGGAACACAGAACAGAGATGCCACTTTTCCGGTTTTATCCGGATTTCCGTTTGTTTTTTTATAAAACCCCAAAAATTCCATTTTTTGTTCTTCCGACTGTCTATTGAAAAAAAAAAAAAAAAACCTGAAACAAATCGAGTAATTTCCCCTAAAAAAAAGACAGGAAAAGAAAAGAAAAAAAACGGGGTAAATGCGTTGATTTTCACCTCGCTCGCGTCTCGAGTTCAATAAGTGTCGCGCACGGCATGCAACGCTGTCTCTTCAGTAGCCTTAAAAACAAGGCATTATTGCTGAGAGCCCGCATGCGATGCGCCACTGCACTGCATGTACTAGCGTTCTAACTCAGCCGGCCTTCCAGCAGCGCAGCCTACGTAAAGCTCAAATACAAGTCGAAAGCCCACGTACCCTGCACGCAGTACAGTTTGAACAAGCCTCGTGTGTGCTTGCTGCACCGCATGCGGGCGGGTTGTGTGCTAAGCATACCTATCATACAGCCTGGAATTCAAGGCTATCATTTCAGTTGTTGGTGGTTCCCGATCACGGTGATATATGAATACAAAAAATGTGCATAACACGCCGGGAACCAACCACATCATCGTTGCGCACACGGTGTTGTTAAGGATTTGTGCACGTTTTCGCGAGTCATTAAATACATCTTACACGTAACGTTAGAAATTTGGCATACATGTACGGGACACAAACGCACGATATTTTTAGTGTTCCACGAGTTCGATCGAGTAGCCTACATGTAACAAATTTATCTTCAAGCAACTTGACGCACAGTAGAAATCCTCACTGAACGCATGCGCAGTATGCATGCAGGTAGTGTATAGTGTATAAAATTTACATGTACGTTCCGCAGTAAAATGTGCGCAACTTATAGATGAGCCAACAATACGCGGCCTGTGCACCAGGGCACGGTGCAATATAGACCTCGCAATATTGGATAATATCACACTGTTGTTGCTATGGATGGACCAATCGGGATCAGGGATTCAAGATAATACATGTAATGTGCATGGTGTAAATCTGTTAGGGATGGAACGTTAAATTAATAATGTCTTGACTATGAAAGAGATAAAAACTCTCTCGCATTTGTATGCAACTCATGGACTTGAAATACATGTACATTGTAGATATAAATTACATGCATGGAATTTTATAAATTGACTTTTTTCTGGAATGCACAGTGTAGGTACAACCATGGTACAACATACATAGATTCATATGCATTTGTACGTTGTCGTTTGCATTTCACACTTGTACATGTACATTTGGTACTAGTAGGTGTAGTAATGACCCTTGATTGCCATGAAGCGTGAAATGTCAACAAGTTGATGTCCATTAAAAGCAATTTCATTTGAACATGTTGCATGGTACGTTGACTACACAATGTAATTAATCATCGCCGGAAAAGGGAAAACCAATGTATAAATGCTGGACAGGAGTCTCTTTTTTTCTGCACTGTCATTGCATATAAAAGTACACTATACATTTTTTACTGGCGTAAAAAACACATTTCCTTTAGCCTGGATGATATCACAATTTATTGAGAATTATGAAAACCTGTGGTTTGTACATATGTGACCCGCTCCAGATAAAGGTGATATACATGTAAGTCGTTCCTATGCATTTACGTGTATTGGCCCTTTCAATGTTGAGAGGGTGACATTTGTTGTCAAAATTCATTTTTTGTTTTTTGCCTCTAAAGCCCTCCTATGCAAACATGCATTCTGAGCCATGTTGTTGTATGGTTCAAAATCAGTCAAGGTGATTGTTTGTGACCCTTCTGCCACATGTACAAACCACATGTAATCTGACCCTGTCTGTGTACAAAGTATAGGCAGGGGAGGTGGAAGGAAATGTTGACTGATTTTGACCTTTTAAATAGCACAAGGGTTTTAATGACATCTTAAATATCTAAAGTTTCAGGTTTGGTGCACAACAATGTTGATTTCAGTGAATAAAGTGAAAAAAATGCAAAAATATGCAAAAACGCGATACATCCAGAACGGAAAGGGCTTTGGAGATCCTCTATCATGTACCAAATGAAAGCTTACATTGTGGGCTTTCCAAACATACATAAAACTAATTTTTCATATTTTGTGACATAATATACGTATTTCCAGAGCGGGTCACATACATGTATATACATACATGTACATATATACAGTTTGTGTATTGACGCATTACACCAGAGAAATGGTGAAATACATTTTGTACAATGTACTTGTACAAGAATTTCTAAACTGTCTTACCGTGTTTACAAACAAGTATACAGTACATTGCAATTTTGTTGTTGTTTTTTTTAATATCTTTTTTTTAGAGGGGCTGGCAAAATCAAATCATGCCATCTATGTGAGGCACTGCTGTAAATATTTTTAATTAACCCAAACAGTCCTGAATCCTCCGATTTTAATAGGATTTTCCACACACCCCAGGAAATTAGGGTTAATACATGTAGCTAATGTTCCTAAAGTGTCATTACTCACTGTACAGTGTGTTTGCAACCAAAGCCACACCCCAAGTCAGTTCTAATAAAAAAATAAAATGATGTGCTTCACAGACTCCTTGACCAAGAAACCGTGATTTACGTTATCGGTCCAAATGTCTGCAGTGGACTGACTATAACAGTACATAAAGCACAGCGTACGTGAACTAAGATGAGGTCACTCGCAGGCATTTCAAGCCGCATTTGTTGCATTCACGACTTCCCTCAAATCTATACATGTATTACAGTATACATGTACATGTAGGTGCATAATTTACTGCAGAACGCAATCACACTTAATTCCCTGTATGTACGCAGGAGCCTGCAGTAGTTGTATCATCCGAGATCTTTCTACGCTTTAATGCATTATAGAATAGACACCCACTCCTCTCTAGCATAATTTATTTTTCATCAGTGCTCACAGTTTCACGGTTTTGACTCGCTCTCGACCATTTTTAAAGCCACTGATAGCCGATGCCTATTAAATTAAATTATTTATGAACATTTAGCCTACATGGCTGTTTTCGTGATTGCTAAGTTGAATTTGCCAACAAACATAATGACTATGTACATGTGTACATTTTTTTGGTCATGCGTGCTGTTTCGATCTCCCATGTTGTACAAATGTACCTGATAATATTAAGCTGGCCAGTCTATGTATGTATACATCTACCTTTTTTATGGAAGTTGCCCAATACAGAAGTGGTGGGGTTGGCCACATTTAATTAGGTTGCCAGCCCTGCATGTACCACCATTACAGTTTTCCTGGGTCCAGGTCTAAATAGAGGATAAATCTTCAATAGAATACGACACCAAAGAAATGATCCGAATTATACATTATATGGGGTATGTGTACTGTACGGTACAGTGATTTTGAACCTCATTGTCAGGTTTCCATTATGGTTTTCTGTCATAGTAGTAGCACACTGTACGGATGGAATGCTATTCAGCTCAGTGTGAATAAAAATATGGAATAATACACTTTTCAAATCCCTCAGGTACATTGTACGTAAAACTGTACAAATGGGAAAACAACTTCTGAAATATTTTGGTACTCAAAAGGAATCAATTGGTTTTAGTCAGCACTTTTTAAAAATGTGAATACTCAGTGATATATTGAAAAACTTCCTACCCCCGAGTGTCGCTCAAAGTCTGTCAAAGGTTTGGATGAAACCTTGGAAATCCTTGCCTCTTTAACTTACCAATGTCGAGTTTACTCAACAAGCTACATGTACAGCTCCCCTGTTGCTTACCAATGTTGAGTTTACTCGACAAGGAAACCACACACCAGGGTATCCAAACAACAGATATATTCACCGTGTTTCAACGAACTGTAGTGCTTGTGTTTTTCGCTGTCCATACATGATCTATACACCAACAGAAAGAGCTTGTTTGGATCTTTCCAATGGTGCTATTAAATTCATGTGTCACCATGACAATATTTTGAGAAAACTGTATCCAAAGTTTCCCTGTAGTGTGTATTGAATGCCATTGGTTCATGTGACAAACCACTTTTCTGTTTGATAAAGTGGGCCAGAAGGGAGAAACGGCCGTAACTTTGCCGTTTTAGCAGTTATGACTTTAATTTTTACACCCTATAAAAGAGAAATTTTCATGGAGCAAACATTGCATACAGCATTTTCCTTTTCAATCAGTTCTTGAGAGTGAAATGTTTGGTTGAAAGTACCAGATTTGTATTAGAGTCCCTGCAAGTCCTTTCACAAGTCCTTTCGCAAGCCCAGTCAGAAGTCCTTTCATAAAGCCGGTCATCACAAGTAACTGGATGAACAATGACAAAGGAATGCCTTTGTCCCAGGTCATTTGAATAGCTTGTGATTGGGATTAGGACTGCAGGGCTTGTGATGGACTTGCAGGGACTTGTGAAAGGACTTGCTGGGACTTGTGAAAGGACTTGCTGGGACTCGAATACAACTCTGGAAAGTACAACCATTCATCAACAAGCTTTTTCTGTGTAAGTGGTTTTATGCTTGACTGAACAAAGAATGTGGTACTGGGGGGAAGATTTAAGCCAATAAACAATGTGGTAAGGAAAGGGTTAAAAGTGCAGATTCTCCGAAAAGACCACAAGCTGCACTTGGCAAACCAGCTTTTTCATCTGTCCATCCGTGAAAATTATTAGAGCACCAATTTATCAGGACATGTACACAATGTACATAGATGTGTAATAGCGCCCTCACATGTGCATTCAAGTAGAAGATCCACACATACATGATGTACATGTACGTACATGTACATGTAGGGGTACTTATATGTACACGTGAACGTGCATCATCACTACACTTGGACTAGTAGATCAAATACATGTACAATGTAGCTGTTTGCAATCACAATGCAAAGCAGTCTTGTTGACTTGACTTGCTGACTCGGACTCAAGTTGCGATTTGTTTAACTTGAGACTTGACTTGACTTGGAAACAAATTGACTTGGGACTTGACTTGACTTGGATAAATTTGACTTGCTGACATCAACACTTTTGTTAAAACAATTAAACACAACTTTTGGGCCTCTGCACATACATGTACATGTATCAGTTGAAAAAAATGCCAAGCCTACAGCGCATAGCGAGCTGGGTGTCCAGTACATGTACCTATGCGGCACTGGACGACTGCATGGAGAATCGTCAAGACGGCATGCATGGTTGATTTTGTACAGTGCATGCGTGCCAGCCAAAAGTCAAATGTCATTGGAATTTGAATTTACTATGTGCAACACTTGACTTGAGACTTGGCACTTGACTTGGGAAAAAATTGACTTGGGACTTGACTTGGCTTGGAAAAAAATTGACTTGGGCTTGACTTGACTTGTGAACATTTGACTTTTGACTCGACTTGGATGACTTGAGAATAAAATGACTTGGTTACAACACTGATGCAAAAAAGCAGTACCTGCATGTAAAGTAGTATTTATCTGATAATGATTTTATTTAGAAATTTCAACCTTCGTTCAAAGTCTCGTACAAAACTGATGGTACATACACAATGTGTAAAATACAAATTTTTATTGTCATTTCCGCCCTCATGGTGAAGTTTTGCCTAGGACTGACTGAAAGTTTGTGCCCCAAAATGAAATGTAAGCACCGTCTCCTTTGAAGTAAAGATGACTATAAATCTACAGGAAGTTGCATTAAGTCTTTCACTTAACGTTTCATTCACTAACGGAATATAAAAGTCCATAAGTAGGGACATCCTCTATTATGAACCGGACAGTGTATCGGGGGATAAAAACCAAATCAAAGTAGGAAGTCTAAGTAGGGGAAGGATGTACGGAACTCATGAACAATAGAAAATGGATCATTGTACGGCTCGGAGAAGGGTTCCGAAGGGAAGGTATAGACGCCGAGGTGAACAAGAAGGTATAGTATTTATAAGTAGGATTTGATTTGTAATGCTCTTTTCGTGTTGTGTGTGTTGTCGTTTCTAAATTAAATTGTTATGTTGTGTTGACCCAGCAGATGCGTCAACAGTTGTGATTAGATTGCCCAGAGTGAGTCAAAATTTGTTGGCTTTGTTTGAGCAGAAGGTCATCAAACAAAGCTTTGGTAGTGGGAAATAATGCCCACGGTACGAAGCGGAACTCGATCTCTTTACACAGTTTTTTCCTCCGTTCTTTTTCCCGGGTTCAATGGTCAGTTTTACCTTTTAGTTTTTTTCAAACCAGGGTATAGGACAGCGGACACATTAATGTTTCCAGCTCGATGACTTTAACTCGGGTCTTGGTAACAAATGTTCCCAATTCAAGAACTCTGTGAACACTGTAAGATTTGAGGGTTGGAATTGTTGCCATCGTCTCAGTACAACTTCACAAAAACTGAGGCCAATGCGAACACATCTTTAGGGAATAAACGTAAGATCTGGTCACTTCGTTATGATTTGTATTTTTGTACAACTGGCAAATCTTTGATTGTGTTGTTGAATGCTGACTGCGTGACAGTAGAGGTTTCCTGCATTTGCGTTTGTCATTTCCAGGGGAGAATTCGCCAGCCCATTTTCAGAGCTTCAAGAACAGGGGATTGAGCGCCACTCACAAGGGACAGATCGTATGGCACATGCACTCCGAAACCTGCTTCAGAAAGCGTGAGTTGTTGTCATGTTTGCTTGGTTACGTACAGTTGGCCTATTGCAGTAGAAATGCCTGGACAAAGATTGTGCAATATTGCCCTAGATCACATCGACTATAATATTCCAGTTCGGTATCTCAAAGGTCAAAGGTTATTCGGGATAAAATTGCTGACGTAATGTCACGCCATGTTATACGAATGCCCATTCTGATTGAATTTAACACGTGCGCGTTGTGCGACCACCTTTTGCGTTTATGTGCGCGCATTGGGTCACGCGGGTCATTCGGGATAAAATGTCGCTGTGCACATGCGTAGTTGAAATACCGAACTGGCTTATTCGACACAGAACGTGCGAAATCCGAGACATACAAACTTCACCTTACAAATTTCAGTGTGTATAAAGCAAATGACTCATACGTCATAAGAAAGTTACAACACACATATGCAAACCATTTTTTTAGGCACCATTTGGTTAATTTCAAGACAAGCCTCTCCCGTAAGGTCCCAAACTTCAGCCAACCAGTTCGTTACACTGCCTGTTGGGAAAATCTACAGAGGCATGCCTATTTTTGGTCCCTTTTGAAACATGTACATGTACATTGTACATTTGTTCTTGTATCCCATATTTTTTGTTTTCATTTGATCAAATGTGGCATTTCATTAGGGCTGTTCATTTTCGAATAATTTAGTATTTGAATAATTTAGTATTTGAATAATTTAGTATTTGAATAATTTAGTATTTGAATAATTTAGTATTTGAATAATTTAGTATTTGAATAATTTAGTATTTGAATAATTTAGTATTTGAATATTCGAAACTGTTTTTTTTTTCCGAATATTCAAATATTCGATACTCGCCGATCAAGTTTTTCAGTGCATGCCACACCAGCAAAAAAACATTGCAGTAAAAGCACGCCAGTGTTTTACGTATGGCAATTGATATTATGGACCGTTCAAACGGCATTTTTTTGCATGCCCCTTTTGTATCAAGGGTTTTACGGACGGGAACAATAAACCTCCGTCCACAAAAAATTGCGATGGACAAAAATGCGGCATTTGACACTGCTAAGCGCTGTAACTTTTCTATTAAAATAGCATCAGAGTCGTATCTGGACGTGCATCTTTTCGAATATTCGAACTGGCAAAATGGTATTCGAATATTCACTTGACGATCGAATATTCGGTATATTCGGGACAGCCTTATATTTTATGTCTTTGGCGTAGGTGTAATTTAAGTTTTACCGTGTTGTTGTTTTTGTACAAAGACAGTCAGAACTTAAGTGTATGTTTCCATCAAAATCAATTTCAGTGCTTGAAATATTTCACAGGCTGCCTGGAAAAAAATGGAAAGAAACAGATTCAGCACTGAGCCCCTAAAAATAGCCATACTGATCTTTGTCCTTGTGCATGTACACATATGTCAACGATGTACTAATGTCTTTCCTAACTCATCAGTTACCGGAATCATGCACTAGCTCTAATTGGGTGAGATATTCTTAGACCTGACACCGAAACCACAATTGGAATTGAAACTCATTGACTTGAAAGTCACACAAGTTAAAATCAACATGGATCCCTCAACTTTCATCCCCCAGGGGAGGAACTTGCCGTTAAGAGGGGAACGAGAGAGTCTTACGGCCACAGGAATAGACAAGATTAACTCTAATGACTTTGCCTTGAACTTGACAGAAAGATTTGAGTGTTTGAGGAGGAAGGGAATGGTTGCGGTTAGTTTCACAAGACGACGGGATTCCACCATCGATCAGTTATTATAATTAGATTTATGTAGAAATGAAAAAAATTAAGGTAATTCCTCCTCCAGCTCTTTCCCCCGCCCACTCTGAAGCCGTGTGGCCTTGGCATTTTTGTATATATCAAAATAAATTCCAGCCCTCAACAATTAAAGGCAGTGTACATGATTGGTCATTGTTGCCATTTTCAGAAATGGGCGGATTTGGGGGCTAGTATTTTATAGGAAAATCGTTCCACTGACCTGTTCAAAGTTTTGCGTTGTTGGATGGCGAACAAAACGAGAGAAAAACGGCGCTCGTTTTCAACCATCAGGCGGATGATAGCCTTTAGTCAAGGCACGCGTGGCTACCTGGACCCGTGGTGCGCCCCGAATGCCAGCATGTCCGGGGCGCGCTACTCGTCCGGGTAGCCACGTGCGCCTTGACTAAAGGCTACAGGGCAGTTTTCGAACGATTTCCAGCTGGAAATCGTTGGAAAACCATATAAATGTCCACTTTTCTTGACAACGACAGCACACCTGGTGCCATCATTTCACAGGATGATTGAGACTACTATTAACTTAGTCTAGTAAGGTATTTTGTAATAATTCAGTAAAAAAAATTGGAAGATTACCAATCGTGTACACTACATTTAAATTGCTTGCGTCTACAAATTATACTCAGCTTTGCCAAATGGCAAATATGTTTTGATTGCCAGAAATGTAACCTCCATGTACATGTAACATTTTAATAAAGCATAGTGAAGAACATGTAACCAATGGTGTAATTTTCCATTGGTTATTGATCAGCCTACTATTAAAACAATTCAGAATGTTGAGTACTATTGAAATTTTCCGAATCATTTTCAAACCTTTGAAATTGTTCCTGTGCCCAGCCGTCACCAGAGTTTGCTTCAAGTACTATCACGGGACGTCGGGGGAACTTCGTGCTGTCACTCCAACGATTACGGTCAGGAACCCCAACGCCAGCGAAGACGACGAATCCTCCCCAGATAATGGACCATTCTTCCATATCTCCATCAGTGGTAGGTATCTGTAAAAACGTGTTACTATTTCATTGAGCTATCAGTATACTGTGGCTTGGAAGTCTTTGAGACGCAATTCTAGAGGAGTTGTTTCATTTTCTGGCAATTTCTGGTCTTGTGAATCCAGTGGCGTATCAAGATTTTGGGTCCGGTCAGCGGAGGGGGTAGGGAAAATTGGTAGTTTGTCCCAGAATTTAGTCCCATGATTTTATCACACTTGAAAAATAAATTGAAAATTGAATCATGTGACCTTTGACGCCACTCCATAACCAAACTCATGCAAAGCACGATGCGTGCACATACCACCAGGCACATTTCAATATAAGGCGGTTCTAATAGATGTCTATAAAAGAGAAAGTTATGAAAATTGAACCCCCTCCCCCACAAAATGCAAGTCCGGTCCATTTCAAACTACAAAATATGTGTAAACGCAGCAACGCGTCCTTTGTAAACCACACCGCGTAGAATGTCCAATGCACCATACGGCAAATGGACATTGGCAGCCACAAGGAAAGGAAACGACGAGGCCGTGTTTACTCTCTGCAAACATCAGATGCAACTGTGACTCGTCACCGGATCGCGGTCATTGCGAAGAAGTGGAAATAGCAGGGGGAAACGTTTCATTTTCAGCTGTCATAGCTGACGGACGCTAACAGGTGCTGCAGCACGGAGCAATGGAAAACTTCCTCTGGCTTGTGATCTGTCGTGGTTACCGACCTTTCTGTATGGTCGCAGTCAGAAAGTGGCTTAGTGTGGGATTGCCGCAGTGGTTCATCACCAATGGGTACCGTCCACCTGGTTCGATTCTCATTCAGGTGTAGGGCTGTGCATCCGAACCTGGTACTTGAGTACCCGAGTACCCGACCACTAATGTCGGGAACCAGTTCCAGATTATGGAATTTAGTACCTGTAACCGAATGAACGTATTACTTAGTAATTTCTCAGACAATGAAAAAGAAAGGTTTTGAATGTCATTCGTGGGAAATTTTTCAAAATGAAAACCGTCATCTTGCACCCGATTCTCGGACTACCCTTAAAAGCATGCCCCTGTTCTATTGTACAAATGTACATGTACTGTGTTACGTTCGAGGACAAGAGGAGAAAGAAAATACAAAAGATTTAATCGGTCCTCGGACGTACAAATACGTGCTTAGTGTATGGGAGTTTTTTAAGGTAAAGGAACAATAGGAAACACAAAGCATTGTCCTCAGCAGGATAGGAAAACACGACTCTTTGTACTAGAGTGGGCTTTCGGTCCCTACCTGTTGTTGGTACATGTAGCTAACTTGAAAAAAGAAAAGAAGCCATCTTGGAAGACAAGCTTGCTTGACAGTGCCTTAAAAAAGGGGCTTCTTCCTTTTCTCGAAAAAGGCATGATGCTAAACATGGTGTGTTTTTTTCGGGCCTAATTTTAAACCCCACATACAGCTCTGTTTTTCAGAGCAACTGAATGTCTTGCAAATGCCGGCACCTTGTCACATACTGGCCTTGTTTCTGCTGTTGTTTGCCATGATTCTGGTATATAAATCCAATCTAATTATTAACGACGAGTCAAATTAAAGTATTTTTCACATACATGTACTTACTGCTAGAGATGTGCAGTACTGAAAAGGTTGATACTGAAAGAAAAATTTCTACAAGGTTTCCGGTAACACCATGTGAAATTGTTGCTCTTTTGTGAGTTTGTGTGGTTCTGAAAAGAACTGGGGCAGAGTATACATGTACTTGTTGAAAGAATAAAAAGAGTATACTCGCTCAAAAAGAGTATACTTGCTCAAAGAATAGAAATCTTTTCAAAACTTGTTAATACGTTTATGTGATTGATTGCCATTTATAAAATGAGGTTAACCAAAACAACACATTTCTTTATGGAATGGTGGTTGGCATTCGTAAAAAGTTATGAAAAGTCCCACCCTGTAACCTGGGGATATTGTTTCAGAATTGCCGATGTTGAATCGAAATGCGCTGGGGAGACCCCTTTTGGTGCGGACTGTGCACACATTAGAACCGGATCCCAGGTGACGCTCAAGTTTTAAAAATAACCGCAAAAATGTCAGGGCTCGGTGCGTGGCAGATATTGATTTCCTGTGGTTTAAAAGTCAGCAACTGTGGAATGTGGAATGCATTAACGGAATATTGATGCAGAATGATATCATCGTGTAACCTTTCAGAGTGGTACAGTCTGGCAAGTGAACCAGGCACAGGTGTTTCCCCTCCTCTCCAAGCCACCCCCCCACTCCCGTTCACAGGTTTTTATTAAACCCCTTTTATTAACCCTAACTCCCTAGGGTGTGTGGAAAATCATATTAAAATTGGAGGATTCAGGACTGTTAGGGTTTGGGGTGCTGGTATGCCAAGACAGGCTTGTGCAGCCAAGCATAATGCAGACACTAGGCAATCAATGAATTGAGTACGTGCAGGAATGTGCATATAGACGACAACTGGCCGGGTGGTCTTTTTTCAAACTGCGGCCATGGCCGTCGTCCGTAGTCAAGAGGTTAACATGCTCATGTGTGGTGTGTTATGCCAGTAGACTAACGAAGTCTTACATGCATTTGTGCATGTCTGGGCAAAGAAGTAAACGTGTACAATTGCCTCTTCCCTCACAGTGTCTAACGATATTCTCACATTGTTCAGCCAGATTACTTTCTCATGTGAAAACATTTTTGAGGTTACCTTTGGTGGAACGCACCCAACATCGCTGTAGTTTCGGCAGGACAATTTGGCGATTACTTTGAGCAGTGTCTGCAACAACGCCACATCACCGCGACCATGGGGGCGAAGGGGGTGTGAATCACAGGCTAAGATTCGCGTATATAGACCTTTATCATGCGATGTCACCAGTCGATTTTTTGCCTCCTACGAGTGGTGCAGGGATGAAGTGCTTATAAACCATTTAACTCCTTCTGGCCGGCTGTTATTAATGGGGTGCTGGTATGCCAAGCGTAACGTAAACAATAGGCAAACAATGGATTGAGTGTGTGCAGGAATGTGCATATAGATGACAACTGGCTCAGGTTGTTTGTTCAAACCGTCATCTGTTTTCAGGAGGTTAACACAAAATGACATAGCCTTCCTTGAACACATTTGGTACAGGGATTTTTTATTCCAAAACCTCTTGATTTCAAGGTCCTGAAAAACCAAGTAGAATAAAATCCCGAAAGTAAAAACCCTGTATTTTTCTCTCGATGATAACTCCAGATTTGAAAGGCATCGGTTTCAAGAAGGGCATGTTCTTCAACCCGGACCCCTACATCAAGTTCTCTATCCAGCCAGGCAGGAACCACAACTTGCCGCTGTCGGACAGCCACTACGACCAGGACCAACGGACGTCTATCGCTGAGAAGACAGTCATGCCATCTTGGGATGATCAGGTAAAAATTGGCGGTCAGTCAAGTGGGTCATAAGCCAGAGGTTGTGGGCTCGAATCCCACTGAAGGGAGATGACAATTTTTTTAAAGCTAGCCTCTAACCAAAGGCGTTTTGGCGAGATTAATTAAGTTTTAGAAGGAAAAATAGTTACTGATTCCAATGATAACACTATAACTCAAATGTCATATTTCTAAAACTGAGAAAAAAGACGATGAAATCTGGTTCTTTTGTACGCGCAGAGGAGCTTTCTAACAAAAGCTGTGGTGACGTCATAATGTATGCGATGACCCCGAATACGTCATACGTTAGAGTTCATGAAGAGCGCGTCCCCCGGAAGTCATGTTGCTATAGTGTACATATATACGTGTACTATGTGTATGTGTACATGTACAATCCAATTCTCCGTCTTCTGCGATCGAGAACTACCGAAATCACGTAAATTTTCAGAAAAATCAGTGGTTGTGTGGCATTTAGAATGCCACTGTCTTGTGTGGTTGGTGGTTGCACACGCAACTTCGACAAAAACCCGGAGGTTTTTTGGCTGTCATTCCCGAAGAAGCCAGCGATTCGAAGGGAATGGATTCGTTTCGTGAACAACACGCGTTCAGATTTTAGGTTGACGGAGTGGTCGAGGATTTGTTCGGCACACTTTGGCGACGATGTTATCGACGACACGGTGAAAATGAAACAGAATTTGGGGCCGGCTGCCGACAAAGTTCAAGCTAAAGGACGGAGCTGCTCCTTCAATAAAAGCATCGACAGCATACCCATTGCTACTAATGCTGCATGTACATCGGCGGCGGCCGGCTGAGGCCAAACCGACAAGAAACCAAACCGACAAGAAACAGGCAGTCCCGGGGAGCATTCCTCAAACGGGAAAGGGCTCGGGTAGGTTCATTAAAATTTTACTTACCCCCACCAAAATCGGTTAGGAACAGCAAAATTTTGGAAAAACTAACCCACCTTGATGACAACTATCTAAACGTGTGGCACAATTAACCTGTTATTTCAAGATTTATTTCAGCAAAATCTGATAAAAATTAGGCAGAAATCAACTTTATAAATTATACTTATATGTAGGCCTACATGTTCTATGTGAACACTCTGACCATACACTGCACCACGGACATCTAACACAGGAAACAAAAACTTTCTGCACAACAAATCCTTGACAGCAGTCACAAAATTAAAGTTTGTGTCAAGTATTTATACAATTCTGAACACAATTGGATAGTTATTTTCCAAAATTTTGCTGTTCCTGAATGATTTTGGTGGGGGGTAAATGCCAAATCTTTCCAAATATTGATTTATCATTCAATAAAACAATTATAAAATGTCCAGCAGTTCAGCAATGCAACTGTGGGTCTCCCCTGCTTAAACATGTGCCCTAACTTCTTGTGTTTCATTATTTGATGTGGGGAATGATTGGTTGCAGTCATTGTAATCAGAAATGTCAAAAGAGCCTTTCTTTTCTTCTCTTTTATTGGAAAGTGAAAAGGGGTAATTTAACAGAATCATTGGAACAATGTTCGAGTTGTTGCATAGATTTTTGCTAAATTAAACAAAATGTACATGTGTTGGGAATAACTGTGCTGGGCCGATTTTAAACAAGTACGTTTAAAACCGCCTTGGGGCCTGGACGCTGAGAATGACCCGAGCTAAAGGCGAGGGTCATTATCAGCGTCTAGGCCCATGGTTTTACACTACTTCGGGGTGAGATTTGTCAGGATTTTTTCCTGATTTCAGGATTTTTTTGTTGCGATTTCAGAATTTTTTAAGAATCTCTTTTTGCTATCTGGAATTCCCGAGGTGTCCAAAAAGGTTTGTTTTTTACCTGTAAAAGTGGACATAGACCAATAACAAAAAATGATATTTTAAGGGGGTGCCTTTAGGCAAATATAAACTACAAATGTATATGTTGATCCACGTGGATTTGTCGTGGATTTTTCATTTTTGGCCAATCTCACACCTTGAAACTGGCCCAGCACATGTATTCCCTTATTGAAAAATATGTACACGTACATTTACATGCATTTTTAATGATTCCTTTGCAGATTTCATTAAGATGATAATGTGCAAAGTCTTAGACCTCTGAAGCTGGACTGACCGAGGGAGAACTACCCCGAGCCTCTTACGGTGAGAGTGACACGCCCCAACAAAGAGGAAGCAATCAGTGCCTTTATTTCACGCTTTGGTGCACATGTAGAGCCAGTAGGAAGGCCAGAAGGCTGCGAGGGTGTGGTGGTTCAAGCCAAAAAGTCTCAGGACAAGGACAAATCCAAAAAGAGAACTGAGGTTTTTGAAGGAGAATGTTCAACTCTAACAAAGTATAGAAAGACATGAGACATAAACACCTACAAATTTAACATGAATTAAAAGTTAACGTGAAGTAAACATAAAAGAAAAAACAACAAATGTCATCATTTGTGAAGAAAGCTTATTTTCAAAATTTATTGACTGGCTAAAAAAATACATAACATCAGTGTTTATGTAAAAAAAGTTATAAATCCAAATTTTAACTCTATAATTGGGACCACTTTACTTATTGGATTGGCATGTGCGTACATGTACAAATGATTTTGAAAATCGGTTGAAATGCTCTTTTTATAAGTGCATTTATCAGTTTGTATTACTAGATTTTGGCCAGGTTATGTTCAATTTTCGAAACAAATCCTTTTCGCCGGTCCATGAATTCATATTTGTAAAATATGTACATGTAAAGAATGGTGGAACTTTAATACCTAACGATGCTTGGTACATGTGTACTTGGTAGAAATTCCTCATTAATTCTCCACCAGGGAGATTAACAAGGAGGCCTCCAGGAGAGTGGAATCTAATTTGATGTTGCATTGTAGTTGCCTATAAAGATTACTAAAAACAGTTTGATGAAGATCGTTCCATACCTTGATGGTCCTCGGAAAGAATTAATGTTAAGTATTCATATTGAGAGTTGAGTTCCCTCAATTTGTTTTGCGATTATGAAAGGACTCCATGAAGTTGATAGATTTAGCTTAAGGTCATGAACAGTGTCTGAAACAAAATTGTGCAGTCAGTTACATAATAATTTTGAAAATGTAACATATCTATATCACATATTTGTTAATAAATAAAGAATGAAGGAATTCTCACAGTACAATTTACTACTCAAATTCTTTTGTGATTTGTTTTAAAAATAAGCATGGCTAGTTAAAAACCGGGGACATCTGTCAAAAAAATGCTGACATTTTTCACTGTACAATTTTTACAAATCTAAATTGACGCCACTAACTAGGTAAAGGGTTGGGGTTGGTGATATTTTTATCTAAATACATGTAAAGGATTTATATATACATAATTCGGATTCTACAGAAATGATCCCAAATTTCAGACCTACAGACCCAGGCAGCATTGGCGACCTCCCCTTAGTCCCCTACATGTCGTCCATATCGGGATATTTAAATCCCTGGTACATGTAGTTATTATCCGGGTCTGGGAAGGTCAGGCGAGTCTTCTGCACGATGCATGATGGGAGTGGAACTCTATTGTGTCTTCCTAGAAATCCCCAGCACCATCGGATGACTTGCCTGTATGAAATATGCCGGTATTTCGTTAAAAAAAATAAAAGCAATCAATGCAAATTTTTTGTTGTCTCATTTCATAAAAGAAATTTGTATACAGGGGTGAGATTTGTCAGGATTTTTCCTTATTTAAGGATTTTTTTGTCAGGAATTTTACTGATTTCAGAAGAATCTATTTTTGAAATCTGGAATTCCTGAGGTCTTACCTGTAAAAGTGGATATAGACCAATAGAAATGGGTATTTTCAGGGGTGCCTTTAGGCAAATATAAACCATAGACCTTACTTTGCCCAGTCCTTGGCAACCCGCAAACACTAGGTTTTGTTGATTTTTCATTCTTGGCCAATCTCACCCCCGTTTATAGGCCACAATATTACTGATTTTGCATTTTACGAAGTAAATGTATATAGCAAATATTACCTTGCCATGTCGGTCTCAATTGCTCTTGCCCCATACTGCTGCTTAAAATGGTAGTAGGCCGTTTCCAGAGTCGCCTCGTACCACGGATGGTCAGTGAAGCAGTTGAAGGTGCTTGGGTCGACGCCAGATGATTTTATGTTGAATGGCATCGACCTCTTTGCAACATGTACAGTTGTGGGCATACTCCATCACCATACAACGACCACAGAACACCTGGGGGAAGAAAAATAGTCATAAAATAAAAAAGGTTAAATATACATGTAGGCTAGATGTTTATCTAGATCTGTGGTCTGCAACAAAACATCAGTTGAAACAATGTAGTTTCGCAGGGTCCTGCAAAACATCTACTACATGCAGGCCTATTTGTTTCTTTCATGCACGGTTGATCAAGGGAAAAAAAAAGTTTGAAGTCTTATAACAACTTTGAATGTGATTATTTTTAATCAAGAATCAGCCAAGGCTGCACTATGAGACCAGAACATGTCAAATTCTGGATAAGCATGCCATATAAATAAGTCTAGATAGACAATGAATCAAGTAATTTTCCTGTTACTCCATCATTCCCAACCCTTTTTATGCCCAGAAAAAAAATTCAATTTTTGTTGAACGTTGAACTAATGAAAAGAATTCCAGAAACATACCAATCAGTAATAATATTCAAACGATCGATGTTTGCCGGGGGAGCTGGATCATCGTGACCAGGAATGCCACCATCCTCGTCGTGTTCATGCTCCTGCAGTGCCGGCGGCGGCGGTGCAAGGGGCTCGAATCTGTAGTGTACGGTTCAGCCCCGCGTACAACTTCAACTTCCTCGTCGACCTAAATATCGTCTTCATCTTCATCAGACGTATTCCTAGAATCAGATTCATAGTTTTCCGAAAAACTATGAGAAGATATGCTGTGTTCCTTCCAACTTTCGTCAAAAGAGTTGTCTGAATCTGACGACATGTTTCGCTTTTCGAGCTTTGTGCGTGCATGCAGCGCTCGTTGCATGCGACCGTGTGCGTGTGTACGTATCAGATGCATGACGAGTGCAGGAACCAGACATAGTCGGTCTAACGTATGACGTCACGCCAATCGAGCGGATGATCATCGTGTGACCTTTGTTTTTCTAAATCGCAATAATCGTACTTCAAACTTTTTATTCTGTAGATTTTTTGGGGGCGCTCCAAAGCAGATAATAATATTTGAAAATGTTTTGGCCATATATGTATCACAATATAAAGCAAGAAAGCAAAGTTTACATGTTATGTTAGAGGCTAGCTTTAATCTGATTTTTTAACAGTTTTTAAACTGCCCACCCGAACAAAGATACTGACAATTTGGGAGACCGCCAACAATAGGGCAAGATAGCTCAGTTGGTAGAGCGCCGGTACGGTATTCCGGAGGTCGCAGGTTCGAATCCCGCTCCTGCCAGTTTCTTTGTTCACTTTGAAAAAGTTTTTAAACTTTTAACATTTTAAAAGATTTTTGCCCTCCCAAACAAAATATGGGGTAGAGGTGTCCACTGGAACTGGGTTGAGTATTGAGAATTTGCCTTTTTTGGGGGGTGTGGTTCTTTTGGACTTTTAAGCCGAGATAATGTTTTTGGACCTCTGTGTCAATTTATAAAAGGCAACAGTTCAGTTGAATAATTGGAGGATACACGCATTACACAAGGAATTCCAGACGTTTAAGCCCGGGCTTACACACCTGGATTGCTGTTTGATCAATGACTTACTGCTCGCACATCCGTTGTGTCAGGATCCTTCCCAGGGTGTGGAGATTGAAAGTATCCGAACTGATGGGAAGTCCCACCCCCAAGGAGGAAATGACTGCATCCAAACCTTTCGTCCTCCTGGGGCGTGTTATATCTCCCCCTCTACCCCCCCCCCCCCCCCCCCCCCTCCTTTCCCCGACCTCTAGAAAAGCATGAAAGGGAAATTGACGCGGAAGCCCAAACATGTGAACAGCTGTAGGCATCAATCACGCCAAATTGCTCAGAGTTTTTGTTTGCCATTAAGTGATTTTGGGGGACGGGAAGAAACCACTCAGTGGATGTACGGTTCCCCCTCCCCTGTGGGGGGGGGGGGGGACCCGGTAGTCTTGACTGATTTTGGAGGCGGAAAAATCTGAGGGTGAATTAGTTCCAGAAATTCATTGCATGCGACAGGTGGTGGTAGGGGAGCGGGGACGGACCTGGGATGGGATGTAATTCGGTCTTGGATCAACAGAGACTGAAATTTGAGAGGGATGGTATGAAATGATGCGTAGTGCCTTCGAAGAAGCTGTTGCTAGTTTTGTAGGTTAGGGCGACTCTAACATTTTTGGAGTCCACTACAATTCTGAACAGGAATCACGATTCCAATCAGCATCTACTCGGTATATGTACATCCTGCACAAAACCGGGCGTTCGAGGCACATCCATTGGGTCTGCGCAACGTCTTGATTGATTTCGCTGGCAAAACAACTAGCTCTGTGAAGTGCTGCATAGTCTTTCTAGGGAATCGGCAAACTTTAAATACTTTTTTTTGAGTCGGCAAGTTTCAAAATCGTTGGACGGTGCCTGGAATCTACTCCAAGGAACAAGTCGGCTACTTCAAGGAGTCGACTCCTCAAAATAATGGAATCATGATTCCGATGCTGGAGTCGAGTATAGTCAACTTCTGCCAGGAATCGCCCAAGCCTACATTTGTACTTGTGTGGCGACAGTAATTTCCAATAAGTAACCTTTTAATGACCACACTTTCTGTATATATTATGGAATTCTGCCAATGCGTCCACTGTTTTGGCCACTGTTGTGTCCACTACTGCGGCTGTCATTATAACCGCTGCGGAAAAGCCTCCCCGTCTTTGAGGAACTCCAGGATATGCAAATTACGCCTCCCAAACCTTGACCTTGTTTGCACGAGAACTGGTGCTCAGTCTCACGAGGGCCTAATTCAGTGATAAGCACAAGTTACAAAACAAGAGGGTTGTTGCCAAAAGGCGTACATCCGCAAAATATTTTGACTCCTTCCCCGGGCGAAATCAGTGAATGTAATGGGTGAGATAACGCAAGAATGGTTGCTCAGTCTTGAGAGTGTCAAATTCAGTGACAAACACAAGTGCGAGCCGAGGAGGTTATTTCCAAAAATCATACATGTGCAGCCACCCAAATTTTAACACCTTCCATTGACAAAATGAATTAAAATGGTAGAATTGGCTTTGAGCCGATTCCTGTTAATTCAATGTGGGACGTTGAAGTGAGGAAAGCCAGTTCCACACAAAATAAACCCCCACAAATATTTTGTCAAACAATCCACAAGGGAAAGTGACTAGGTAAATTTGAATACATTTTCAAAGTGAACAAAGAAACTGGCAGGAGTGGGATTCGAACCTGCGACATCTGGTACGGTAACCCGGAGGTCGCAGGTTTGAATCCCGCTCCTGCCAGTTTCTTTGTTCACTTTGAAAATGTAACCAAAAATAATGGCAGTAGAACAGATTCATTGCCAACTGAACGAAATATCATTGAACATTGTAATGGTGAATTTTGTCATGTCAAGTAGCATTGTGTCAATCGTGTGGATGGTTTTTAATTTTGCGTATCCTATGTGAATAACCATAGCAACTTGAAAAGTCCCGATGAGCAGCCCACGAGTTTCGCCTCTACAATCACCTACACATAAAACGACTACACCAGCCCTCGGTAATCCAATTACCTCTTTCAATTAAGCACATCTCCCTAATTATTGCCTTCCTCCCCCCAGGAGTTCCACTTCAAAGCGACACGTACTGACGTCCTTGAGATGGAGGTAAAGGACAAGTTTGTGCGATCACGGCCGATCATCAGCCGGTTCCTCGGTCGACTGGCCATTCCCATCCAGCGCCTCGTCGAGAAAGCAGCGCTCGGGTGAGTTCTCTAAGAGAGAATAGCCCTGCTCTTGCAGACAGTTGGTTTGGGGTTTATAAAGTGTGAGTCGATCCTTTAGTTGACTGGCTGTTACATCCAGTGCTTCCTTGAGAATGCAGCGCTCCGGTAAGTGCTCTCGCAGTGATGCAGCTCTGCACTTTGCATTGTTGGTTTGGGGTTCGAGTCCCACCTTAGTGTTAGTCAGTATCTTAGCAGACTGGTAATTTCTGTCCATTGAGAAAGCAGCGCTCGGGTGAGTGTCTTTTAGTGATGCAGCTCCGCACTTGCACGAAGTTGGCTTCGGGTGTGAATCCCACCTTGGTTAAGTGTTAGTTGGTTTTCCATGTAATCAAGAAGGGGGGGGGGGAGGGGGGTTGCCAATCCCATCCTGCACCTCATCCAGAAGGCAAGGGGAGTTCTCTTTTAGTCATGAAACTCTGCACTTGCAAACAGTTGGTGTAGAGTTCGAATCTTGACCTTTGCTTCATTTTTTGGATGTTTTGGACCCCATCTCACCCGTCGGGTATGTACAAAAATGTTACTCGCCCAATTCCGCATCTCACTCCAAATTTAACTTTGGTACTAATTTAATCATCACTATTTATACTTCATTTTGAATAACCATGGAAGAGCTTGCTTGGTAGAGCTCCGTACTTGGTCGGTTCTAGGTGCGAGTCCTCCCTTCACGATTTTTAGGTCAATTTCTTACCAATGTTTATACTATTCGTATTTCGTAACAAGTTCTCATACAGCAGCATTAAGAAGGCCACTTTGTCATTCGTGTGTTTTGAATGAGCCAAATTTGAGCATTCGTCAGACTGAAGTAGGGCATTTCTAAGTGAAGGCCTTGGTTGCAGATTATCTGTAAGCCATGTAATTTCTGTGTGATTTAATTACTTGAACTGTGTGTGGGAGCTTGCTGTAAGAGTATGAAGTCCTGTCAGTCACAGACCTCTCAAGGCCGACAAGTTTGAAAAGCTGCCATTTGTTAATAATTGTTGCTTGACTCTCGGTTCTAGGGAGCGAACAGTGACCTACAACTTGGCCAAACGACATCCCTCGGACCATGTCAGTGGCTGCCTGACATTCACCGTTGATATTGAACAAGAGGACAGCCCAGAAAGTAAGTAAGAAATCAAGCATCCACTGTCTGAGAATAAGTATGAATTCTGTGGAAGTGCCGTGGCCTAGTGGTTTGGCACATTGAATTCAAGGTCTGTGGGTATCTGCAGGTTGTGGGTTCGAGTCCAGTCCTGGGCTTTGGCACTTCTACGCTTAATATGGGTAGAGGCATTATTAATGCCTTGCAGTGGACTAGTTACCCATCCCGACCCTATTCATGCTGTGAAGAGATTAGATTGTCTTGTTTCAGTGTGAGGGGCTGGTTCTTCCACATATTCCGAAGTAGCCCACACCTCGAGTCCCCTAGGGCTTGTGATGGGCGATTTGCATTAAAAAAAACCTAAGGCCAGAGAGTCAGTGGGAATTGAAATATGTACGCTCTGATCAGTAAGGCCAAAGAGTAAGTAGGAATTTAAAAATCCACCTTTGGATTTCATCAGTCCTGTGAGTAAACTTGTAGGAGTTGAAACTTTCCAATTCCTTTCAAATATATCCCCTCCAATTTAATAAGGCCAGAGAGGTGGTAGAAATTCAAATATTACCTTCTGATAAAGTAAGACCAGAGAATAAGTGGGAATTAAAATAGTCACCCTCCAAGTCAAAAAGACTATCCTATTAAGGCAAGTGAATTTGTTTTACCGATTGTTTCGGTCGTATGGATTTCTTTTCGTTTGAAGATTTCCCCCCCCCCCCCCCCCCCCTTCAAACGTTTGGCGGAAAAAACAAATTAACAATTCTAAAAAAAAAACCAAATCAATTAACTTGGAACAGAATGTTCTGTGCAGGAGAAAAGGAAAAAATCCAACGTATACACTAAATAACTGTAAAAAATAATGACGTTTGCTGCATTATCTAAACATCCCCCTCCCCCCCCCAAAAAAGAAAACAACTAATGAAATTCATCTGTGGAATTTTCTTATGATAATATTTATCTGTGGAACCATAAAACAAGAAGTTATATGGTTGAGGTCAAATAAAATAGAGAAATGGATAAAGTTTCTGGTCGAACACAAGAAATGCACGATTTCAAACTAGTTTGGGTCCAACAGGTTAAATGTGAGGTTTTTCCGACATAAAGATTAAGCAAGCACCCATTAACTGCATTTTGAGTGATAGCTGCCTTGAAAGTAACATCGGTTTGCACCACGTCCTAATATTTCCTCAGGTTTTGCGCACCCAACTACATCTACTTGTAGACCTCGGGATACTTTTAGAAACAGTGGCCTTCGGGACCTACTTGGACAGGATAGTTGTGTAATCTTACTCATCAACTCTTGGCACAGCCCCATACAAATCAGGAAATAGACATTATTGAATCTGTTCTCAGCTCGTCAATTCATTGAGCTCTTACATAAGGGAGGTTAACATTATGGACTGTTTATCGGGGATGGCGTCATTTCTGTTTTTGAACACAGTGGCCATTAGGCGCATGCCTGGTTGTGTGTGGTAGTGGTAAGTTAAGTCATGTTAGGTAGCTTGCTACAAGCCATTTAAATTGATGAATTTTTATTTGAATTTCTGGTAATGAAAGCAAGGATTCCTCAAAAGTGCTTGTGGTACTGTAGCTTAAAAACCTGAAGAAACCAGTGGAAAAAACTTGAAGAAAGGTTCAGTTTTAGGAAAATTCCTGGAACCATAGTCTAGAGAAATTGACAAATCAGACAGGGACGGAAAAAAAACCAATCCAGATGTTGGGCCAGTCGGGGAATCCAACCTTGCTCGCAGAGATTTAGTGAAAGTTTCTTGACATTTAAAAAAAAACCTAATGATTCTCTTGCCAATCTTCATTTGCTAGGTTGTGTCCGCGTTGTATATTTTAGTCAGCATATATAACTGAAATTTATCAGAGTACATGTGTGCGCAAGTTTGACAAGTTTGGTGTTTTTGAACAAGTCGTTTTTATAATTAAATTGGGGAAGTAAGAAAGAAAGAAAATTTTGAAATTATTTGAATGCTTTGAAAGGTTTGAATGCAATGGAAATTAACGAAACTTTGCCAAATAATGCCAAACAATTTTTTTTTAATTCTCTTTAGGTGAATCTGTTGCCAACGGCACCGAGGAGCCCATTGGTGATCATGTGACCCGGTCCTCTTCAGTCCCTGCCATGGCAACCTTACAGGAAGAGAGTGACTCCCGACACCATGCCGGTACGCAACCCATAGATACCAACTCCATAGCTGGTACCCAGCACCCCGCTGCCGACAGAACAATATCTGCACCTTCCGCCTATCGGGGCGGGCTAATACAAGCAGCCAATGGCGTGGCTCCTGACACACCAACGGACGAGTTCACCTATCCTATCACCCAAGAACTGCTCTCAGCTGCCACGCAGCGGGCAACAAACAGTCCATCTATAGGAGATATCCAGAGCATACAGTGTTCCTTAATACTGCCAGATAAGGCCTCGTCGAACGCTAATGATGAAGTGTGTGCAGGACCAGCAAGACGGACGTCTCCAAATAGACCCACAGAACTCAGGCTACATGTACCAGAGTCAAAGGGTGCGGATTTTCAACCGGATGTCATCGCACCTGCAGTGGCAACTCAAACTAACATCACGCCAAGCGATCAGGCTGAGGGTAGAGCTATGCAAGCAGCAAAATCTCAGTCAGCGAGAGCTGAAACTCCCGATGTCGTAGAGGATACCATGTTTCCATTAATATTGGACAATTCTGAAATGGATGCTGTCGGGACGAACGAAGGGAGATCAGACTTAGTGAATAGTGTAGATGGAGAGTCTGATCAACATGCTTTGACAGAAGGGAGTGCATCACCCCAGTCAAGCGAGCTTCAAAACACTGGTCTGAGTTCCTCCTTGCCTTCCAAACCAAATTCCACCTCGGCGCTGGCAGCCGATCGCCTGCTGAGTAATGAGAACCTGGTCGCTCGTGCCCTCCTCAGCTCCTCCCCGCTGAGAATCTACCAATCCTCCAACTCCCCGAATACGTCCCCCTTGGGTTCCCCGGCCAGCCGGCGCCGGGCAATCAGCGACATTGCCCTTCAGAGGGAGATTGAAGAGGAAGTGAGTCGATTGCGGATGCGTTCGTCAACGGCGATGCCGTCCCGTGAGCCAGAAACTCCCACGAACACTCCCGTTGGCACCCCGCAAATAGATTCGCACTTAGGTAGTCACGGCAGTTTAGATCGACACCTGCCAGAACAATCAGACTTGGATCAGAATAATGCGGAGATAACTGTCCATCAGAACATAACTCCAGCCGAGCATGTTTGTACCGAACCCGAACCCGAACCCTCATCACAAACCCCTGCTGGTCCTAGGAACAATAATAACAGTCAGACGCAGCCTGGAAACAGCGAGTCGGCCTCTGAAACAGCCGCCATCTCCAGCAACACCGACCAAACGGGTGAAGGGGGTAGTGGAACCGTCATAGCAATGAGCCAAAACAGTATGAGCCAATCAGAGGCCGGGAGTGAAGCCTCCCCAAACGGCACGGCATCCTCCCAGGGGACCAGCAACCGGTCCACAACAGAATCGGAAAGCTTTGAATCAGGAACGAGTCACTCGGCCGGATCGGAATCGTCGGACGTAAATTTCAGAGGAGCCGAGGCAAGCAGGTTGGATGGACAGCCGTCGGCGAAGGGTGCTGCTACGGGTGATAACGTCTGGGAACGCAGGAAAAAATACAAGTCGTCAAGACCAAATCTAAGAGGTTCGTTGAAAACAAAAATCTGGGTTTTTTTTCAAAATACAAACACAATTTAACGGCTTTTTACTATATTTTATTTTATTTGGAATTTGCCAGAGTGACTTTCGGGTCTCTGGCTTTTAAAGCTTACACATTAGAAATAGCTAGGAACAGCCAATGTCCATATTTATCAAGATATCAAACTGAGTGATCGTGGACAAGACATCAAAACAAAGAGCTGAGTGCGCAATTCAAAAGAAGATGTCCTCAGAATTGTTGTGGTCACATATGCATTCCATGAACTGCTGTTTTAGGGCACCTTGCTTGCCTCCAGTAGAACCAGCTGAATTAGCCTTGAATTACAGGTTGAGCCTGCGTTGTGTTTCTTCATTTTTGTGTCCACTCTCACAATTTTCTTTTATTTGTGGATAGTAAACATCACCGGTGTTACCTCCGATAGTACGGACATGGATGCTGAGCGTACCCCTACCACGCCTGTGCTCACCCCTCAGCGCGTTACTTACCAACGCTATGAACTACCAGCAGACGAAGAACCTCTTCCTGATAGTAAGTTCATGTAGGACCTGTGGTTGTGGAATGGGGGGGTAAGGACATCCTGGACAGAGGGACATACCTCCCAAGTCTGTCAGATATTTAAGGGTCTAAGCAAAAATACGCGTCTGACTTCCGACTGCCCATTAGACAGAGTTTGTTGGGGGAGTTGAGTTTGTCTCACCAGCAATGGAAGTTACCCCGCCTGGGTCTATGGGTCTATAAACATTGGGATAATTTCTTTGGTATCAATTGAAGATTCATCCTCTATTTAGATCTGGACTCGGGAAAACCCTAAGTGTGGTAGGGTGGCAACCTAAAATGTGGCCAGCCCATCACCTCCGTTGTAGCCATTTACCTAGAGTGGCTTTTAGCCTTGTATTGGGTGACTTCCATTAAAAAGAGGAACTTGAATGCAGACACCAGCTTATTGTAAAGTTGTGTTACTTCTTGTGTCCTGTTTCATTTAGATTGGGAGGCTCGTATCGACCAGTACGGCCGTGTGTTTTACATCAATCACGTGCAGCGTACCACTACGTGGACCAAGCCAAAGATAAGCCATGCCACACAGCAGGAGCATCATGACAGAGACTCCAGACAGAGTCGGCAGCAGCTAGATCGAAGGTCAGTCAGAGAAGCAGTTGATCTTGGCTTCAACTCGAAGCTGATGCGTACGTGAACAGTGACCGGATGCCGTGAAATGCCTACAATGCAGCAACATTTGAAAATTGAAATGATTGTTGTTTCTTGAGAGTACAGGCAATACGTTTTTCTCGTTTGATGCAGATACCAGAGTATCCACAGAACACTACAGAGACAAGATGAGGTACCAGAGGAAAGCTCATCTGCATCAAGTAAGATTAGAGTAGATTAAGTAAGGTTAGATGAGATTAGATTAGATCAAGTAAGATTAGATTAGATCAAGTAAGATTTGATTATATCAAGTAAGATTGGATTATATCAAGTAAGATTAGATTAGATCAAGTAAGATTAGATTAGATCAAGTAAGATTAAACTAGATTAGATCGCATCAAGTTAAAATTTACATTTCTAATGCGAACCATTACTGTTGCACACCTGTCACTACATTATGTCTTAAGTATACATTCATTATGACAAGCAGTTCACTTGATGGCAAGAACTTTACTAGTGCAAGATATTTACTGTCATAAGCCCTTCACTTTGGCAAGCCATTCTTTGTGGTTAGCTTTTCATTATTGTGCCTAGTAAATCAGTCTACGAATGGGGTATTGGATAACAGCATCTCACTTTCTCCCACCATCTAGCCTCAACAGACAGCATCGCAGAGATCCAGTCCCCTAGAGGGCGCCATTCCTTCCTGGAGGCGCCGGCTGTCAAGTTCATCACGAGACCGGACTTCTTCACAATCCTACACTCCAATGCCGTGAGTATTTGCCATTACTTCTGTCCTGTTAGGTCTCTCAGTCCTCAGTACTGACGAGGAACCGTTTGAGACCACAACTTAACAGGTGCACTCAGGCATGACCCCAGTCCATGACCTCCTGGGTCTATAGGTCTAAAAATTGAGATAATTTCTCTGGAATCTTTTGAAGACTTATCCTCTATTTAGATCTGGGCCCAGGAAAACTGTAAGGGTGGTAGGGCTGGCAGTTAAAAATTTCACCAACCTCACCACCTACCTCTGATTATAACCATTTACCTAGAGTGGCTTTTAGCCTTGTATTGTGTGATTTCAGTAAACAAAATAAAAATCACACCCCATACCCAGGTGATTAGGTTAAGTAAAAAAAAATTTAGCTTCCTTTTTAGCTGCCGCATTTTTTCCCCTTCAAAACAATCCATAAAAGAATTCAAATGAAAGAGAGAAAATGCTGCCCAGTCGATCTGTTGCATGCTTTGAAACAATATGCAACTCGAGTGTCGGTCAAGATATCTTTAACCAGTTCGTGTCGGATGACGTGTGTACACGCAAAGGTTTTGCGGTATTCGGAACGGATGACGGACAAACGCGCCCTCGAGCAAAGCCGGAAATATCTTTCAGCGACCCGCTCGCAGCGAGCGAGGCCAGAAATATCAGGGTGTGCTACCCGCAGATGACGGCTTGAACCCGTCTGGCACCCAGGCTTGTGAAAAATAATCCCGCGCCCGGGTCCGGTCAATGTCAAAATAATCCGGGCGTGAACTGGTTAACAAAAACATGGGGAAAACATGGTGTGGCAGGATCTAAAAAGTAAAAATTAAAAAAGAGGGGCCTCCTTCATTTTAATAAAATGGCATGATGCCTTCCCCCCCCCCTTGTGTCTTTTGTATATGAAGGTCACCCAAAACAAGGCTCTTAAGGCCACTCAAGATGAGGGCCAAACAAAGGGGGAGAAAAACGTAGCTAAGAAAGAGGAATTAACATAGCAGAAAAAAAACTATCAATTTTGGGTTTAACTCTTTACAGATGAAAGTCTCGCTTTGGGGCATGGGAATAATTAAATGTAGAAGAATACTTCTGCAGAATGCATTAAGTGGCTCTTGGATTTTTTGCAGTTTCCTTCCATTTATTTTTCAATGATCTTGAAATTGTTCTTGTTTTGTCTATTTGGTTTCACCCAGCTTTGTTTATAACAGCTTTGGTTATTTAGGATATTGCCTTGGCAGGGCATTCATCCAGTTTGATTGTCTACGACCCTTGACTCTATGGATACAGGCCCTTTTTCCTGTTTGCGTTCCAAAGAGAGGAAGTCGCATTTCCAGATTAGTGCTGTTCCCGGACTTTCATTCATATTGTCTTCAAATTCATTTACAAACCTTGACATACATTTCTGCAACTCTGTGATTCTCAGTCAGAAACGAAAATATGATATTATCCGAGAATGGCATTTTGAAATTTTTAAAACATTTTTCTGTTGTTGATGTTGTGCTTCCTGTTTTAGAAATAATTACTTCACCAACTTTCCATTCTAAACCCCCACCTCTACGCTGCCCCTGGTTCGGCAAGGAGACCCATACCTGCCAACTCTGAGTTTCCTTTTTTTCTGTAGACATTTTCCGAAAATCTAGAACAACACTGATTTCTGAGTGTCATATTTCTATTTCATGTGAGACTTTGCCGGTAAGCAGACTTACAGCTAATGCAGCGGACACACATTTTTATACTAAGCAAAAATTAATTTGTGAAGACAGGTTACCAGCCAAAATGCTGTGTGATTTGTTTTGCTCGTGACTGGTTGTCTGCCTATTTTTTGCTTAGCACATGGAGTTGGTAAGCAGCATTGTCTAAGCAGCTCCATGTAATCAGGCCCAGGTTTAGTTTAGTTTTGGGTTTGAGTTCAGAACACAGGAACCCATTTATCATCCTAGGTGAAAAGAGGCGATTGTGTTAAAGTGTCTTGCTTAAGAACACAAGAACCAATCCCCAGTGGGGTTCGAACCCACTTACATTCCATTGAGGAGTTGAGCAGCTGAATAAAACTATATCTTTGTAATTTCTTTTTTGACCACAGGAAGCCAAACAGATGTTTCAGCGTAACTCCTCGGTCAAGCACATGGTCAATCGTATCCGACGCGACCCGGGCAAGTTCTCGGACTACCAGCACAACCGCGACCTAGTGGCCCTGCTCAATCTATTTGTGGATCACAATGCCGAGCTGCCGCGGGGATGGGAGAGCAAGCACGACAAGTCTGGAAAGGTCAGTGTCAAAGGTCAAATAGAGTTCAGGAGATCATGGGGTCAAGACAAATTAAACCTCATAAATTTGTCGTTTATCACCTAATATTTGTTCACCAATAAGTTTCACTTTTGTTGTTTATTGCAGGTATTTTTTATTGACCACACTGCCCACTGCACAACGTTCATTGATCCACGTCTGCCTGTCGAGGTCACTGACCCCACAGCCAGCCTACTGCAGGCGCCTAATAGGGGGCGGATCAGGAGCAGGAGTGAGGGGGAGGGGATACTCGAAGCAGCTCAGGACAGCGACTTTGCCACTGTGAGTGGAAATTGGACTTTAGCTCGTTATTCATTGTGACGATCTAGTCAGTTTGGTTTGGTTTTATTTAGAATTCCAATAAGCTGAGTCTAATTTCTATATTCCGGTTGTTTATCTTTTAGAATGCTGCATCTGGCTTCGCTAACAACCAATCAGGGCCTCCGGTCCAACCCAGACCCGTCGAGACGCTACGAGGGGACCAGCCCTCTAGAGGCAAGGATGAGGCAGTCCCAATGGGTATGAAATCCCTTTTTAGTCTGCTCCCTTATCCCCTCGATGCAAGTCCCATTGAGGGCAGTATTCTGCTGTTCCAGATTGGTCTAATGTTGAAGTGAAACATATGATCTTTAATTCCTGAAAGTTCACAAGTTTGCAGTCAGTCCCTGAGGTGTTTCACATTTTTCTCGTGCCTTTGGTTTTTAAGGATGTTGATCTATAATTTGTCGAGATTGTCCAGAAATAATTTCTAGTTGGCCTGTCGCGGTAGACTTTCGTGGAGATAGCTTCAGTACAATATTGTTAAATCACATTAGTGACCGGATCCTACAAAATGAGTCTTAAGGTCATTTTTTGCCTTGTTAGTTTTTTTTACTTGCATAAACTTGGCTCCTCATTCTGATGTATCACTCAGTTTGACATCCTGATGAATATGGACATTATGTGGGTGAAAACCTTGACAGTTTATAGTGATTTCCACTGTATAAGTCGTGATTACGGGCCTGTAACTCAAAAGAAACTCTGTCGACTTGTGACTCATTTAGTTGGGTCAGGTTACTAATTTAGTTGGGTTGGGTCACTAATCTAGTTGGGTTGGGTCACTAATCTAGTTGGGTTGGGTCACTAATCTAGTTGGGTTGGGTCACTAATCTAGTTGGGTTGGGTCACTAATCTAGTTGGGTTGGGTCACTAATCTAGTTGGGTTGGGTCACTAATCTAGTTGGGTTGGGTCACTAATCTAGTTGGGTTGGGTCACTAATCTAGTTGGGTTGGGTCACTAATCTAGTTGGGTTGGGTCACTAATCTAGTTGGGTTGGGTCACAAATCTAGTTGTAGCATGGTGTATTGCCTCTCACACCGTCTCCGTCCAATTCCTCTACTTTTAGCGTACAATGAGAAGGTCGTGGCCTTCTTGCGACAGCCCAACATCATGGATATCTTGAAGGAACGGCAGGCAGACCTGAGCACGAACCCCAAACTCAGGTTGGTTCAGAATGAGTCAGTCACTTCATTTCTTCCTGTGATGAGTCAGTTCTGGCTAGCAGCTGGCATGTAACGGTGTTGTGAAGCCAGGAACAAAGTATGATATCAGAAACTGTTGCTACTCTTAGTCTGTTCTGCAGATATTTTCATGGTAAATGTTCCACCGGCTTGTCCAGCTTGGTTCCTCCAGTTAGGGTGTTTGAGTGTGAAACTTGGCTTTCAGCCAGTTCCCACCAATATACTCGGACTGTACCTAGATGCAGGACAAAAAGCTATGCCAATAGCTTTTTCCCTCAGAATTCTTTGCCTGGTGCATGTTTCCCTTCATCTGAAGATCTTTCCTGCTTCAAGAGGAATATTAATTCCTACCTCTTGTATCTTTGATTCTTTTTCTTTTTGTAGCTCCATACCTCGAGTGGCTTTTAGTCTTGTTCGGGGCGAACTTGCATTAAAAAAAAAACCACAAAGATTAAGTGGACTTGCATCCTCCAGGAGTCCAACGCTAAAAAAAAGCTGAGCTCCAATCTGGACTTGACAAGAGCCCTGGCTCAAACTTTGACTTGATGCTAGATTAAAGAAAAGTTAATGTCGTAATGATCTCAGGATCTCATGGTTGTAAACACTACTTTGTAAAAAACACTATTTTGAGTCGGAAAGAATTTTATTTTCTTGGCAGAGATAAGCTACATCTGGTCAGGCAGGAAGGCATCTCGGCCCTGGAAAGACTCAGTAACGACGTAGAGCTCATCATTCTCCTCAGGTAAATTGGGACGAGAGAGCCGTCATTACACCCAGATTTGTTCTGGGGTAGAAGATGCAACTGAGTTTGGCGCAACATCTGATAAACAGTTTCCTTCCCAAAAATCTGTTTGATAATCATCCATCCTAATGAATAGTAACTCTCATAGTTGGAGCTATCAAATTTCTTGGTGACATCCATTCCTCAGTGTGGTATCAATTTCTGAAATATTCATGAAAGAAAATCTATTTTTGGGTCCAAAAAATATATTTTTAAGAACGATTAAGAATTAAAAAATACAATAAAAAAACACACAAAATTATGACATCAAAGAGTAACTGCTTAGAGAGCATATTATGCACAATGTTACAGACGGTATTGCTTAACTTCTCGAGTTCTATCCCATCAGTCTATTCGAGGACAATGTCATGAGCTACACACCCACCGTGACCCAGGCATCGTCGTCTCAGCTACGATCGTCGCTTGCCAATATCTCCCCTCACAACACGCCCCAGCCATCACCTCACTCGTCACCAGGTAAGGCTGGAGATTGTAGCTTGGAAATACTCCTTGGGGTATGGGGTGTGCTCAACCAGTGCTGGACTCCGATCACAGCCCTATTTAAATTTATATTTTTGTATAATGATAAATCTGCCCCACAACAAACGGACAAGTTTAACCTCTTTTGACCGGCTGTTATTAATGAGGTGCTGGTATGTCAAATACAGACTTGTGCAGCCAAGCGTAATGCAAACAATATTCAAACGATGGATTGAGTATGCACAGGAACCCTCCTGGGCAATTTCAAAACAAATATAATGATATATATATATATATATATGAACACTTCAGGCGCAAAAGCCGCTTAAACGCCAAGAAAAAAATATTTGATTATCGTATACTAGGCACTGAGAGCTTTCACTTGATATCGTTATCTCATTTTTCATGGAAGTGGCATTTAGCGGCTTTTGCTTCCTGAAGTCTTCATATATTTACCTGGTCGGTTTCCCTTGTGAATTGTTTGACGAATTATAAGTTAAAAAGTCATATCCTCATTGAGTGATCCCCACAATGTCGCTTCCCAGGTTGTATCGTAAAATTGGGCATGATCCCTTGCTATACGGCATTCTGGGTTTATGACTTCTGACTGGCGCCCCCTGAACAAAGATACTGACAGTTTGGGAGACCGCCAACATAGGGCAAGATAGCTCAGTTGGTAGAGCGCCGGTACGGTAACCCGGAGGTCGCAGGTTCGAATCCCGCTCCTGCCAGTTTTCTTTGTTCACTTTGAAGATATATAAATATTGATTTTGCTTTATTTCCAATTTCATTCTAATAGTAGTGAGTCGAGCCAATGCACGTGCGCCAGCCCCGTACCGCAGAGACTTTGACGCTAAGCTACGAGGATTCTACCGCAAGATGGAAACCAAGGGATTTGGGCAGGGACCAACCAAGTTGAAGTACGTGTCCTTCACAACTGCGTTTTTCCATCGGGGAATTTGCAAATATTCGAACAGTGTCCCTTAAAGCTGACTGAGTCATTTTTTTTTTCACACGTCAACTGTTACGAGCACTATCTGCCCTGGTAATGAGAAGCATCGATGGGCATATACTTGCATCTGTGTCCCCCACATGTTTATTTCTTGTACCACCGTCATTTGCGTTTTGAGAAAGAACTTGCTTAAGTTTGAAACGTTAGGCCAGCTAAGTTTGTTGAACCAAAATTGTTTGTTAAATGCGAGCCTTGTGCGTGATTAGCTTCTAACTGAATCTGTTCAAAACGGCAGCCTGCAGTGTACATCATCACGCATCCTACAATCGAAACACAACGGAAGTTGTTTTGGGTTGTTTCTTTATTTAGTTTGAAATCACCCAACACAAGGCTAAAAGCCACGCTAGGTCAAGGGTTACGATCAGAGGTGGCAGGGTTGGTGACATTTTGAATTGCCAACCCTACCACCCTTATGGTTTTCCTGGGCCCGGATCTAAATGGAGGATAATTCTTCAACAGATTCCAGAACAATTTTCCCAATTTTTCGTTCTTTTAAGCCTGGCGGGGTGACTTCCACCATCGGTGAGACCAACTCCCTCCCCCAGGAGCAAGATGGCAGACATGTTTATTCAAATCATAAGTCCGAGTTGAAGTTCCCATTCCCGAGTCTGAGTCCTGAGACCCATAGCTTAGTGTTACAAACCATGATAACTGTATCATTGCGGTTCTCTTTTTTTTATGACAGGCTAACGATTAGACGAGATCATCTCCTTGAAGATGCGTTTGGTAAGATCATGGCCATCAGCAGAAAAGACATCCAGAAGTGTAAACTCTTCATCTGCTTCCCAGGAGAAGAGGGGTAAGAACACAAGCCAAGACATTAACAATTACGTCGTAGTAAGCCAAACAAAATTGCCAGGAAATTCCCCAAAAACCAGATTTGCACACCAGAGGCCCATTACACGGAGTTGCTAAGCGCGGAAAGGTTTGTAAAGCAAAAGCAGGTTACCAGCCAAAAAGTCAATGCAATTTATACTGCTTGTAACTGGTTCCCGGCTGACTTGCTGAGCAGAACAATTTTCTAAGTAATATTTTGCAATTAGCAGCTCCTTCAAATGAGCCAGTTCGGTATTTCAGCTGCGCATGTGCACAATGACATTTTATCCCGAATGACCCGCGTGACCTAACGTGCGCGTGTGAACGCAAAAGGTGGTCGCACAACGCGCACGTGTTAAATTCAATCAGAATGGGCATTCACGTAACATGGCGTGACATTACGTCTGCAATTTTATCCCGAATAACCTTTGACCTTTGAGATACCGAACTGGCTTATTGGACTGTATACCTATAATACAATAACCTTCGACATTGCCAAATAGCAGCTCTAAAACTTTTATAATTTTGACTGCATTTGAAACGTAAAAACGAGAAGTTCGTCCTTTCCTAAAAATTTATTTGACAGTTGGATTTGAAAACATTTCTGAAACAAGTTTACTTTGAGTCTCAGTTTCAAATATAACAGAATGTACTTATAATAAACTCAATGAAGCCATAAACCATCCGATGAAAAACCTAAGAGATTTGCACTAATTATCTCCAAATTACATCTTCAACTTCAACATTTGTTTTGTTAAGACCTAAATTGATGCCCAAAATTATTCACACCCTATGAAAAATCTGGTAGTTTGCTTTTCTCTCATACATAAAAAAAGCTGGATTAGCGGAACTTGGGCTTTACTAAAATGACTTTTAGTTGGCATGTACAAATCTACATATATTTTGGTTTCACATCATTAGCATAAAAGTAGAAATAATAAAAAGTAGAAATAAATAATAAAATGATTCACAACACCCCGAATTTGGCATGGGTATGAATAATTTGGGGCATAACTGTATAAGGCTGACCTAGCATTGAATAGATCTTCGATTGTAAACTAATCTGTTCATTGTTTCTCTTTTTTGTTGTTGACAGGTTGGATTATGGCGGCCCTTCCCGCGAGTTCTTCTTTCTCTTGTCTAGAGAGCTCTTTAATCCATACTACGGCTTGTTTGAATACTCGGCCATCGACACCTACACCGTACAGATCAGCCCCATGTCAGCATTTGTGGATAACTACCTGGACTGGTATGTGATGAACAAAAGTGCTTCAAATCTTGTGACGGTTGCAAACTGATTATTAGAATCGCTTGTTAAAAAAAATAGGTCAAAAAAAGTATGGTAATTTCTTTGGCATCTACTAACAGGGTTCACACGCCTCCTGGAAAACCTGGAAAATCCTGGAATTTTGTAGCCATCCTGGAAAGTACTGGAAAATGCTTAATTTTTAAAAGAAGTCCTGGAAATTCCTGGAAATTGTAGTAAAATAAATATTAGTTTCAAAAAAAGACAAAACGGTCCAATTATAAGTTGCAATCAAAATTGACCGCAAATCAGTCCGCGATCACGCGCAGCGTTGGCGTAGCTGAATTAAGTCCTGGGAAAAATCAAAATCTTGACTTGGAAAATCCTGGAAAAGTCCTGGAATTTGTTTTCACAAGGGTGTATGAACCCTGTATTGAAGATTTATCCGTTCTATTCATACATTTGTAAAACATGCTTATATTGGTAAAAACCTGTTGGAGTGGTTCCTTCAAGTAATTTATGGTTCCTTCAAGTAATTTTGTTTTGTCCTTGCTGTCCCAGGTTCCGCTTCTGCGGTCGGGTGATCGGCCTGGCCATCATCCACCACTTCTTGCTAGATGCCTTCTTCACCCGGCCCTTCTACAAGGCGTTACTCCGATCAGCGTGCAACCTGTCGGACCTAGAATCACTGGACGGTGAGTTCTACCAGAGCCTACTGTGGATGAAGGATAACGACATCACCGACGTCTTAGATCTCGCCTTCACCGTCGATGAGGAAACATTCGGCCAGGTAAGACCAAGATCAGTCAAGAACTATAGGTAACTATTCTTGGCTTAAAGGTAATATACATTTGCAAACATTAAAAAAACAAAACTACTGAATTATTATGAAATACCTTACTTGACTGTAAGTAAATAATAGTCTCAAGCATCCTGTGAAATCATGGCACCTGGTGTGCTGTCATTTTCAAGAAAAGTTGAATTTTTGTATCAATTTAATACCAACTTTAGTTAGTCCACATTTTGTTTGGCAGTTGGTTACACATCTGTGAACGGGTGTAAGCCAACTAGTCTATATCCCCAACCTGTTAATTCCCTGACGTCTATAAATTGCTCCGTTTTGTCCGAAGTCGGGTCAAGGAACCAGACTACAAGAACGGCATTTTTTTCTCTGTTTTACCAGCATCTACGCACACAAAACTTTAAACAGGTCAGTGTTACAGTATTTGCTATAAAATACTAACCCCCAAATCCATTCATTTTTTGGATAATTACAGCAAAAGCTAATTTTGTATGCTACCTTTAACCTTGCCTGAACCTTGGCTAGTTAACAAAGTCTAGTCGCCCATCTGAAAGCAGCCTACAGGGCATGATCGTCTCGGTGTCAAAGTTTGTTGCGTTAAACACGTAAAACAAAAGGACCAGTGGTACAATGGTTGGACTAGCTATCGTTCCCACTTGGGCATGGTGCAAGGTGTCAAGATTATAATCACTCCATCGTGTAGTTTGTGGAGGAAAAACGGATCATGAAGAGCTTTATATTTTCAAAGATAGTATACACCATTTGCTTTTCAGAAATAAATGGATTTGGGGGTTAGTATTTTATAGAGTGCTAGCAAATACTGAAACACTGACCTGTTTAAGGTTTTGTGTGCATAGATGCTGGGAAAACTGTAGTCTGCGCAGAGAGAAAAAAATTATGTTCTAGCAGTCTGGTTCCCTGACCATACTTAAGACAAAACAGAGCAACTTATAGACGTCCGGGAATTATCAGGTCGGGGAACTAGACTATTTTCAACGATTGTCGGCCGACAATCGTTGGAAAACGATATAAATTTCCGCTTTTCTTGAAAACGACAGCACACCTGGTGCCATCGTTTCACTGGATGATTGAGACTATTAACTTAGTCTAATTCATCAAACAATCCACAAGGAAAACTGACTAGGTAAATTTGAATACATTTTCAAAGTGAACAAAGAAACTGGCAGGAGCGGGATTCGAACCTGCGACCTCCGGGTTACCGTACCGGCACTCCACCAACTGAGCTATCTGTTGGCGGTCTCCCAAACTGTCAGTATCTTCGTTCGGGTGGGCGCTAGTCAGAAGTCATAAACCCAGAATGCCGTATAGCCAGGGATCACACCCAATTTTACGATACAACCCGGGAAGCGACAGTCTAATAAGCTATTTCGTAATACTTCAGTAAACAAAAATTTGGAGGATTACCAATCGTGTACACTACTTTTATATTCCAGCACCCATGTTTCGTGACTGGATTCATATTGGATTCATTTTGTGTTAAGCAGGCTTTTCTCAATTTCTCCGTTATACATAATTTGGATAGATTGGCTTCCGGAGTGATGACTATTTCTTACGTTTGCTGGCTTCGTGTTTTCTTTAGTTGGTTGAGCGGGAACTCAAGCCCAACGGCAAGAACATCCCGGTGACTGAGAAGAACAAGAAGGAGTACATTGACCGGATGGTGAAATGGCGGATAGAGAGAGGGGTGTGTGAGCAGACGGAGAGCCTTGTCAGGGGGTTCTATGAGGTGAGAATATGGCGTCATTAATAAGTGGACAAACGTAGTATTTCTCTATTAGCACTATCTATCGGTTGCTTTTAAAGAGGCTGTGAAAAAACATCATAGGCCTTCAAGTATTCCTACTTTTTCCTCTCTTTTTTTTTACCTTGCTCCTACTTTTCCTACTTTTTTCTGAAATTCCAATTTCTTTAGTCTTTTTCCTACTTTTTTGTCCCATAATTCCGAAAAATGAAATCTCATGTTTTTCATAACAGTGTTATACACTGTCATATGAAAATCACACATTTAAGGGCTTGGGTGCCTTAACCCTAACCCCCTAGGCATTTGTACTAGGAGGCTTCCTCAACCTGTCAAAATCCAACACTCTATCTGCAGTAGTGTACCTATGGCACATTCTTTGGACTCTTGAGACAAATTGGGGCATCATAGCTCCATGTAAAGTAATGGTGCCAAGGCCCTGCAGTACTGAACCCATCAAAACTTGACAAAACCTGCTGTTGGAGTTTGCAAGGCTTGGGGTAGTTAGGGTTAAACACTCAACCACTGAACCTGTCGGTGTTGGTTGGCTGACTCTGATCCGATAGAGATACTGCACAGTCCGTGTGCGAAGATAAACATTTACATCAGTATTGGTTTTTGAGATGCAAAGAAAGTGTGAAAGGAAACCCACAGATATAGATAGTTACAAGTCAGCCCGGGGTGGGATTCTAACCCGGGCCACTAACGAGAAAGACAGGGGAACGGCCGCCGCACTAAACCTAACTCCCTCCGCACCATTTACATGACTTATATTTCAGGTTGTTGACACCAGGCTGATTTCGGTCTTCGACGCTAGAGAGCTGGAGCTTGTCATTGCTGGTACGGCCGAAATCGACATCCATGACTGGCGGAAACACACCGAGTACAGAGGAGGTAATGCCCGGAATGGATCATGATTTAAAGTGCTTACTGAGAATGTTGTGTTTATCAGGGCCCCAATCTAACCATGTCACTCCGTGCTAACAATCACTATTCTGTGCTTACAGAGGGAGCACAGAAATTCCCCAACAGTTGCTTGATGTATTCATGCACAAAAGCCAACATGCCATTGATTTAAGAAATTGTCTAATTTTGGTTCTTTAGATGCTTTCAATGTCACGCTACGTTTTACTGATCATGACTGATCAAACATCCTGTTATGGCTAAACTTTTGAATTAATATTGAAGAAAAAAAATCCATCGATCCGTTTATTATTTTTCCTTAGGGTACCAAGATAAGCACCATATCGTTAACTGGTTCTGGACGGCTGTCGAGTGCTTTGACAACGAGCGACGCCTGCGACTGCTGCAGTTTGTGACAGGCACGTCCAGTATTCCGTACGAAGGCTTTGCGGCGCTGAGAGGCAGTAACGGTCCCAGGAAATTCTGCATTGAGAAGTGGGGCAAAGTCACGAGCCTCCCTAGGTAAGTTGCCTTCACACTTAGACCTGCCTTCAGACTTGACAACTAAGTTCGTGTTGACATTGGATTTTGTTAACCTCTTAAATACGGACAACGGCCATAGCTGCAATTTGAAAAAGACCAACTGGCCAGTTGTCATCTCAGTATACCCGCATTCCTGCGTGTACTCAATCCATTCATGTTTCAACTATATTGTTTTTGAATGGGAGTGTAATGAATAGATGTAGCTTTTTCAAACAAAGCTTTCATTCACACAAAAGGGGGCTCCAAGTGTGATGAATAGGACTACTCTATTCAGTGTGGTGCCTATTGTTTGCGTTTATGCTTGGCTGCACAGCCCATTCTTGGCATACCAGCCCCCCATCAATAACAGCCAGACACAAGGGGTTAAGTAAAAATCATTTTTGAGTACTTTTTCTGTTTCAAATGAAGCGTGGCCAGCACGTGAAATTCCTCAGTTACTTGTTTAATGGTTACTTGTACCGGCCAACCTCTGTCCAGTAAAAACTGACCAGATCAATTTTACTGACACAATAAGAATGATCATATCTCGACCACAGCGACGTCTCAAGTTATATTCCAAAAGTACGAAAAAATTATTTGGTGGTTGTTGCTTGCAGAAATAGTTTGGTTGTAACTCTTCAATCATCTTTTGTCCACGTTGCAGGGCCCACACATGTTTCAATCGTCTGGACCTTCCGCCCTATACATCCTACGCAATGCTGCTGGAGAAGCTTGTCATTGCTGTGGAAGAAACGAGTACGTTTGGAATCGACTAGAACGAGAAATGTTGTCAGTTGAACTCGATCATTCAGATGTTTCCTTCGCACAAAAGATGAACGATGGAGCTCGTTGAACGATAAAGCACAGTCAGATTTTCACAGCCGCTCGCCCCAACTGGTCGGAAAGCTCCCTCGAGTGACAAAAGGTTTGCACCAACAATTTAGGTGGCGCCCTCTATCGGTATCGCATATGTCAACATTTTCAGTAACGGATTTTCTGTTCAAATGAGCAAAGCAATCACCACCGTCCTTGGACCTTGCTCAGTTGCCACCCCACCGCCCCCCCCCCCCCCATCCCACCTCTCTGTTCACATCAGATGTTGCCCCTCCCACTTTTTCTGCCCCTTGGGCTCCACCCCTACAAAAATGAGAAACCTGTTAAAAAATTTGGCTTTGATTTGAAGTCTTCGGTCACTTGCATCTTTCTTCGGAATTAATATTTGATATGTGGTGTGACTTTTGTTCGCATTTACAATGTAGAAATTTGTCGCCCCAATTTGGAACTACTTTGTCTGAAATTCCTCTTAATTTGTTCACCTTGTCGTTTATATATTTATAAATAGAACTATGCATTTTTGCAACTATTTTAAAGAAAGGTTGTAGTTGAGGTTAAATTTTTTTTTTTTTTTTTTTTTACAGTGGTGTGCAAAATTATTCGAACACTTGGCATATTTTAGGTACTTTAGTTGTTTGTGATGAAATGGCAATCAATATACCAATGTACATTCAAATGAAACCCTCTGGAATGAACTAAGACTTGGAACAGCATTAGTGTAGAAACTCTCAGGAAATATATAGACACTATGCCCGAAAGATGTGCCGCAGTGATTGCTGCCAAGGGTGGACACACCAAATATTAGAGTAAAGTTTGATAAAAAAGATGGTTGGACTGGCAGATACTAATGTGAGCTACTTGTATGCTCACAATAATTACCTTTTCTATTTAATACAGGTGAAAAATGTAAACCAGGCATTGTAAGGCATTAAATAACAATTTCTTCAGATATGTCAAGTGTTCAAATAATTTTGCACACCACTGTATACTGGGACTTGTTACCCTGCCAGCCAATGGAATGTATACCTGATGAAAATTTAGCAAGAAAAATTGTGTAAACTTGTGATGTGCAAAATGTCATATATTCGACATTCAGGAAGAAGTGAAATAATTTATGTATTTCTCTGAGCTTTGGGGTTAAGAATGTGAAGATGTGCTGTTGTCCAAAACGTGCTATATACATCAACATTGTACCAAGTTGCATTTATTTAATATGATTTCTCGTAGAATGTTTATATTACTTTGTTTATTTGGTTGTACAAACTACATTTACATATATATATATGTACACGCAATTATACGATCCAAAAAGTATTGTATTAAATTAATTTTTCTTTTTGCTCAAAGTATGGAATATATTGAAGACACAATGTGTTCATGATAATGTTTTCATATTTTGCATGTTATTGTCAACGGCATTCGATTTTAAATAATGTATACTTGTAATTAATAGCACAGTAATTGTACAACGATCGTGTCTGACCAGTGTTATGCAAATATGTAGAATATAATTTTGTAAATCACAGAAGATAGCCACTGGATAATGTAAATGCAAAGTGATAATTATTGTTTTGCATTTTGTACAAACAACGGAATTACATGTAGAAATGTGTAGAATGTAAATTAATAATCTATGCAAAATTCTTTTATAGAATTGAGTATACTTTTAAAAACTTTTTTTCAACCCCCCCCCCCCCCAAAAAGTCTGAAAATCTGTATACAGTTTCATTTTCGTTTGAACCTTGCTCTTCATCCATCGTCTATTTGTGCTGCATTCACAACTTTCAGCCTTCAGGGTTTGCACCCCACCCCATCCACTAAAACAAAGACGAAATCTTGATACAAGAATAAATAAATAAAGGCAGAATCAAAATTAAAATAACTGGTTCTGCAAAATGTGCATGTACAGCAAAAACACACAAAATTGCTTAAGCAAAAAAGAAACGTTGCTTAGTAAAATCAGGTTGCCAGCTAAAACTCCATGTGACTGCAAACAACAGCTAAATACCAGTCACAAGCAATATACATCAAATGGAGTTTTGGCAGGTAAGCTGGTTTTACTAAGCAATATATTTTTGTGCTTAACTAATTTTTGTGCTTAGGCAGCTCGATAAAATTGGCCCCAGATTTATACAAATGTAATTGTCTGTAAGCAGCACAACACATAAGGCCAACCCTATGCCCTCCGTATTCATACTTTGTACAGAAAACGCCAGTATACATGTTATTTCCAGCAAGTTTCTTTCTCAGTATATTTGTTTCCTATTTTCGTGTTCGTTAATGCATTTCCATAAATTTCTTGAAGCAACCAAAATATAAAATGCTTTTTTATATATCTCAACGAATGGCTGAATATTTTTTCCCTAAATCCTAACATAGAGCAAGTTATCTACATGAAATCAGTTGTATGAATTTGTATTTTTTTGCATCCAGTCAGGTATATATTTTTGAATATATTACGATACTAAATTAATTTTGCTAACTTCCACAATCGATCTTTCTTTCCCACTGAGCTGTGTGATATTGACTTTTTGAAGAAAAAAATGTTTAATACATGTATATCATTGTAGTTTTACTGTCTGTAAGTTATTCACTCTGTCACCTTTTTGTCAAGATTTCGGAAATGGGAAATTAGTGTAAATGTACCAATTTTTGCATGGTAACAAAAAGAACACTATCATGTTGTAATGTGCATCGTAAATTTATTGTAATATATGAATCTTTAAGACAAACTTATTAAAAAGCACCCTTGTTACTGGATATTCTCGGGCATTCGCTGTCTTTCGTGTGTTACGTACACGTATACTGGCATGCTGGGCCGTACGTTTAGTTACAACTTTCATAAATACCGCCCTCTATTACTACTCAAGTGGAAAAAAGTATTGCGCTTGTCGACAAAAAAAGTACGGCGCTCCATGAGTGCCATACCACTTCTTTGGATACCACCATTTTATCACCTCATGTCGACATATTGTGGAAAATTAGTCGACGAACCAGTCAAATCGCCAAATCGACTTACTGAGGTCAAAATAAGGACGTGCCAAAATAAATCATATCAGCAAGTCTACATTTTATACTGGAGTCGAAATTTGACTCTTTACACTGGACCAAAATCCGATCAGGGTAGTCTGGGGGCGTCTTGCTGACGTCAGTGGTTGAACAACGCGCGCAGTTAATTACAAAATGTTTCTGGACTTGTGGAGTCATCTCGACAGTTTGTTGATGCGGTGAGACTTTATCTGGTTATAAGCCGACTTATTTTACAAAATATGTCGACATGACATGACATGATAAATTATGTCACAATAACTGGTATGGCACTCATGGAGGGCCGTAAAAATCATGTGGGATAAAAACAATTGTTTACATCACTGATTTTGGGCAAATCAATGATTGTTTAGGAAAATTGTCGGATTTTGATATTTGCCTGACGTGTTCCAGGCACGTTTTAAGACCATTTTCGACTGGGAGAGGGTTTGCAAAGATAAAGCATGGAGGAAGGTAGGCCTACCAATTTAGAAAACGTGGTTTGAAAAAAAGGGAGAATTTGTTTTGAAACTTTTGGCGATTTTTGTAAATGGTTGGTTTAAAGAAATTGTGTATTTCTCTTTAAAAATCGAATTAGGTTCAGTATTAGCCTGATAATATAAACATGTTTTTATTCCCAGATATTGGAGCCATGCAACCTCAACTTGCTTCTACGGGTTGATCGAGCACACATTTATTCAGTCTGGAAATAAACAAGTCTTAAGGAATATCTTATTTTCAAACTGCAATGATCAACTAAACAAAATAAAATTTTCAACAATTTTACTAGCTTTTGTATGTTTTATACAAAGCACAGGGAATCCCTAAAATTACACATTCCCCCACACACTAAAGCTCTCCTGATTGGTCAAATCGAAAAATACTCCAACAGTTTCTAAACTTTCGAACAGGTAATTATCATTATTTTTCACTCCTTTAATTTAATCGTAATGAATCGTACGCATGGATAGAAAAAAGGTGGGTTTTTTTTATGAATGCTTCATTTTTGTAAACATATCACGGCCAAAACGGTCATAATAAAGAGTACTATTGAATAAATGAATGTTGGAATATCGAATAGAAACCGTTTCAAAAACCACCGACCTGATCGAGCATGCGCATTTCTGTCAGAGCGGGCAGTTTCAGTATACAAAAATTCACGCAGACGAGAATCTGTGACACTGAAATTATCAGAACTTTGGTCAAATATTTGACAGAAAGACGTCTCGATTCAGCTTGAATATCTCCAGATTGAGGAAATCCTGGAGTTACCTGTTACCAGCTCACGTTAAAGGATATGTTTTCTTCCGTTTAATGACAACATAGTGTCTGTAATCCGGTCGCCAGTCAGTGGGAGATTTGGCTGTGGACGTGTACAGTACGCCAAATCAGCATACGATCTTTGGTTGTCATGCACTTTGTAAATGAACAGTCTTGACGTTCCATCTCGCTTTCTTACATCATTTTCATCATTTATTCGGGTTTTTTCAATGCCTGTGTCGGCGAGGAACTGTTCGGAGTCCATAGGAAATCTTCACAAGTAAGCTGAAGCGTCGAAAGTTTGAAAATCGCGGACTGGAAAGGGACTTTATTTGAGCGTCGAGAAGTTCTTTATGCCACTCCGAGAACTCAGCATGAATAGCCGTGTGGTCACACGGGACGTCACGGGCCGATTTAGGGAGGGCGATTTCCACGCGTCCTACACGGTTCAGAATGAACTCGGAAGGTAGGCATGTCGTTATGTTGATCGTCGTTTGGGAAAGAATATATTATCCTTACACAACTATTTTTCACAGTGAACCCTTGTGATGATTAGTCACTGCAAATAATGTTTAAAAAAAGCCAATTTGGAACTGAAATTGTGAGAAACATTTCACATTTTGTTCAAAAATAGGCCTTACGTTAGGGCCTAACAGTTACATGTAGGCCTACTAAGTTGAATTGAAAGTCTGTCATTGCATTATTTAACAGGATTTGTTAAAGTAAATATTTTACAGGTGTTTGTTAAACTTTTAAAACTGTAAAACAATGAAAATACTTGAATATTTCTGTAAATGTTGAGGGCGATTGTGTAGTGTAACACTAACAGTTAGGGCCCAGTCTTAGTTTTGATAGTCAATAGACCATATCGCAAATACCGCCTGGTCGAGACGTCACAATGTTCACAAGGGATTGTGGGAAGGAATTGGGATAGATTTTTGTGCGCGTTTCTTTTTAAAATCCCTAGTAACCATTGTGACGTCTCATCCTGACTATGGGACAATGGTATGTTTTCTCATTCTAAAAAGACTTTTTCAACCTAAAGCAGGCTTCTCTATTCTACTGACCTCTTGTTTTGTAATTTTGAACAGTTTATTGCGGTAGAAAATTAAATTTTTCTTACTTGCTTTAACTGCATCGCGGTGATTGACATCTTAATTTTTGCAATGCGTTTTGTCGTCTTCATCGTCGCTTTACCCCAAAATTTCCCTCAAAAATTAAAACCCTGCCCTTTAATCTATGGCATACCTGTTGGTTTGTAATGTCGCTAACTAGTTTAGCAATACTTTACAGCAACCTAAAAGTGGATTTTTGTTCCCCTATACGGGAATTCGCTGAACAAAATTGGAAGCCATTTTACAGTGGTGCCGCGCCCGCGTGCAGGCTGCCCGCGTTCTTTAATTTGATTCGCGTGCGCATTTTGGCAAGTTGTAAACACCCTGTTGGTCGAAGCTGCGTCGAGCGCGCGCACACGAGCGCCTCGCCACCGCAGTAAATGCTTCAAATTTTGGTCGCCGGATTAGTCTATAGGGAACAGGGCCCTACATTACACAATCGCCATGAGCAGTTTTGCCAAAATTTGATTTTGATGTCATATATTTAAAGAATACGGATACGGTGTACAGTTTTTCAATACATATTTAACGTTGGTGATGGTCGATTGCTGTATATTTTTCTGGGGAAAAATATAATTTTGGACTTTGTAGTATTTCACATTTTAGGTCTACCAGGAAAATACAATGTCTCGGATTTCAATAAATATTCTACCTGAAACCACAATGACATCAAATGGTATTATAAACCTTTTTTTTAAGCTGGACAATGCCATTAATTAATCATACTATTTTGCATGGAAACCAGATTTGGGAGAAGAATACATGCAGTAGCCTTGGGCAAGAAAGTGGCATTTATGTGAAGTACAACCAGGTCTACGTCAGCAAGGTCAAAAAGTGAAATTGACTTCTGCTGCTTTTAAGTTTTAAGATTCCTGTAGGGCACATTGTATGGTTGCATGGCTACACCTGTGATTTGACCTACGAAAGTTTGAAAATGTTTTGACCTCGTAGAAAAGGTCAGCAAGTTCAACAGAACTTAAACAGATGAAAATGCAGTCTTGAAATGTAGTTAAAAACTCCCGTAAAGAAAACGACAACTTAAGTGTAGTGTACATGTGCATGATTGGTAATCCTCCAATTTGTTTTTTTACTGAATTATTACGATATACCTTATTAGACTGTAAGTTAATAGTATTCTCAATCATCCTGTGAAATGATGGCACCAGGTGTGCTGTCGTTGTCAAGAAAAGTGGAAATGTATATCGTTCTCCAACAATTTCCAGCTGGAAATCATTGGAAAACTGTCCTAGCCGTTAGTCAAGGCGCACATTGCTATACCCGGACGAGTGGCGCGCCCTGGACATAATTGCCCCATGGCATATCCGAGGCGCGTCACGCGCCCATAGCCACGCGCCCATAGCCACGCACGCCTTGACTAAAGGCTATCATCCGCCCGATGGTTGAAAACGAGCGCTGTTTTTCTCACTTTGAACAGGTACATTGTACTAGGTCAGTGGAACGATATTTCCTATAAAATACTAACCCCCAAATCCGCCCATTTCTGAAAATTGCAGCAATGACCAATCATGTACACTGCCTTTAAGATTTTGATAAATGAACATGTGCTTTAGTGTTTTGCTTTGTTTTAAAAGTACTGTTATCAAACTCTTAATTCAGAGCTACTGCTTCAGGCCCAAATTTGCAGAAGACTCGAACCCTTCTCTTGAATGTGTCTTTGTGGTTAGGGCCCTTCCTTAAATTTTATTATCGCAATTTTTGTTAAATTTTGAGTTTAGGTGTTCAATAAATCAGTTCTTGGGTGTCCTCGCTATTCTGAAATCCAACACAGTCCCGTTTCACTAGCAAAGGGTCACCATCATATCAAAGTTTGTTTTAACTTATCTATAAGTAGATCTATTGACAATACCAATTAATCATACAGCATGTAGTTAATAATGGCACATGATTTTGAATACCAGTGACGTGTCCGCCTCGCGAAACAACAAAACTTCTATTCTTGGCTCAGACTGATGAAAGACTTTTGTGTAGGTGTGTGGACACATCTTGTTGTTTTTAGACAACACTTTTGCAATCTCGTTCCAGTAAACGATTACAAGAAGCTAAAGAAAATTTACATTGCTGAGTAATGATCCCTAATTTCTTATGGTTCACCCGAACCTCCTCCCACAAAAACACCCTTGTCTCTCATGAAAAGAAAGATTGTCCCACTATTGGGGGTTTCCTATAGTGAGTTTCTTTAATAGGCATCACTTTCAAAAGTTGTTTACGCCAAAAATGTTTAGCACATGCATGGATACACAGCCCAACAATAGCATTGGCATTTGTCATCTGTGTTATTGGGGACACCTTTGCATTGTTGCCGTTATCCGCATGGTTTCACCCAAGACCCCACGTACAGTAGGGACCATGAATTAACAAAATGTGCAGTGAATGTCACACTGTAGAAGGTTTTTTAACCTGATTCACGACACAGTGATATAAATTTTATGTGGCAGAAGCTCCCTACACATTTGGGTTGAAATTCTAACCTAAAATAGATTACTCATATAAAGACCTTCCCAGTCGGAAGGACCTTGTACAACAAGGTTTGCATGTTCCGTCTCACCCAGATATTTGCCCACATACATCTACATGTACATTGTTTTTGCCTGTGGATTTCTAACCAAGGTATCAAAAATATTTAAGCTTAAAAGTCAAAATTATTCATAGGCCTATTTTGTGGGCTCTGGTCAATGGGCAGCTGGTCATCAAAAATGGCGCTTGGTGTCAATGAGCTTTGCCATGTTTAAATACATCCAGATCAGCTGACATAAATGTACATAGAGACACATCATTTGTCGTTGAGTATGTACATGTACATTGTGTACCTGTTTTTACTGTGTAAACATGGGTACAGTAGTGTGTTGTTGGGGGGGGGGGGGGGGGGGGTTGCTGATTCACAAGTTTGAAAATACATGCACAGACAGTTTTAGCCGTTTGTCGACTTTGTACCAATTTAGGAACAAAGGGTGCAAAATTAATATACAACTAACTACTGGTGTACTATACTGTCAGCATTGTTTAAAGTGCTTGATCACACTAACAGTCACTTTGAAATGAGTTTGAAGCTGATGTTTCTTTCTTTTCTATGAGAACTGTACACGTACAATGTACAATCATTGCTCTATGGTACAATGTACAATGTAACATGTAAAAGTTGCCAGGCAGCCATAATTTGCACAGCATCCTTGTTGTCAAGGAAGAGGAACAATCACAAACCAGTGTGGCACCAGCCAAATCTTGGGTAGCATTCCCAATTTGAAGTTCTTCCTGACTTCATACATGTACAAATGTTGACTCCCTAAAAGACTAAAGCCGTGTCCGCACTGGACTTATTTTTCGGAAGGTTTTACCGAGACGATGGTAAAATGAAAAATGGTCAAATGTGACGACTGTCCGCACTTGGACTTTCGACACGGGAAAATTTTACCGAGACCGTGGGAGAAGTAACCGAGCTGTCAATATAAGGACGCATGAGGGCGCTTTGCGTGACCTTTCTACATTGACACGATTGACCCAAATCACGCGTGCCTTTTCATTTTTCCGGCTGATGTGTACATATAGGACTACATCGATTAGCACCAATCAAACTTCTGACTGTATCAATAATAATATCTGCCATGATTGCAGACAAAAAAGGAACAACGCACTGGAATTTGGAAACTTGCCACGTGCACCGCACCGCGGTGAAGCAATGCAAAGCGCATGCGTGGTGTCCCAGTGTAGCATGACCTTGCGCTCTGGCCGGATGTACGCTTTCCTGAGCCGCTTTTACCGACTCGCACTGTCCGCACTGGACTTATCGTCTCGGGAAAAGTTACCTGGTCAGTTTTCCTGGGCAGCAGTTGGCCGGTAGAAGTAACCGCTGGACTCAGGAAAAGTAACTGAGAGGAAAACGTCCTAGGCTGTCCGCACTGGACTTAAAATGGGAAAAGTACCCATCGTCTCGGTAAGTTTTCCCAAAATAAGTCCAGTGCGGACAGGGCTTAAGAAGAAGTTAGATTCTTTACATTCAGTTGTCAACCAACATCAGCCTTGCATTCGTTTTCAAGGACTTGAGTGTCCCGTCCAAGGATGGTGTTAATGAGGTGAAAACAACCTGCTGAAACCTGTGCTTTGTTTGCTACTGGCCACCCCCTGCATGGTGATTTTCACATGTGAAGCAATGTGACTTGTGATCAAAATACAGGGCCAATTTCATAGCCCTGCTATGCACACGATTTTTTGCTAGCGGAACCACCGTCCATTTTATGGAGACCGTAAGCAGTTAGTACAGCAAAACGCTTGCTAACTTTAGGAGCCGGCAATAGAAATCTCCCTCAACAATAATAGAAATCTCCCTCCACGCGCAGGCGTTTGCATGACTTGGCCATGAAATAGGGCTAGGATTAGTAATTTTTTTTCTGCTATAGTTAGTACAACTTTTTTTGCTCACTTTTAAGCAGTGTCATGAAATTGGCTGGTGGAGGGGATTTAATCTGAGATGGAGAGACATTTTCTTCTTGGGGTTGGGACGGTGGGAAATCAAGCTTATTTGTAAAGACTGACTCTGTGATAATTTCTTGTGTGTGAATTCCCAGTTGTTTCTGATTTGGGTTGTATGTGGGTTCTCTGTATTATTAATATTCCAGAAAAGTGTGCTATTCATTTATTTTCTCTCCCCCCCCCCTTTTTTTGGGGGGGGGGGGGAGGGGGGAGGGAGGGGGTTTGGATTGTTATCAACATCAATATAACCACAAGTATTTTGCCTGTAAGTTTTACATTCAAACAACAGTGAATCTGTCAGCACTGAATAGCTGGTGGTTCCTATTGTAATTTTTGACAAGCGGATGTCACTTCCGGTTATCCCCTTCTCACTATGAACATCTAACAAAAGAAAAACGGTGAACAATAAACATCCATTGTTACTTGGCACTAAATCCCTTGTTACTTGTTGTTCACAGTGTCTCCTCTTCAGTTAAATCACTGCATAACTTTATACCATGCAAGATTGATCTTTCACAATCGTGAAATTGATTTGTTGCCATGGTATCAAAACATTTGGGTAGGTTTGAGGCCGCAATTGACGCAGATAGAATCGCGGCCGACGACCACATGTAAGTTGGCATTCAACCTGCCTTTTCCCATGCTTCAATAACTCCTAACTCAATGCTATCTAAAAATGTCCATAAAAGGCCCACGCACAGGTGTGGTGTTAGAGATGAATTTGTAGCCCACTTAACACGTATTGCACAAATAATATTAGTAATCATGTATGTACATGTAGATCTCTGTCTTGTTGTCTGGTTCGACATAAAAAGGCTATTAAAAATGCCACCTCCCCCTCAAAATATTATGCCAAGACAAGCATATGGGGGAAGCTTTGTATATTTCTTTTACAATTTGGTGCACTAAAACCTGTATTATATGCACCTGCCCAATCAAAATCCTGCGACCTGGGTTGTTTATTATACAGGATGCACAGAGAAAAGAAATTGGCTTTAGTAGAGAGATAACTGCAAAAACATAAAAATAACAGGAAGTGATAGAATGTGTACAATGTAGGTGCATCCAATTAGCCTTGGAGTTGCACTGGATCACCTTGAGTGTGTCCTCAATTAGATGCCAGATTTTTTGAGGCCACAGTACTTGGGGGTGGCTGTACTTGATGCAAGTGGCTTTCAAGATGTTGCCCCATGGGTATTCATTATTGGTCAGTTATGGCTGGACTAAAGGGATCTGTGGTTTGACCACTGGTCATTGTGTTTGGTGGCTTTGGTCAATCCTGGATTGAGTGTTGAATTTGCAGACTCTATGGATCCCCAGCTTGGAAACAACTTCAACGAGGTCACAAACCAATGTGGGATTTGAACAGTTAATGGCTCAAAGTGCGTTGTACCCCAAGTCCATGAAAGTTGGAACTCGCTGAGTCTGTTATGCAGCTTGTCACTCCCCACTGCGCAGACTTAACCCTTTGCGTACGGATGACGTTTGTGGATGCAAAAAAACGTGCCACCAGGCCGGATGACGCTATTGGCCGCCGTTTGTGCAGTTTCAATCCATTGTTGGATTATTGTTTATGATACGCTTGACTGCACAAACACATTGTGGGCATTATATTTACCAAGAGTAAAGTCGCAGCATATGTACATGTTTTGTATGGGTTGAGGTCAGTCCATCCCAGCATTACTGTGTTCGTTTGGGTTTTTAAGATACATGTAACAGGCAATTAACTTTTAATGAAAGCTGTTGATTTATACTGTGTGGCATTCATTATTTTCCAAGAAATGATTTTGGAAGGGTAGAGGAGGGCATCAACCTGTAGAAAACTTTAAGTACATCAGTCAACTTCAAGAAAACTTTTGTAACTGAATTCGAGCCTTTTCAAGGCCTGCAGAAACCAAGGGCTGCATGTACATGTAGTATACTGCCAACTAATGGTTACAATGAACAGTAAGCAGATAGTAATATGACCTAGCATCAGTTACATAGGTTTTGGTGTTGGTCATTGTTGTGGTTGAGGACTTAGTCATTCTGGAATTTGATGAGTTTGCGGCAAGCTCAATTTCTGATCAAGATAAAAACCTGAACCCCCCTTGCAATTCCATTCCAGCACTTCTCCGGGCTTGATATCGAGCTGGAATTAATGTAAATGGATTTGAATTTTGGAGTTCAAGCAAAAGTACACGTGGATTAAATAGACTGGTGAGGAAGTGCTCTTTGAGGTTTTTTTTTTTTTTTTTTTTTTCATTTTTTTTTTTTCATTTTTTTTTTTTTGGACAGTGTTTGTTGCCCGGAATTCCTCCCAAAGGACAAAATGAAAAAGCTTTGATGGGACATTAAACTTCAGGGCTCGACCTTAGCACTAGCCCGGCGTACAATGTCTAGTAAAAACTGCTCCGGGCTAGTGAAAAGCACTCTTTAACTTGCCCGGCGGGCTAGTTAAAAAAGCATACCTACCTGCTTAAAATTGTCACTGTTGCTTGATATGAATCAAACAAACGTTCTTGGTAAGTTTGAGTGAATCTTCTTGTTTCATTTAATGACCGAGTACAGCGCTACGGCGTCCCGCACAGTCAATACTATGCCGAGCCGCCGCGCTAGCGCTATGCATGCCGCTCGCTGTCTCACAGCAGCTAGCTTGTGTCCCGATGGCAACATGTGTACGTGCGTACATGTACGTCATTCATTGCGCGCGTGATGCCACAAGCGCACATGACTTGTACAAGGTTGGTAGTCTCATATCAAGTCCAGAGTGTGTTGTGCACTTTTTTTTGCCAAATGCTGTACGCATGGGACTGGTTGGGTGTGGGAAGAAAAGTATAGTGAAAGTGCACACAAAAAAGACTATGGATCTTTTCTCAATGCTCTGCTTCGATACCACTGACACTGAAACATTTTTATTTTGTACATTATCAGTGTTTGAAAAAAATGATTAAGGACCGTCACATTTTTGGCCCATGTAAATTTGAAGGAAAACGCCAACTAATATTGGCGGAATAATGTCATGAATGTAAGACGCAGCGAACCGTACGCCTTACGCGGCGCTATACAATCTTTGGTACGTCGAACTGAAGCCAGCTTTGATTAATGGGCCCAACCGGGGAATTCCACGTGCATACTGAGCATGCGCATCGGCACTTGACCTCAGCGATTCCATGAGCCATGCATGCAGTGCATGCATGAAAGAAGGCATGAAAGGTACGGGGCGCGCGTGCGAAGATTTGTGCGTGTGGTCTGTACTAGGCCGGTGTACGTGGTTGGTGAGAAGTTTTATTCACTTGGGTCTTAACATTTTCCGTCATGTGGCGATATCTAAATGTATCCAATCCGTCCAAAAAAGGAAGCAAAAGAGAATACGATGCAAACTAGAGCAAAAATAAAAGACAACGTGTCTACAGACAAGACTGGGAGCGGGACTTTGGCTGGCTTAGCTACGATGGAAATACGATGTTTTGCCGTGTTTGCCGCGAAATGAAACTGACCGGAGGGAGTGGAAGGAAACATATTACCTTATCATTCAGTAATTTCTTTTCTATTTTATAGTTTGAAAAATCTCTTATTAGTTACAACTCTACTGAATCCTCCTGAATTTTAATACGATATTTCGGACACCGTAGGGAGTTTATCGTTAATGGGATATTTACAATGTCCAATAAATGTGGGCTAGTAAAAATTTCTGCGGGCTAGTAAAAATCCCAGTTAACTTGCCCGGTGGACTAGTTAAAAAAAAGCTTAAGATCGAGGCCTGATTAAACACATCTTATTCAACATCAGAGTACTTGGCTATTTTTAACTTTGTCTTTCTCAAACACACACAAAAATCTACAATCCATTGCAGTGGATTAAAACCTGCACAAATAAATGCAACCACACATTAACCCTTTAACCCTAACTGGCTAGAAACCCTGCCAGATGCATCAGATTGCATACTTTGACACATTGACTTGTGTGCAGAGTGCAGCAAGGTGAAGCTGTCACCACAGATGCACTGTGCTGCGTCTGGCAGGGTTAGCGTTAAAGATGGATAATGTCTATACACGTCAAAAAAATTACCACCAGGCCGGATGACATCTACATGTACTCTGCAGTTTCAATCCATTGTTGGATTATTGTGTATGTTACGCTTGGCTGCACAAGCCTCTTGGGTCCATTTTGCTTAGCTGCACAGGCGGCCTGGCACCCCGGCGCCTCATTATATATAACCGTACTCAAGGGGTTAAACTTATGCAAAAAAATTCAAAATTCCAATTAGCCCTGGTTTTAACTTCAAGAAGTGCTACAAAGTCATAAAGTAAACTGTGCATTTTACTTGTGAAGAAACCCAATTAACACCTTTTACAGGGAAAGTGTCAACTCCTGACACTTCATTCAGTATTTTGCATTGTGCTTAGGCTAGGCTTTAATATCCTGGTGCATTGGGGCTGATGACAGCCACAAAAATCCTATAATAAAGTGGAAATAAATGGGCTTGGTATGCCTATAAATACTGGCAACAATGGGGTTGGATGACAAAAGCAGCTGGTAGCCCAACATTGCTTAAATTCCTGGGAGGTTTTCCAGGGGAACAGAAGAGAGGTTGGTTGGTTCATGGCATGTTGTGGTCTGGGCCAGTTATGTTGATTTTATTTTAGTACATGTTTGTTACAAATGGAATTTGTAGCTTATGCGGTAACCCTGAATGAGCTACACATGTACATGTACATGCAGTCTGGTACCTGCAAAATGGGCACAACATGGCCACCTGAGATACAAGCCTATTAAGGCAGACTTTGTGTTTAAATGGCATGTTAAATTTATGCCCAGCTAGTGCCGAAGAGTGATAAAAAGGTGAAATAATTTGCGATAATACATCCTGAAGGAAGTAACAACATTCTGAGTGAAGTTTAAGAGCCTATCTGTTCAAAGAGAGAGTACGGTAAACTGATGAAAGCTGTTTGCATTTGAAACAGAATCCTCGCAAGACATTTGTTTTAAATCAAAATTATGATTGGAATTTGTATGTATATTTGCTTGACTTGTTCTTAGTGTCAAGATAGACACCTCATTGTGGAAAGAATGAAAATAAGTGTAAACAGAAGCTGTATCGGATGAAACTACAATTCCGGCATTCCAGCTTTTAAAACGAAATCACTGTGCAGTGTGCACAGACTACAGTACATGGTTGAAATACACGTATCTACCCCATTTTTATTCCAAAATGTACATTGGGTGACTAATGTTTGTAGTTGTTCCATGTACACATGTACTTGTGCACATGTACCAGGTACATGTACGTGTACATAGCCTAGATTTTTTTCAATTATTTACAAAATGTCTATTTTGAAAAGTGATTATAATAAACCACAGTTATTATCGCATTGTGTGCAGTTGTAGGCACGTACATTTTTGGTCAGATTTTCCTATGATGATTTAATTCAAGACATTGGCTTTTTTCCCTTTCCCTCTGCACTTTGTAGGGGTCGATTCGCTGTCGTGCGGAAATGCACTTGCCTCACCAGCACCAAAGACTTTGCTGCCAAGTTTGTGCGCAAGCGCAAGATGGGCAAGTCCTGCCGCGAGGACATCTTGAAGGAGATACGCATCCTGGAGATGTCGACCAATCATCCACGGATGATTAGGCTTCATGAAGTGTTTGAAACGTCCAGCGAGGTTATACTGGTGCTAGAATTGTAAGTACGGCATTGTCCACCCGGTTACTGGCATGTAGCCACACCCCTAAGAATACGATGATTTTTTTGGAAATGCTCAAGACACTTTGGTGTATGGTAAATCGTTGCTGATGTGACAGTATTTTGTTGTTATTTTTAAAGGCTATATTAATGCGATTCTAGTGTAACAACATCAGTAGGGGCAGTTGTTTACGTGTATGTGTCTGTTCCGGGGGGGGGGGGGGGGGGGGGGGGGGGAGGGGTTATTTTTCTAATGTGTTTTCAAACTCTAAAACAATCCCTTCAAAAACTTTGTAAATAAAAATGAATAAATTATATAAATGGGGGAAAAGCATAAAATAGTGGAAACAATATTATGTAACAAACAAAATAATATAAAAGATGGTAATATTAGAAATAATATCAAATAATTTTTTTTTTGTTAACATGAATATTGGGTAAATTCAGAATTCTCATAAAATCTAAAAACTAGAAACCCCTTAAATCAGAATTGAGCGTTCTTTCCGTACTGGCTGGGTTAGTGGTAAAGTCTTTCAGAAAATTTCCACGGAAAGAAGTAAAAGTATTTTACCATCAATCAAATTATAATTTGTGTTGAAATTATTCAAAGAAATGTGGACAAAGACCAAATAGCAAACTGCATTTGTAACTTTATTACGAGAAAGTTGAACGCATCAATAAGGAAAGAATTCTGGACATCCGATGTCTAGGGTGACTAAAGGGAACCACACAATTGTCCTTTATGCACAATTTCCGGAATACACCACCGCACATTTGTCACAATACAAGCGCTTCCTTTGTAACCCCAGCCCTGCGAAACCCTGTCCATATTCTCCAGCGTATAATTCTTTGCTTGGCCCGCATGGATTGGGAAGTTCAGTCTGCACTTTGAGTGACTGACCCGCGTAAATTGCAGCTCAATTCAGGCATAATGCTTCCTTTGAGCTTCCCTCACCCACACTGTGACCTCACCCCCATGAGGGTTGGTCTGGGCAATCCTGGGCTAATGCCTACCACCAAAGCTTCCACATGGGATGGTAAAATGCTTATAATGGTTGTCTGGCACCCACTTCGCAAATAAACATTGTGGGTTGAGCTGCCATGATCTTCAAACGATCAACCTACCACTTGTACATGTACTTGTAACTTGTAATGTCTACGTAGTTCTGGGTAATTTGCCAAAGACTACAATGATATTAGTGTGTTTCCTGTGGGAACAGGCTTGAATTCACCAGGACATTGTTCTCAATTTCAGTGTCTTCTTTCTCCAGAAGAAATTCCAAATTTCAGGGGGAGTATCTCATCTCTTAGAAAACTGCCATGTTGTGACTACTCTGCTCTGATCTGTTCACATCCCGGTGTCTCTGTTCAGTTTTAATTTAGTATTTTCCCTTTTGCTTTAAAATTGTCAAATATGTCAGTTTGCTTGTTTTATGGCCATCATAAGCCGAGCCATGTTCTTGAATTTTTTGACCTATGATAAGCTTCCTGAAGTCGCCATACCGACACGTACCCGCAGCACGGGTACGTGCATTCTGCCATGAAACCCCTCCAAATCACACTGGGAAAATGGGGCGAAAAATAAATAACTTGGACCGGTCTCCCACTCGGCCGTGACAGGGAGCGTAATTGGAACAGTAGAGCTTTGTGAACCAGTGGGGATGCTCTCTCCTCCGTAGCCTCATCATCATAATGTGGCTAAATGCATGCAGCATGTGCTAAGCACATGCTGCGACAGGTTGCCCACACCAGCCTCTGGTGTCAGTAGGGGGCGCTTTAGGTTCTCGGAAGCTTTGTGAGTTTATTTGTGAAGTCTCATACGATCCGGACGATCCATATGGCGATACGTGTGACATGATTTGCAACGTTCACAGCATCCATGGTTAGATTTAGCCGTCAACCCCAATTAATTCATTATGCACATGCATGACATGCTAGCCCATTCATCACTTTCATTTCACAGGGTTCAGATGATTTTTTTTTCTTCGAAGTTCTCAAAATGAGTTTGCTAACCAGAAAAAAAAACTCGGGGGAACCACTCAACTCCCAGAACTCCACTGTCAGAAGTCTCAATTTGTGTGGGTTTACAATCTGGTGTTTAAATTTTCAATTGTTTGTCACCATGCATAGTGTCAAATCTCATTTGTAGAACATTTGTCCACTTGTAAATCTGGCTCCACTTTGTCAATTGTTTGGAGTTTTTTTGGTGCCTCCTGATAAAAGTCTGGGACTCTCATAAACCTTCACACAATTTCTTTTTCCCAAAGTTATCCCTTGGCACCCTCAAAATTCCCACCAGGTTCTGCCGTTGTCAAGTAAAGCGAGATAAATCCAGCAACTTTGGCGACAACCTGATTTTCTCATTTGGTCAACCGATTTAAAGTTTGTATCTGATCAATGTTATCTGTGCCCCTTCAGTACTGACTGACGTCACATTGATAACTGAACAAACGGAATTAACCCCCCATGGTGTAACCCCACCACTGCTCATGTGGACTGTTACAGAAATGCTTGTACATGTACTCTAAAACAAAATGTCAAGTGTTGATGCTCCAAAAACTGTCAGTTATAAGATGCTGCAGATAATGTTGTAGTACTGGTTCAAGTGCATGGACGAAATACTCAATAGAGGAATTGGAGAAGTAGAGCAAGCTTTTGAGTGAGGTTTCATTTTGAATGACAATGGCAGATCGGCAAGCAGATTACCATTGAATGATAAATTTTCACTTCATTTTTTTTAAGTACTGGTAATGAATTGGCATAAAATAAAATCAATTTACATACAGTAGCATTGCATGTCAACTGCATGTATGCAGTGTATCTGAATGAAACCTTACACGGTTGCTTACAAACATTCAGGAACTTCACATTTTTATGATAAACACCCGACATCAACAGTACCGTATAAATCTACATCATGTGTAATACTACAAGACTGGAGAAATACATGTATATGACATAAAATTTTGTTTCTGGGGCACGTTGTTCCAGTAAACAATGCTGGCTTCATGTTCCTGATTTCCTGGTTCGCTGGCAGGTTAGCGGTATTCATTTCATGGTTGACAAGTAGGCTGCTCGCAATCAATTGAGCCAGTTTGCGACAACATTTCAAGGAACCAAAAGGATATTGAACTTTCTGGTGCGACATGATGCATGTTTGTATTGGTAATTAAGGTGCAGCGACAGCAGAGTTACAACACAAAAGCCTCCCATCTGTTTTCAAATTTCAACACCAGACCTGTTTAACCACTTGCGTACGGATGACGCCATATGGCGTAAAAAAGAAAGAAAGGGCCACCAGGCCGGATGACGCCATTTGCCGCCGTTTGTGCAGTTTCAATCCATTGTTGGATTATTGTTTATGATACGCTTGACTGCACAAACATATTGTAGCGGTTCGCTTGGCTGCCAGAACCGCCGCGACACCCCGACGTCTCCCGTAAAATACCGTGCTCAAGGGGTTAATACTGATCTTGGTGTTTCAATGTGGTGCAGTACAATTGCATGACAAAATCTACCATGCCAGCCTCCTCTATACAACTGTATGAACCCTTTAACCCCCCCCCCCCCATATATAATCTAAAGTTTTTCAACCAGAAATTATTTGCACAATTGGAGGCCAACCACAATGGGCTCTGGGGGAACTTTCTTGTTATCCTGTTATGTTTCTACAACACCTGTAAAATGATTGCTGTACCACCAGATGTTATTTATGATGATTGACTTTGATGGAGTGCTTCTGCCATGTGTAACATTCATCATGTTTGTATGATTTCATATGCCTGTCTACTGTGGTAACGACTAAATTTTATGCTTAAGGATTACCACAGTAGAATGGAGTTCAGAGTAAAAAGAAATTCACTCTAAAAAGTACAATGTTGTTTGGTATCTACAATGTACAGTCAAGTATACATGTAGGCAGAACAAAGTACAGTACATGTACATGCACATTTATGTGCACTTGATAGATCTGTATTTTTGTGGTAAATATTGAAGTACCCATAAATTATAATGATTAGAAACTAATGTCCACGGAAAGATCTGGAAATGTGTTCTGATGTTTATTTTTCAGGATGTTCTCAACTTGTTGCAGTTTCAGGTCGAGATTTGATATGTATTCACACGGATCATCTTTTTTATTCGGTTTCAGTGCTGCAGGCGGCGAGCTGCATCCTTACTGCGTGGCTGAGAAGGAGGATGCATTCAGTGAGCAAGATGTGGTCAGGCTGGTCCGTCAGATCCTCGAGGGGGTACACTACCTGCATCAGAACAACATTGTTCATCTCGATCTCAAGGTAACTTCCTCATCCATGACTAATCTTATCCGTGGATTCTCTCACTCGTTCCACTGTCTCATCTCCTGTTGCCTTCACTTTCTCGTCTGTTGCTATCCTCTTTACTTCCAGTAATCCTCATCTTCTTCCCCCACTTTCTTTATCCCGTTTTCAAGGCAGCATCACCTGCCATTTTCCTCTGCAACTTCTTCCCTATTCCACTGCCTCATCTTCTGGTGATCTCGACGACTCTCTCATAATTAAACATCGACTTGATTGTTCTTGAAGAACGGTTGTCATTCTGTCTGTTGTCTGACTTTATAGTCATGGTGTCATCCTTTTAGGAAGTTGTGTGTAAAGACAGGAAACAGATGATATCCCGACTAATTGAATCACGAGTTGCATTATTACCCTGTGTATTTGATGGCTAAAGCTCTTGGGGTGGGGAGAGTAAATGATTCAGTGTTTTTTCAGGCCAACAGATAAACTTAGTTTAAATGGGATCTTTGTCCTTTGTAATGCCGTGTTCAGTGCAGCATGCTCAGTGCTTTCTAAGTCTGTGGGCCGTGGGAAAGCTCTCGAAAAACGTATCACCTCACCATGAAGGGAAAATATCCCACTTAAATTTACATCATTCACAATGTAGATTCCGTCTTGTGGCAACTTAAGTTGAGCCTTTTATTCCCGTTTGCTGTGATTGCAAAGCCAACATTGTACAAAATGTAAAGAGGAATAAAATGCAGATTCAGAGACAGAGTCCCAGAAACCAACCAGGCACCTTAGGCTGTCCTGCACTAGTCAAATGGAACATGTACGTTGTTAATGTTACTAGCTGCTGGCATCACAGCATTGTGTATGCAGACATCCATTGTGGCGGGATACTGGTTGAGAACAATAGTCTGTACAGCATTGGTCCCCCGACTACACACTACTGAAAAGAGGTGCTGGAAGCCTTGCCTTGTTACCCAGACTGCGAGTGAGACTAGGCTGAGGGGGTTATGGGGTCCTGATGAGGGTTTGTTATGCAGCAAAGTGTTTGGACAATAGCGGCAGGGGTGGGGTGTAACATACATTTACATATCTTGGTAGGGGTTTACAATGTATGTATGTATCTTCAAAAGCGAAGTTACAAGTGTACCAGAGAAAAGGGAAACGGAGCAGCCACGAAACCACAATGTAATTAGAGATTAAGGCCGTGTCCGAATTACTTGGCTACGGCTTGAAATTACACACAAGTCTATGTGATGTGGCTGCAGCCACCACCATAGGCATGTGTGTAATTTCAAGCCCCAGCCAAACAATTCGGACACGGCCTAAGGCTTACCTAATGCAATCAGGAACCAGCTGGCCATTACAATGTATGTGGTGTCTGGGTACATATATGTTGTAAAAAGGGTCTATCTGTTTCCTTGCTCTATTGTCTGTATGTGAATGCATTCATAAAGTAAATGCAAATAGCCTACACATGTGGTGGTGGAATAAACAATGTTGTATGGGGGTGTTTGAATACTGTGGATCAGACTGGCTTTACTTTTAAGCCAATCTATTTTCATGCCAAACTGGCAAATTTTCTCCAGTACAGCAGTTGTGGTGATTGGATATTTGACTCCTTGAGTAAGCTTAAAGGGGCAGAGTTACTCGCAAAAGAATGGACCAAAAGATCTGATGAAAGTTGTGAAATGTTTTCTCTATGGGAAACTGCCAGTACAGGTTAATGAGTGCAGTATTTAACCCTAACCTACCTGAATCCATCAAAATCCATACCCCTGTTTTGGAGGATTTCGGTGGATTCAGGATACCTCCATATAGAAAACTGGGGGATTTTGATGGATTGAGGATTGTAAGCCTAGCGGTACTGCAGGATTTTGATGGATTCAGGATACCTCCATACTGAGCAGTCACCAAAACCAACTTTTTGTGCATGACAAAATAGGTGGATTTTGGCGGATTCAGGATACTTTCTAGTAAAGTTACCCAAGGCGTTAGGGTTAAGGGCAACTCCCTGATTTCACGAGTTACAAAGACGAGACAGAGGACACTTTACGCTGTACCTTGCTCTGGCCATATACATGTACACACAAACGCGTATCCACCGTCGAACGCGGACGTCCTATTGTTCCCTCTTTTGTTTGTACTCTTAACTTTTTTCAGAAGGCTCCCATAGGTTTTGTACACGATCTCAATCGCGGACGTTCGCTGGGAATCGCGGACGATATTCTCTTTTGTCCTCAGGAATTTTTCGTCCACGGTTTCAATACCCCAACACGCTCAAGCTGATGGGATGTAATCCAAAATAAAACATGATCCATCCAGTGGCTCAATGTGAAAGTATGTCACGGTTTAGTCAAGTCTAGAAATGATTCTGCATGGGCCCGAGAAAATCAATGCTAGCATCCTGCACGGCCGGCCGATACAGGATGCGTTGCATCATGCTTTTAATTATACGCAAACAAGAACCTCCAATATTAATTTACCGGACACATCCTCATGCCCTGTGACAAACCAGACACAGCACAACATGATTTATCCTTCATTGGTATGTAGGCTGTTTATTTATGTTGGGAGAAAACAGAGTGCCAACAATCCATATACGTGTACATTTTTTGTGTACGTATTCCATATAAACAGGTTGACATGCAGATCTGTTCAGTGCCATTTTTAGAGGCACATACACACAGATCAATAAGTGGATTTCCATTTACGCAACACGCAGATGTGCATTGACGCAGATGGACATTGATCTGTGTGTATTTATAAAAACCCGTGCGACATAGTCATATACTCATAAGACAAAGGAGAAAGTTCTTGAATTTCTGAGCTGCATAAAGGAGAAAGTTCATGTACATTGTACATGAAGTGATGTATAGTCGGACTCCCTATTATCGCGGCAACTCTATTATCGCGGCATCAGAAATTCCTTTTTTTTTCGTTGCCAAAACTCCTTCGACTGGCAATTTTATATCCAATTCATCAAGCATTAAGGACTTTCTGCTGATTTGTGTAAAAAAATTACAATTAATAAATTTTGTGTCGGGACTTTTAACGATTTTTAATAAATATTCACGTTTTCAAAAAATTGTAAATTTTGCCTCACCGTGTCTGCTAAATGGTACTGTCTATATTTTAACATGAATCTTTAATGGTGCTCTGTCCATGGAAGTTCCATTGTCTGGTTCCCATTCTACAGCTGCAAATGCAAAATGACGCCGAAGGACGATATTTCCACCGCGAAATCGTAAATACTTTTACGGGATCAAAATAAGGACAGTGCGGTAAAAAAATAAAACGACACACCGTGTAAAGTGAATGGCGCCCCCAATCGTCAATCAGTAGACTTGTCTCAGTGAATTTTGTCGCCTTCGAGGGGGGACAGGGTGTTAAGAAATCATCTTGCAGGGCCTAATCGTCTTTAATCAACTTGAACTTTACAGGGAAAATATCAGACTTTATTCAGGGGATGTTTTGGTCAAACATTAACCATGAATAAAAAAGTTGAAATCATTGTAAAATACACTTCCCACATACCGCGATAATACAGAGTCTGTACTCCGCCGAGCAATGACGAGCAATGAAGAGCATGTCTATTTTCACAGGCATCGCATGGGAATAAACCAAACCACCGTCGGATTTTTTATGTCAGTTTAAAAAGAGCAAGAGTTATACAACACAAAAGACAGGACAATTCGGGAAGGTTAGTGAGCAATCTCTATTCCGATCGGGAAATGTGATATCACCCTGATAAGTACCGCGGTAATACAGCATCCCACCCTACATGTAATTTATATAATAACCACTAAGTAAAAAAAATATTTGCGTGATTTTTCACATTTTTGTGATACTTTGCATTGGTTTCTGTCGATAACATCGGCCCAGATCACATTTACAACCAACTCTGTAATTAGATACACATACTAAATATTTTATAATAATGTCCGAAACTCGAAAGTCATATTTCAATAATACCGAAATAGGTCAAGCACATGGCACTGATTGTATTCCCCTATAGTGTTTCACTCAGTCTATGTAGTTTTCACCTGACTGCACTAGAGACAGTTTCTTTTCCAAGGACTCCCCCCCCCCCCCCCCCCCCCCCCCCCACTGTTGTTGGACAAAATCTGATCAGGGTCAAGTCACCAGACCATAAATTACTGCCAACTTCCCCTTAGGGTCTCACAAGAGCTTGAAAAATAATAACGGCATCAATGGAATTTTGTTATATGGACAGATGGACAGCTTGGTCCCGGAGGTGCCGACTTGAAGAGGGAAGTTACCCCATGCAAAGGGGGAGACACCCTTCCAATTTCCAAATGAAATGGGGAGTTTTCAAAAACAATCAATTGATAATGGATCGTGCGTGCAGGGAGTAAAAGCAACCAAGCCTAAGATGAAAATATTGGATTTTGAATGAAAAAATACTGGCTGTGGTTTGTTCATAATGAGAAAAATAAAGACCAGAATAGCAGACATGCATTGTAAACATGTATGTACCCCTGGGGGCGTTGGGGTATTCAAACCGTGGACAAAAATGTTGCAGAACGAAAGAGAACAATATCGTCTGCGATTCCCAGCATACAATGTACGTCCGCGATTGGGATTGTGTACAAATCATATGGAGGTCTTCCGAAAAAGTACAAACAAAAGAGGGACAATAGGACATCTACGTTTGGAGGTCGATACACGTTTAACCCCTTGGGTACATTTTTTACGGGAGACGTCGGGGTGTCGCAGCGGCTCTGGCAGGCAAGCGAAATGGTCACAATGTATTTGTGCAGTCAAGCGTAACATACACAATAATCCAACAATAGATTGAAACTGCACAAACGGCGGAAAACGGCATCATCCGGCCCGGTGGCACTGTTTTTCTTTTGCGCCATATGGTGTCTTCCGTACGCAAAAGGGTTAACTGTACGTGTGTATGCATCCAATGAGGTACATTTAGAAGTTACATGCAATGTAGCATTTGGTGCACATACACATTGTTTCTACAAGTACAAGGAAGTACCAACAGGAAATTATGCATATATAGGTTAAAACTGTTAAAACCCTTGAGCACGGTATTTTACGGGAGACGTCGGGGTGTCGCGGTGGTTCTGGCAGCCAAATCGAACTGCTACAATGTGTTTGTGCAGTCAAGCGTATCATAAACATTAATCCAACAATGGATTGAAACTGCACAAACAGCAGCCAGTGGCGTCACCCAGCCTGGTGACACTGGTTTTGTTTGCGCCCACAGGCGTCATCCGTACGCAAGGGTTAAAGGGCACAAGCGCAGTGGATTTTGTGGCCCTATACAATTGTACATTGTTGAGTGTAATATCTAGGTTAGTCCGTGCAGGTCCACAGTATGCCTATCCAAATATTGCTGTCAAATCCCGGAGCCTTTTTATCAACTGCGGAGAAACACTTGAGACTGAAATTATCTGTTGAAGAATAACCAGATTTGTGTACTCCTGATTATTCCCGATATGGTCATAAAGACTAATTTTTACCCCCCCCCCCCTCCCGATATGGTCATAAAGACTCATTTTTACCCCCCCCCCCCCCCACCCCCCAATTTCTTCCAAATCTCCTCTCTATGATAACAAAAAAATGTGTCACTGTCCGGTAATAGAATGCCGTAGAAACAGAATATTTATATTGTTGTTTTGGGTATAAAGTTCATGGTAACTGTAGCTTTGAAATTCTGCCTCATAAATACTTCTGTGAGTAGCCTGAGTGTGAACAATGTGTACGTATTGGTGGTATGGAACAAGCCCCAACCGATCCTATTTGAGTCAACTTTTTGAGCTCAAAATCTAGTAACTTGAGTATTGTCAGGGATATTGTTATTCCACAATAGCATACTCCACAGTTCTTATCCTCAGAGGGTGACTGATCTGGGCCTGAGTTTGCCCCCGGGTAAAGAAAATTTAGAAATTCCTCCTCCGTCAGTGCCAACCAAAAAAAGGAAACCGTGATAATTTGGCTGCTTGAGTGCCCAAGGCGGATAAACTATATTTGGCTTTGTAGTGTGATAATCTGGAGGAATGGGCTTGGAATGCATGTGTTTGTGCAGGATCAGGCACGGACCCTGGTTCAAGCATGGAGGTAAACCCATCAATGTTTTTCCCAGGGTCTTGATTTCAAATGTAAATTTCTGCACTCTAAAAATGTAGGATCTGATAGTTGTTGTTGAACAATAGGACACTAGCAGGGGAACCACTGGCAATATCAAGTAAAAACCTAAGATATTTAGCATCCCTGCCCACTTATTTTTAGAGCCTACACCATGTACATGTACAGGTACCTGCTTTTATTTTTCTCCTTTTTATGGTCTTTTGTGTCCCCCCCCCCCCCACCCCCCCCAAAAACAATTCTTTCCAATCAATGCATTCATACTAAGGTACATTGTATGTATGCACTTCACTGGCACAAACATTGAAATTTACGGCCACAGAAAGTCAGAACATGAATCATGAGTTGTGATGATGCCTATGAGTGTAGTTATATGTACATGTTGTGTACCCCCCCCCCCCCCTCCCTCCCTTCACATGGCTTCTGAATAGAAGCAATGTGATTGAGATTGTACTTAGTTTCTTGATCCCTTTAGCTAACAATTTATTTCCAAAAGTGACCATTATTCGAGATAATGAATCAAGCACAATTGAACACCTCTGCGGGAGACGTATTTTTTTAAGTAGGTCAAATTCTTTCCACACACCAGATTGCCTGAAGTGCCGGTTAGTTGTATAGTAAATAGCGCTGTTGATGAGGGTTCGGGCACAAACAAAAGGTTCTTCCGTCCGTGGAAGTATTTAGTGGTCGAGGACTTGCAAGGAAAGAAAGAAAAAAATACTTTTGGACAGAGGGTTGTCGTTAAGTTAAATAGCGCTGTTGAGGGTTGGGGCACAAACAAAAGGTTCTTCTATCTGTGGAAGTATTTAGCAGTCGAGGACTTACAAGGAAAGAAAAAAAAATAAGTGTTGTTAAGTTGTCAACCTGCATTGTTAACTATGTAACAAATTAGTTTGATTTGTTCTCGTAAAAATGGGCTTGTGGTTGTTGCCATTGTACAATCGCAGTTCGTGGCACCTTGGTGTCTGCATCTGAATGGTCGTTCGCAGATGAACTGTGTAAGGAATGATGTTAATGACGATGGGTGTAATCACAATAATCGTACAATGCATGGAAGGGATTTTTTTCTTAAAATCTCTACAAACAGCAATGATTAGTCTGTTTTGAGATCGTGCTTAGATAAGTTTTCAGCCATCAAACTTTTGATTCACCACTAGTCAATCCTTCAGTTCCTCACATCCCCGGTGTGGGATCTGAAACGGTTAACCTACACAGGTTCAATTTGAAATAAATTCACTCCGGAGTTATACAAATGTAGATGACACACCATGCTTTGCCCATTGATTCCACTTGCTTAAGTTGCTCCCAACCTTGAACCCCCGAAATATGTCCCCCATTTTCACCTCATAAAATGGGGAATTTGCTGGTGCTTAGAGTGGCATACTTGTTTTGATTTGGCCTAATTGCCGGAAATGAATTTTATGAGAAATGACAGATGCACATTAGGGACTTCAACTTGAGTCTTGAGAAAGCACTGAACAGAACTGTTAAAGGATAATAAAGCGTGTTTACAGTACATGTAACTAATAGATTGAATATATCTCAGACAGGTTTCATATTCATTTTATTAGAAACAAATGTTTCAAACAACAAAAGCACCTCCCCCCCCCCCCTACAGTAACTGCACTCCTGGGATTTTCTTCCAACTGTCTTGAAAACATGTCTCACAAACACGTGGAAACTCGAAGAGAAATTAGCAAGGCAAAAAAGCCATTGTAGGGTTGCTCCAATCTTCCCTGAAATATCCCTAATCCTGCATCTGTTGATGCATGAGACCTAGATCAGAGTCACTTTATTTGCCCACAGTCTTATAAAATGTTGGCTTTTGAGCTCTGAGGGGCCACTTGTTGACTCTTGAGATGTGAGAAAATTAAGTGATAAAGAGATTGGAATGGTTTCCTTGAAATGGGTCTTTGGAGTTTGAGAGAGAGGGAGGTTTAGATCGTCATACTGCTGAGGAGGTTATTAACTAAAGGGTACATGTATATGCACAGTTTTCACTGATTCGTTCGTTTACAGTCTTTAATACCTTAAAAAGAATGGAAAAAGAAACAAACGCTCCCAGTATGAACGGTGTACAGTGCAATATCTTACAACTGCCTTTGAAGGTTTTATGGGTGTGCATGCACAATCGTAGTATGCAGGGCAGAGGTTGGTTTTTTTTACGGATGGTCAGTTACAAATTTATGGACCAGAAGTTGCTGGGCAACTGTAACAAATTCAGATGCACATGGACACTGCTGCCCACACTCTACATGCTCTGCAGACAATCAAATGAAGCCCGGAAGTGTTTGGAGGCCCTCTGTGGGCCGAGAGGAAACGTCTCTAACTGGACAGTTATAATCACTTCCTGACCACCTCTGCCTGGGGAGGAAGAACCAAAAAGGCCAAGGGAACTGTTGCATTGTCCTGGGATTGTTTGGTCTTATGGCCGGCTTACTTGTAGGTAGGGATGGGGGCGGGGGGGTTAGTGGTGAACCAACTGGGGGAAGATACAATGTAGGAAGGGCAGGCTAATGCGGGGCATAATTTATATTACAGCATGAAATCAGTCTTTGGGAATGTCCGTCCAATTTTGAGGGAGGCTTTTTAACGGAAAGGTGTGCTCACATGGATGCGGAAGTAATTAAGCAAGCTATAAATAGCCAGTGGGGTACAGGAAGGGGGCGAAGAATATTGAGCCTCAAAATGATTGCGCACACCTTTGAAAAAAGTTTAACGTACCAGCATGTCTTTTCACAAAATCATATGCTGAATGCCTAACGGGGAGCATGTGGGTTTTCAAGATTGAAAGAAAGCACCTATCAGTATCAAGTGGAATACAACTTGCAAAATACCACAAAATACTAACAATGAATCGGAAATTTGTGCATTATTTGATTTTCAAGGCAACATTGAATAATTTGATTGATTTTTCATGGCATAACTTGGCGTGAAGTGAGCGGTAGTGATTTCTCGTTTGTGGTTCAACAAACGTTGTACCTTCTGTTGACTTGGCACGCACAGGACTGTCGTCCTGGCATTGCAAGCAACAGTGGTACGGTTAGTCAATATACCTGCTTCCTCTGACATAGTTCAGTCATATGTAGTGGTCAAGGGTACTTCCTTGCCCAAATGAGAAACAAAGAATCCAATATAGGTTTGGATTGCCCTGGAAATACATTTTGTAGCCAGTCAGTTGGTTCCTGTATGGTGCCTTGTGGTTCTGTGGTCGGTTTGCTTAATTGTTTGGACACAATGGGGAATAAAGGTAATTTGGCAATGTTAGAATTTCTTATCACATGACTATTGTGATTATTAGTAGAATGACTTTAACTCATTCTAATTATTTAAACTTTGTCATTCTTACTCTTACTGTAGAGTAATTGTGGTAATGAATCCAAGGATTTCTTGAAAGAGCATATATGCCATTGTAGCTCTATTTTAAATCTCCCAGTATTTTTGAATGATTTTCAGTTTTGATTGTAGATGAAACTGGTATTAACATGTCTATTTGTGTAGTGTAAGAACTTTACATAATGCAGCATGTACACACTGAAGTTTCCAAGAATATCAAATAAAAGCTGTAAGTTAATATACCCAACCAATATTAACATTTTGATCTTTTTCTAATCTCATGGTATGTACATGTACATGACCCTGAAGCAAATTCCATCTTAAGGACATTTATTACATTGCATGACCTCATGTAGCCATTGCTGAAATTGAAAGCAAGGTTTAAATTGACGCATGCTGTTAGCACCTCCAGTAAGTCCAGGCTGAAGGTGCAAGACTTGGGAACAGGTATCAATCAATTACCCCAAAAGTGCAGGTGTTTCTCTGCAGATGTTTCCCTTGAGCGCAATAACAAACAACTGATGTGGGTTTTAACCAACAGATTTGTGGCTACAGTGACCTGGACAATTGTAATGAAACAGAAGAGAGAACAAATTTCCTAACCCATTTTGACAGAATTTGGCTGTTATTTTTTGCATCAGGATCCCTTGGCTTTATGTCAACATACCAATTTCCGTTTTTGTACTGCTTTTGGTGTCATGAAAACAGGAACTAGGGAAACATAAATCCCCCACCACAGAACAGTGTTGGTTCATTTTTTTTTTGTGCAACACATTGCCTGGGGAACTCCCTTAATATCCACAAGCTTGTATGATAAAGCACTGCTTTGCCCTGTAGTAAGATGCTTTTTAAAAAGTAAACGCTGTGTAGATGCATGTACAGTTTATGCAGACATGAACTATTATAAAAGACTATACATTTACATCTGTAGTTAGGTAAAGAGCATAAAGCGGACGTTAATGCTTTTTATAGCCACTGACAGGTTGATGTGACTATTATTGGGAAATTGTGGTATACATGTATGAAAGATTTAGCAGCTTCCCAAGGTATTTAAAATCTCTTGAAATTCTTCCATTTGTTTTTACGGGTTTCCTTTCAAAAGCTTATTGTAGCCCCGCCTCCCATATTTTAGTATAGAACCACCCTAGAATGGCATGTTGTCACAAATCTCAGTTGTCACAAAACTACACATACATGTAACTACCAAACTATGTAAGACACAGGAATCTGTTCCCTGGCCAGTTTCCTAAACTTATTCATGTGACTTGGATTTTAAAAGTCAAAAGTTTTTTCTCTCTCTCTCTTTCCTGTACTCTGCAGCCTCAAAACATTCTGCTGACTTCGGGACTTCCGTGCCTCGGGGACATCAAACTCATTGACTTCGGCATTGCGAGGTTGATCCAAAATGGGGAAGTGATACGGGACATTGTCGGGACGCCTGAATTTGTCGGTGAGTTTGCCTGAATAAAGTTGCTGAGGGCCCAGAGGGGAAGCTTCGGAGAGGGGTTTAATGTTGCAATATGGTCAGAATGAACAGGTGGTGACCATCTCCAGAATGTCGTTGGATGTTAACAGGAGGAAGAGGACACCTGCAGTAATTGATCTATCACCGTAGAATCTCACGAATGTAGCTTGTGAAACTAAATCCATTGATATCAACTATAATTTGAAGCAGAATGTGTTAAATAACTGCTCAAATTAAATGCAGAAAGAGTTGTCTGAGAGGTGTGGCCATGATTTCAAAATCTGTCTGCCAAAAAACATGTCAATTTTGAAAATCTGCCTGTCCACCCTAAGCCAACATTTTGCACACCCTTGTCCTCTGCTGCAATCTTTAACCCCTGTAACCATTCTTACATCTTGGGAAAGTAGAGTCCTCAAGCAGAAACTACCTGCCCAAAATTTTTGTTTGCCTGTCAATTGGACAGGTGGGTAGATAGGTTACTAATGAACCATTCTCAAGACCTAACCAGTTTCTCTCATTTGCCGCTAACCACACAGCTCCGGAGGTCTTGAACTACGATCCCATCACTCTGGCTACGGACATGTGGAGCATCGGCGTGCTAACCTACGTCATGCTGACGGGCATCTCTCCATTCGCTGGAGATGACAAGCAGGAGACCTTCTTGAACATCTCGCAGGTGAATCTGGACTTCCCGGCGGAATTCTTTGAGGACATCTCAGAGGAGGCAAAGGATCTTATACGGAAAGTCTGCATCAAGGAACCAGAGTAAGTGTGAATTTGCATGCACCCAGGGGGTGAAGGGGGGCCTCAGCCGGTAGATGAAAAATGTATTTATTAATTTTTTGTTTTAGTTCTGTGCAAATCTTGGGGTTACAGAATGATTGCTGTCATACTGCATAACTTGACGCCATGGAATTTGAATTGAAATCATTTCATTTCCTGAAAGAATGGTATTTATTTTGATGTATTGTGTTGCTGAAGTTCATTCCTAGTCCATACTTTAACCGTTTGAAGTTGTTAGAGTTCAGGATGACTGGTTATGAAAAGATAAAGCTCAAAAGTCATTTAACTGCAAATTTTACAATATAGCCAAGTATATTACCCTAGCTGAATGCCATAGAAGAACTACTCACTCATTTCAATATGCTATGTCACAAATGCCAGATAATTGGAATCCTGTTTTGGTCTGAGCGGCCCCCAAGTTTCAGAGCGTCCGCTTATTTCTAATTTTCGGAGTTCAGTTCCTCCTTTGTTTGTGCTTTTCCAGATCTTTTGGTGTTTTGGAGTTTATCTTAACGTATCTTTTCATCTTGCAGGAAACGACTGACAGCTGAGGAATGCCTCAATCACCCGTGGCTCCGGGCCAAGAGTAAGGAGAAGATGACACCGTCAGATAACAGGCTGAGCGAGAACGAAATGGAGAATAATAATCACCTCAAAGAGGATAGCCACGATGACGAAGACCTTGTGGATAACTGTCACCCAGAGGTCACAGAAACCTTCCGTCGTGACAGTACATCCGAGTCCATCTCCACAACCTGCAATCATTCCACAGGAGTCTTCGCAACTCAGACATTCACAACCACCATCACCGTCAGAACTGGAACGTCCGATTACGATTGCACGGATGGTGCCAAGGAGTCAGAGAAGAGAATTCTTGATACAGAGGAGGACTCTACGACTGTTGTGACTGTGGAAACAAACGTGGACTCTAACGACCAGAGCGGTGGCTGTCGGTCACCGTACCACAGCCCCTCAGTGCCGAGACAGGTGTATCACAAGAACAAGGACACCATACCCACGGACCACAACCATCCCAAAAGAATTTGCATTCAGGTCGTCTAACCAATGAGAAATCGTTTTTCATTGAAACATTTTTCAGGGAGTGTACTCGTTAAAAGTAATTTATTCATTCATCAGTGTCATAGCAGCGCATAATATTTAGTGTAGCCTCCTGTTTGCAATTAGAGCCCTCCGTTGCCCATATAAGTACATAACATCTACCAACTTGGATGTATTGGAGAAGGGTGAGTTTGGGGTCGTAGCTTTGCAGAAAAGCATCCTTGTGTGAAACAAATAGGAATGCGTACTTCCCACCCCCCCGCAAAACACGAGGGAGCGTTTGAAAAATCAGCAAGCTTGGAGCATTTGAATGAGAAGGTTGCCTGTTCCGATTGGGAATATCCACTGTTTCCAGTGGGGAAAATGATCCCGTATAGGAAGAGTGGTCTGTGCGTGCACACACTTACTCAGGAATGGCCTTTTCCAGTTGTGAATATTCACTGTTTCCAATTGGAAAAATGATCCCGTATAGGAACAGTGGTCTGTGCGTGCACACACCTACTCGGGAATGGCCTGTTCCAGTTGTGAATATTCACTGTTTCCAATTGGAAAAATGATCCTGTATAGGAACAGTGGTCTGTGCGTGCACACACTTACTCAGGAATGGCCTGTTCCAGTTGTGAATATTCACTGTTTCCAATTGGAAAAATGATCCCGTATAGGAACAGTGGTCTGTGCGTGCACACACCTACTCGGGAATGGCCTGTTCCAGTTGTGAATTTCACTGTTTCCAATTGGAAAAATGATCCTGTATAGGAACAGTGGTCTGTGCGTGCACACACTTACTCAGGAATGGCCTGTTCCAGTTGTGAATATTCACTGTTTCCAATTGGAAAAATGATCCCGTATACGAACAGTGGTCTGTGCGTGCACACACTTACTCGGGAATGGCCTGTTCCAGTTGTGAACAGGAACGTTTCCGGGTAAAAAAAAAAGTACATATCGTCATTGTTTCCAAATCTGATGCAATAGTTTAATATCTTCCAAACTTTGTTTCAGTTCTATACGCAAGCCCTTCCGTTAGTCTTTTTCAAGTGCCTGAATTGTACACAGCAAAGCGCATTCATTTTTTGTACATTAAAAATATATTGGCATCATCTCATTCTTCTTTTAAGTTATTACTGTCGGTGCATGTATTGAAATATTCTGCATTTTTGACAGGATCAGGTTCAAATAAGCCATTTCACTTTCCCAAAATCATGGCCATTTTTTTCCTCAATAGTTTGTAGTTATTTTTCTGCCAGGGGCAGAAACTATTTATTACTAGAAAAAGTTGTTTTTGGAGGAAAATTCTAAAAGGTCAAAAGTACTTCAGTTAAAAGAAATGTTGACAACTGTGTACCATGGGCCATGGGCTATGGGCTGTGATTGGTCTATGTCCGTGGTGGGGGTTAATGACCAATGACATGACTTGTAAAGTATAAGTTTGAAAATATATATATATATATATATATATATATATATGCTGGTACATGTAGGTTTATGACAGTTACAAAAGAGATAATTTCGTTCATTGTAACAACTCTTTGTGTTCACTCCATTTTGTTGATTACTTTGATCATTTTGTTGTACAATTTTTGATTTTGTATATTTTGTTTATACATTTGACTTAGGAAATTCATTTGTATTTCTTTCAAGTATGATAGTTGACAGCAGTGAAAATGACAAACAGTGTCACTCAGGGGTCATCTTAGGTCATTAAATGTAAATTTAAAAAATATATAGAGGCATCCAACCTCGTTCCCAGGGTCTACTTTCAACCATGTTCTCAATAGTAGACCCTGGCTGGGAAAGTACCTCGCCTTTGTCTGATTGGTTACTGCTATAACAAGCTGATAATTTGTAATAATCGTCTTTAATGATTCCGTGAAGAGAATTTTCCCAAAACAATAAATAACTAATAACCTTCAAAAAAGTCCATAAAATGTCCTGTTACCCATACCCAAGTCACAAATTTTGTTATTTTTCCATTTTTAAAGGCTGTCGCTACTGCTATATTCAGACATATGGAACCCCACCTCAACTAACATACATTTTGAGTGAGCTTGCCTGCACCAGCCTAGAAAATCAATGTACATTGTTGTACCAGCATGGATTCTGTATGTTATAGTTTGGTAACCTGCATCTCTGTCACAGGAGTTCACAGTAGTGTACAGCACCAGACTATGCCACTCATGGTCTGCAATACACCTATGTTTTTTAATTAGGCCGTGTCCGAATTACTTGGCTATGGCTTGTAGAGTTGTATTCGAGTCCTTTCGCAAGCCCAGTCAGAAGTCCTTTCATAAAGCTGGACACAAGTAACTGGATGAACAATGACAAAGGAATGCCTTTGTCAAAGCTCCTTTAATAGCTTGTGATTGGGATTAGGACTGGAGGGTTTGTGATGGACTCGAATACATCCCTGATGGCTGGATGTTGCACACATTGTATATGGCAGTGGCTGCAGCCACATCACATAGACTTGTGTCAAATTTCAAGCCGTAGCCAAGTAATTTTGGACACAGCCTTATAATATCCAAGATTTTTGGATATAAATGCAAATGATCCAATACCAGGACAAGAGAGTGGCTGGTGGTAGCATACTGCTCAATCGCCATGGGTACGAGGTTGCAATGCTATGCACCCCCTACCCAAAATATGAATGTCAAGCAGTCATGCAAATTCCTTATTACAATGCATATAAAATTCTGAAGTACTTTCTTTGGAATTTTGTTATTTGTTTCAAGTAAATCTATTTGATAAGGATCTCCCAAGCTGGGAAGTTTGAGCATAATTTATACATTCACTGGCCAAATACTTAAAGCAGTCTTGGAGTAATTTTTGGCATAAATTTAGAACTGTGTGCACTTACCAGTACACTTGTCATTCCATGAACATGAACACTGATTACGATTTTAGAAAGTTTTGTTTTGAAATATTCCTTATGTTATTTCTTATTTTCAATCAATAGGTTTTACCCAATTGTTAAATGTAATATAATTATTCCAGTGTGAGGGGCAGGTTATTGTTATAATGCATCCGACCGCCAGCCGAAGGCTATCTTTGATAGGCATGAGTAGAAGCTTTCTCTTTCAATTACCATTGAATTTTAAGAACAAAACATAGCCTCTTTGAGGGCGTCCTAGCTATGCAAGGGCACGGCTGCAACAGTTTTTGTTAGTTTTTTTTTCTCTTGCATGCAGGAGACGAAATGTTCTGTAATTTAATTAACAAAGATTTGTAAATACAGAGATTTCGTGAGGTCAGTTTTATATACAATAAAACAAGAGTGTTCTCGTTAGTTAAGAAAAACTTTACTAGTCCGTAATTTTGTTTTTTTTCTTATGGTGTAAGTGTACGTAGCCCGTTTCATTTCTGGAAGCGCAGCAGCGACAAACTTGCTTCTCCGAGTGGACTATAGAGGGCGATAAATATGTTTATTGTAAACATGGAAAATTGTGTACCCTAGAGGGCGACATACGTTTATCGACAACATGGACAATTTGGTACGCTAGAGGGCGACATACGTTTATTGACCACATGGTAAATTTGGTACGCTAGAGGGCGACAAATACGTTTTTTGACTGCATGGCAGATTTTGTACGCTAGAGGGCGACATATTGCAAACATGGATAATTTGGTACGCTAGAGGGCGCCAAATATATTTATTGACAACATGGCAAATTTAGTACGCTAGAGGGCGACAAATACATACATTTTTTTCGAAAAATATCAACAATTTATCAACAATTGCAAGGCTAACTAACCCCTTGCCATTTTTGTAGATTTTGGCTCAAAAGTGACATTTTCTAAATTTGCTTTGAATTGATTCTAGAGACATGTAAGAGTGCCAGAAACACATTGGAAGTGTCAACTAAAACATATTTTCCAGGAAATTTATTGTTTTAAGTTTTGTTGAACAATATGAAAATTAAAAGAAAATTCATAAAAATTCAAATGTTGATCTCAGACATCTGAAATTGTACGACTGATCCATCCATGTTATTCTCTTTCTAAACTGCAATTTTAAAAGCAATTAATTTTTTCACCTAAAAAAATGGCAAGGCAACCCCTTGCCATTTCGGTCGATTTTGGCTCAAAAGTGACATTTTCTAAATTTGCTTTGAATTGATTCTAGAGACATGTAAGAGTGCCAGAAACACATTGGAAGTGTCAATTATGTTAAAGAAAATTTATTGTTTTAAATTTTGTTGAACAATATGAAAATTAAAAGAAAATTCATAACAAATCAAATGTTGATCTCAGACATCTGAAATTGTACGACTGATGCATCCATCTCATTCTCTTTCTAAACTGCAATTTTAAAAGCAATTAATTTTTTCACCTAAAAAAATGGCAAGGCTAACCCCTTGCCATTTTGGTCGATTTTGGCTTAAAAGTGACATTTTCTAAATTTGCTTTGAATTGATTCTAGAGACATGTAAGTGCCAGAAACACATTGGAAGTGTCAATTAATACATATTTTCCAGGAAATTTATTGTTTTAAATTTGGTTGAACAACATGAACATTTTAAAAGAATTCATAAAAAATCAAATGTTGATCTCAGACATCTGAATGATGCATCCATGTCATTCTCTTTCTAAACTGCAATTTTAAAAGCAATTAATTTGTTCACCTAAAAAAATGGCAAGGCTAACCCCTTGCCATTTTGGTCGATTTTGGCTCAAAAGTGAAATTTTTCTAAATTTGCTTTGAATTGATTCTAGAGACATGTAAGAGTGCCAGAAACACATTGGAAGTGTCAATTAATACATATGTTAAAGAACATTTATTGTTTTAAATTTTGTTGAACAATATGAAAATTAAAAGAAAATTCATAAAAAATCAAATGTTGATCTCAGACATCTGAAATTGTACGACTGATGCATCCATGTCATTCTCTTTTAATACTGCAATTTTAAAGGCAATTAATGTTTTGACCTAAAAAAATGGCAAGGCTAACCCCTTGCCATTTCGGTCGATTTTGGCTCAAAAGTGACATTTTCTAAATTTGCTTTGAATGATTCTAGAGACATGTAAGAGTGCCAGAAACACATTGAAAGTGTCAAATAAACCATATTTTCTAGGCAATTTATTGTCTTAAATTTGGTTGAACAATATGAACATTTAAAAAAAATTCATAACAAATCAAATGTTGATCTCAGACATCTGAAATTGTACGACTGATGCATCCATGTCATTCTCTTTCTAAACTGCAATTTTAAAAGCAATTAATTTTTTACCTAAAAAAATGGCAAGGCTAACCCCTTGCCATTTCGGTCGATTTTGGCTCAAAAGTTACATTTTCTAAATTTGCTTTGAATTGATTCTAGAGACATGTAAGAGTGCCAGAAACACATTGAAAGTGTCAATTATGTTAAAGAAAATTTATTGTTTTAAATTTTGTTGAACAATATGAAAATTAAAAGAAAATTCATAAAAAAATCAAATGTTGATCTCAGACATCTGAAATTGTACGACTGATCCATCCATGTCATTCTCTTTCTTAACTGCAATTTTAAGAGCAATTAATTTTTTGACCTCAAAAAATGGCAAGGCTAACCCCTTGCCATTCCGGTCGATTTTGGCTCAAAAGTGACATTTTCTAAATTTGCTTTGAATTGATTCTAGAGACATGTAAGAGTGCCAGAAACACATTGAAAGTGTCAATTAATACATATGTTAAAGAAAATTTATTGTTTTAAATTTTGTTGAACAATATGAAAATTAAAAGAAAATTCATAAAAAAATCAAATGTTGATCTCAGACATCTGAAATTGTACGACTGATCCATCCATGTCATTCTCTTTCTTAACTGCAATTTTAAGAGCAATTAATTTTTTGACCTCAAAAAATGGCAAGGCTAACCCCTTGCCATTCCGGTCGATTTTGGCTCAAAAGTGACATTTTCTAAATTTGCTTTGAATTGATTCTAGAGACATGTAAGAGTGCCAGAAACACATTGGAAGTGTCAATTAATACATATGTTAAAGAAAATGTATTGTTTTAAATTTTGTTGAACAATATGAAAATTAAAAGAAAATTCATAAAAAATGAAATGTTGATCTCGGACATCTAAAATTGTACAACTGATGCATCCATGTCATTCTCTTTCAATACTGCAATTTTAAAAGCAATTAATTTTTTGACCTAAAAGAATGGCAAGGCTAACCCCTTGCCATTTCGGTCGATTTTGGCTCAAAAGTGACATTTTCTAAATTTGCTTTGAATTGATTCTAGAGACATGTAAGAGTGCCAGAAACACATTGGAAGTGTCAATTAATACATATGTTAAAGAAAATGTATTGTTTTAAATTTTGTTGAACAATATGAAAATTAAAAGAAAATTCATAAAAAATGAAATGTTGATCTCGGACATCTGAAATTGTACGACTGATCCATCCATGTCATTCTCTTTCAATACTGCAATTTTAAAAGCAATTAATTTTTTGACCTAAAAGAATGGCAAGGCTAACCCCTTGCCATTTCGGTCGATTTTGGCTCAAACGTGACATTTTCTAAATTTGCTTTGAATTGATTCTAGAGACATGTAAGAGTGCCAGAAACACATTGGAAGTGTCAATTAATACATATGTTAAAGAAAATGTATTGTTTTAAATTTTGTTGAACAATATGAAAATTAAAAGAAAATTCATAAAAAATGAAATGTTGATCTCGGACATCTAAAATTGTACAACTGATGCATCCATGTCATTCTCTTTCAATACTGCAATTTTAAAAGCAATTAATTTTTTGACCTAAAAGAATGGCAAGGCTAACCCCTTGCCATTTCGGTCGATTTTGGCTCAAAAGTGACATTTTCTAAATTTGCTTTGAATTGATTCTAGAGACATGTAAGAGTGCCAGAAACACATTGGAAGTGTCAATTAATACATATGTTAAAGAAAATGTATTGTTTTAAATTTTGTTGAACAATATGAAAATTAAAAGAAAATTCATAAAAAATGAAATGTTGATCTCGGACATCTGAAATTGTACGACTGATCCATCCATGTCATTCTCTTTCAATACTGCAATTTTAAAAGCAATTAATTTTTTGACCTAAAAGAATGGCAAGGCTAACCCCTTGCCATTTCGGTCGATTTTGGCTCAAACGTGACATTTTCTAAATTTGCTTTGAATTGATTCTAGAGACATGTAAGAGTGCCAGAAACACATTGGAAGTGTCAATTAATACATATGTTAACCCCTTGCCATTTCGGTCGATTTTGGCTGAAAAATAGCATTTTTCTAAATGTTCCTTAAATTGATTCTAGAGACGAGTATGGGTGTTTTGCTCCTGCTTGCGCTCCTGTCTCCTACCACCGCTACGGCCGGTAGACCTGTATAGGCGGGGCATATCCCTGCCATTTTGAAGATTTTGGTTGAAATGTTTGCTTAAAATTGATTCTAGGACGTTTACTAGTGCCAGTACCCATTTGGACTGTAAATAGAAAATATTGCAATTTATAAAAACATTCATAATTAATTCCATATTGATCCCAGAAATCTCAAATTGCACGGATGTTCTGTTGTTTTTCTCTTTTGCAATATTTAAATAAATTAATTTTTCGGTCTAAAAGAAATAATGGGAAGGGGTACCCCTTGCCATTTTTGTAAAATGAATTTTTCATCCCTGAATATAAAGACACACATGAAAAATACACCTTTTAAAAGTTACGGTAAAAGCCGTTTTATTTTCCGAGCCACACAGTTTATAGTTCAAACTGTCACCTGTCGAAGGCACTCAAGATTTGATACAATTTCTCGTAAAGACAACGATATCTTTAAAACTTAAAATTTACAGATCGACTATAAGTAACATTTTAAGACTTTTTTTGAAAAATAGGAAAATTCACACTGATGTTATTGTACATAATCATGATAAAACGATATAGAATCTGCCCCCTGACAAAGTTTTTGCACAAATATAGTCAGAATTTATTATTATAAATTCTTAATCCTGAAATTGTTTTATGTTAATCACAATTACTAAAATAAAATTCCAGAAATAAAGAAAACATAAATGATGCAAACTGTATCATGTCAACAGAGCGGGACATTTAGTAAACCTGCTTCCTGCTTCGGCACCTATACCTTGTCTTCATCACAAGAAGGTTATAATGCAGTTTAAATCATTTGAAATTAATAAGCTCAGCGAAAATCCCCACCCCTTCTTGTCCAGATTTCCTGCCCCACAAAGAGGAAACCGTTGAGGAAGACATCATAAATGCAGCAACTGTAGGTCGAGCATAGACTTCGAATCCATTTCTCAAATCTGGACGGCTTTGGCTATGGCTTCGACTACAACTTCAGCTATTCCTAGCTCCTTTCAATCTGAAGCTTTGACTATTTCAATAAAATGAACAGGTTTCGGCTCTGGATTCAAAAAGGTGGCACAAATCTTGCCACGATCAGTGAACCTAAAATTACGGGAAACCAAAGCCAAACACGAGGTTTGAGAAATGGCGCAAGTCTTACTCTCTATCTTAAAACGGAAATACCTTTCCTTGTCTACCCCCGACTCAAGTATTGGGCCCTACAGTCTGTAGGCTAAAGGATAACAAATCAGATTTAAAAAAAAATTAACAAAACACAAAAACCCAACAAAGCAATAGAAGAAATGACATTTTGGCGACTCCCCCAACAACAAAATAATAAATGCTGATTTTTGTACACCGTACTGTTTACATCTGAAGCCCCGCCCCCAACATTTTGCCCACGTTTTAAAACGTTACACCTCGCACTTCAAAATGAAATCGGGAAATTTAGTTTTGTGCAAACTTTTGCGTCATGCGGGCATACAACGGCCTTCTATGTCTACTTCACCAACAAATTCATAAAGTACTATTAAGGGCGGAGAAAAAAATCTCCTTCTTTGTTTTTACATCAGCAACTATACATAGTTTTTACGAATTAATTCAATCCATTAATTGAATTTATTTCCAGTTTTAAAAAGGTTTTTTAAGGCAAGAATTATACACATCATTAAACTCTTGGTAAACAGAAAGACATCTACTTCCGGGTGGTTTCATAAATACAAATAAAATAAAGTGAGTTTGTATATGCCGGCAATCGTGGACCTAGGACAAAAGAATTCGAGCGTAGACAAAGGGGTCCACGTTTGACCTAACGTCCACGATTGAAAATCGTGTACAAAACCAATGGGAGGCCTTCCGAAAAAGTTAGAGTATAAACAAAAGAGGAACAATGGGAGGTCCACGATTGCACCCGTTTACATGACTGTGTGAACTAACGAAAATAGTTTTAAAACATAAAAGAATATACTAGAATTACAGAAGCGGATCCATTCTTTCTTTCTTTTTCGGGAGATGGACGGAAATGCTCCTTGCTCTCCCCTCTGCAAATTGGTTTAATTTCCCCAGGTTGGTTTTTTTTTCTTTCAGGCGTGGCATTCTCAGAACAGGCTTTTTCCGTGGATTTATATTTATTCCTTTTTGGGTATGAACAAAGTCAGACCTGCCACCCCCCCCCCCCCCCCCCCCCCGGACCTGCTCCTATTTATATTGGGTAAATGGTTCAATATAAACACCACATGATGTTAATTTAACACCACCGTTTTTGCAGTGTGCTTTACCATCCTGTTTACCATCAATTATTAAAAACGGATATTTCAAGTGATTATTTCAAACAAACAAACAAACAAACAAACAAACAAACAAACAAACAAACAAACAAACAAACAAAAATGGTGGGATAAAATAGTTGCGAATGTGGGATTATCATTGAGACAAACCGGACACTATGGGTAATTTGTTTTATGGAAGTCGCCCAATACAAGGCTAAAAGCAACCCAGAGGTGTTGGGTTGCCAGCTCCACCACCCTTCCGGTTTTCGTGGGTCCAGATCTAAATAGGGGATAAATACCAAATATATGATCCCAATTTTCAGACCTATAGATACAGGCGGGGTAACTTCAATCGTTGGTGACACCAACTCCCCCCCCCCTAACAATTGCACAACCCCCGTCACCCACCAACCTAAGCCCCGCCCTCCACTGCCGATCTCCCTTCATCTTGACCCCGACAGCATCCTCCGAACGTCCATTGCCTCCAGAGGGCATCCTTTGCATGCTCCAAACTGCGACTTCGTTTGCTTCTCAGAACCTCGCCCTCCAACCTGTTTCAATCTTCTTCTGGTCAGTTTTATTTGATGACTTGGGTAACGACTATAGCGGCCACGATCCCACCAACAATAAGAAGGATACACACCCCTACAGCCACCTTCTTGCCCAAACTCCACTGTTTGAATTAAACCAAGAAAATGAGGGGAAAAACGGTTTCAGAAATGAGAATATTAATCCTGGGATATAACTTGAGCAGCCACAGTGTAATGTCCAATATAGCAAATTAATGCGATATCTGAAGATACAATTATACTTTTTACAAATTGTCTCATGGATATATTTCCAAACGAAACATTTTCTTTTGAATTTGATGAGAATCAAAAGTGCATGTAGTCCGTTCATTAAAAATAATTGTGACATTTTCGTAGGGTTGAGCAGTGTATGTGCGAATGCTGAAACCCAGCTTATAATTTAGTGCGTATTTAATTGTGACCAATATACATTTCACGATGTGTCACGCCCACTATCCTCATTAGATATGCACGTGTCAAAACAATGAAAGAAGGGCTACAAGGGGGAAATAGGCAACTGCGATATCTTCCAATTACATCATAATTGTCTTTTTCAAGATTATGTTGTTTTCAAAATAATTTCAGTTTACTCCAAATTTAACCCCCCACAAAACACATTCAATCCACGTATTCAACATTTCACGATTATAGGTCAAACAAATTTGTGTTGCCCTCGGACCCGTAAAATTGGAAAAGACGGTCGGTCAGTCGGAAAAAGATTTTTTCCCGGCTTCGCCACAGACTTCTTAAATCAGCGAGAAGGAAACGAAATGGAAGTATTAAACTCTTGGCTTCATGTCAACCGGTTGAATGAGATACGACGAAGTTTGTGCCGATTCGATTTGACTCTTCCGCTACAATATATTTATAGGCCTATACAAAAGAGATTGAATTGGTTGCATGTGCATGGCATTTTCACATGCGCTGTCCCAAACCCAAAGTTTAGGGTTTTTAGCTAGGCTACTCTTCAGCCCGAATGGAGCTTTGACGAGCGCGACGGATCGAAGTCGTCTTTACGCTCACCCGGTTGTGTTTAGGCCTAAACGTTGGACAACCCCATGGTTTCATTTCTTACATGAAAATATGCATAAAGTAAAGAAGGTACATCGAATACAAACACTTTTTTGATGCAGAGAGGCTGTGTAATGTTTCTATTGGTATTTTATTAAAATTGGTATTTTATAAAATAAAAAAAAAAAAAACCGACCCTGGATCTGTCGATTTTTACGGTCGGTCCGAGGGCAACAAAACAAGGTTTTTTTTGGGCCTTAATAAAAGAAAGAAAAAAAAACCAACCACAGAATATAATGGCGATGTCGCCAAGCTTAATAAAACATGAAATCATCCACGCTGACTTTCTTCCTCTGTAATCTGCAATGATGCTCGCATGACGTTTAAATATCATTTTATGCCCACACCACAGCATGAAATAAACCGACTATGTCTTCAAAAAGTGTGCTTACCTCCATTGCCGCTGTAGATATGCACAGAATCTGTAATATTCTCAATGAAGGGCAGCGGATGCGTTCGTCCTGTCGTCAGATGCGTCGATTTGGTTGTAATGATTGCAGTACCAAGCAAACCAAGCCCAAACTGCACAGAATCCTCGAAATTTTTTACTGGTTGGAGTGCAGTAAATCTAGAGAAATTCGTTCTCTTCTGAGCTATCTGTGCTTGAGAATATCTGTCTGAGAATGCTTTTATCAGCTCGGGGAAGGGGATTTTTTGTCACGAGACCGATTTTGACTTAATATTCATGAAGTTCGCGTGCCACTGATGAAGGAAGGGACGTAATATGCAGGCTGTTACACCGCTTGTGTGCATACTAATTATGATAATGAGCACCGTTGTTTAAATATAGATCATAGCTCATTTCACCGGCAACGAAGCAGGAAATTTCTTTCTGGGTTATTCCATTTGTTATGTGGGTTACGCGCAGTGTGCTCAAAATACACTAACCATTTTCGCTTAAAATGTGACTAGGAAATATCTCCAGTCTTTAAAACAAGACACCGATAATGCTCGTCTCCGGCCAACCTTTGTTTTTATTCCGTGAAAACTACACTCTACAAGCTTTATAGATTGTCTTGCTTTTCAATTTTGATTTTACACCATGGCCCACTTGAAAATTAGCCCCACTATGTGTTCTATGTTCCATCCTCCGGGCTGTGCGATCGGATTTCTATTCGTGTGGCAGTCGCGTGCGGCTTGCTGGCTACGCGTAGATAGTAAACTTGTTCAAGTCGTTTCTCAGCTGATGTTTTGTGCTTGTATTTGTAAGCGATTTCAGTCTGTCTGTATATGTAGGCCTACATTGTGCTTGAGGCGTTGTCATTTTTGACGACTTCGGGAACTATACAAATGCCCTTGCGTCCCCCTTCCAAATTATTTATAGCAAAACAATGTCATGGCTTTCATCAATTTCCAAAGCCCCAAGTCCAAACGATGTTTTAACTTTGAATTTATTTTCAGTTTTGTCATCGTCCTGTAAGTAGAATTATCTAGATTTACCCAAATTGCAGTTCCTGTCAAATAGTGCGCTGCTCGGTTTAATATCATGTCAGGGTAAGATAAGATGGTGTTGTGCGGGTATTTCCGTGTAAAGGAAGCACACATTTTCCTTCCTGAGTACAGAAACTCCATTTTATTTCATATCTTATTTATCCTAGGTAGCCTGATCAGTACATTAGCACTGTTCTCCCTTAAGGTCCAGTTTTGAAGTTTCCACAGTGAGCAAACTCTGGATGGGACCCAACATCTCCCACCCCCCAGGGGCGGATCTAGCTTTTCATTGGGGGGGGGGGGGGGGGGGGGTGGTTTGTACCATTCACCCACCAAACGTTCCCACTAGGAGGGGTCCGGGGGCATGCCCCCCGGAAAATTTTGAAATCCAGGGGCTTTCTCCTGCAATCTAAGGCATCTCGGGCACTGTTTAAAGCTGCATAATTATGTGTTTTTTAAAGAAGAATTTGCTCATATTGGGGGGGGGGGGGGGGTTGCAACCCCCACAACCCCCCTCTAGATCCGCCACTGTCTCCGGTGGGGGGGGGGGGGGGGATAGACACTTACCCAATACGCTTCGCATTCTGTCCAGGTCACAAAAGGATTATACTGCAGATGGATTCGACTAGAATTGTTGTAACGGCGCCTGCAGATCGATGCTAAATTTAGAGAAAATATTGCGTTTTGAGAGATTACGTTTCAAAACAGGATTGGGTAAACAAAATGATAAAAAGGTAAAGGGGCACCATTATTCCTTGCCTTCAGCGGGACAAAAATACTTTGTCTTCAACCTGACGATTATTTCTAGCTAAAATTTATAAAACACAGAGTAGGTGGCTCTATCTCTATAGTGTTCATAAACCTGTATAGACAATCGTCAAAGACCCTAATTCCGCAGTCCAATACCAGCAACACGATTGAAACAAGAGAACAGTGACGTCATTTCAATGGATGCAGCACTGAATGGTTTATTATACGGTTACTGGATGATTGGGGTACCTGCAGCTTACGGTGCCCTTCTAAATAAGTTTTATGAAAGAAAAGGCGCCCTGTGAATTTGTGTTTTTATTTATAGGCGGTTTGGCTTAAAATTTCAATTCAGGGGATTTCCTCCTACCAACAAAAATGAAGGAAAACTGTATTTTGGTACAAAAATGCGTATTATACTCTGCAGTCTACTTGGACTTTGTACGCGCGATGATTGCACGTCCCCCGCTCATCATTACAGAAATTGAAACTTATTACTTATCTTCAGTGGACTGTTTGTGGAATGTATGTTTATGGAATGTCTCATAGCAAATTTATGAGCTATTTAGTTTGAAATTATGTTATTTTTCAGTCTTGCCACGTCCCAGAAGTACGGACACCGAATATTTTCAAAGCTTTTGAAAGCTTCACATCACAGCCAAGGAATTAACCGTATACGAAAATAGCACCAATCTGCGCCATCTCAGTGCTAAGTACAAAAACTTATAGCGTGATTCCATGTGCGTAAATCCCGGGAGATGGGGTACATCCCCGCCACCCCCACACTTTTTGACTGGGGGGTGGGCCATTGGATCACCTCCCCCCAACAAAAAAATGCCGATTGCAATGTTATCTCGTAACTTTCCAACAGTAAAAATGTTTAAACAACGAAGAACAATAGCAGTACCGGTACGAAAGGTTTAAATACACCGTTGTGTTGTCAGGCTTAGCCTTAGGGACATAGGCATGCACGTTAAATGTACACAGCCTTAACAGGGTGACCAGATTAAAATTGCAAAATTCTGCTCTATGCAATTCCAAATTCTGCTAGATTTGACAAAAAAATTGCCGCTACCACCCCCCCCCCCCCCCCCCCGTTCGAATTTCTTTGGCCGGCCGGGATTTTGGTCATCCTCCACCCGCCCCCCCCCCCCCCCCCCCCTCTCCGACACGATTTACGCCACTGCGTGATTTATTCATGAATGAGTTAATTTGTTAAATAGAACTGTGTTTGTTTAATGAAGAGCTTCGCTTTCAACCCGGAAGTTCGATATGCCCCATAATGGCCACTGTAATGGCGGCTGCGCTGCTTGATTCAGTATAATTGCAAGTCCAGATTATTTATACGTAATATGTTCACAGCCAACATCCTGTCGTTTTATAGCGCACACAAACGGGAGAGCGAAACTGTCCACGTTTCCGTATGATAGGCCTCGTGATAATTATCTGTTTTAACACTAACTCAGTAGTCTCACAATGACCACGGAGGAAGGAAAACCATGGAGGAATAAGACACTCGCACTTTGTTGTCAAGGACGGTAAGAAAATAACAAAAGGGCTCTCCATTAGTATACATGTAATATATTTCAGCTGAACTTTATTAAATCCAATTGACCTTTTCTTAAGTTGTTAAAACTGTTTAACTCAAGCAAATTATGGAAAAATCTAAGCAAGTTAAAAGACAGATTTCACCGTCATGTGCAGCAGTTGGGAACATTTCCAAGGCAATAACTGTTGGTTCTATAATCCAAATCGCCTGCATTTCTGTCTTTTCTCCTTATAATGTCTTTAAAGGAAACATGATTTAGGATTTATATTGCATTATTCCTGCTTAAAACAATAAAGTATTATCTTGACAATGATATTTTGTGTCCAGAGACAATTATTTTCCAGATTAAATATGAGAACAACATTCTTGAAAATGTTTGTCCAAGCTACTCCGCCCCCTGAGTGGGACCCTCATTAACATAAGTGTGTGACGTATAGACCAAGGCACATTACAGATTCTGCTCGAGCCGGCCCCATTCATCACGCGTATGCATTGAGTGTACATTCTTCGTCCAAAATCTCAGCAAATAGCCGACAGGGTGTGTGGCTGCTGGGTGCAGCAAAACATCGAAGGCTGGAGTAAGCCTTCCTTTATTTCCAACTGATGCGAAATATCGGAGAATTTGGACGGCGAAAGTGAAGGTGACAAGAGCGTTATTTAGCGACCATTTTGAGCCGTCGTGTTTCGATACTTTGAAAATTATTTTCAAATCATGGGATGACTATTAAAAATATGCTCAAGTCCACTGCCATCCCAACAAAGTTCCCAGATGTGAGTAAAGGTACAGGCGAAAGCAGTTTAACGGCCTATTCCCCAAGGAGCCTTCGCTAAAAGGGAGAAAATCAGGGTAAGTTCGATGTTAGTTGTTGCAACTTACGAAATTGCACGTGTAGACCTAGTGTACGTGTCCAGTCGATCCGGTATCCATGAATTTCGGTGCCTCGGTCTATTTACGTCACGAACAGCGCCCTCAATTTGAGTCCCAACAAATTCCAAAAAGGGGGGGGTAAATTTTTGGGCGGCAAATAATCACACTAAAACTTCACTTGAACCAGTTTGGCTTTTAATTCACATTTAATACATATAAATGAATTTATTTATAAAATTAAAATGTGATCCGGCCAGTTTGAGAAGCATGTTTCCTTTAAATTATACTAATTTTAAACAGTAAATGCGAATTTAATTTGAGAGGAAAATTAGGATTTCAGAATCAGAAGTGGACTGATGATACTTCAGAAGCCTCGACTCTTCCTACGAGAAGGTCTCTGTAAACAGAAGAAGAAAAAATTAGAATAGTAAAAATCAGACTTTCTACAGAGGGCGCTGTCTGCCTATAGAACTAGGGCGAAGGATTGCAAAATTATGAAGCTGAAATTGGCTGTGCCCACCTGATCACACTTTGCATGCCCTTAAAAATATTCTTTTAATTTACAAAAAGACTTTTAGAGCCGTGAAATTAAGAATTATACAAAAAATGGATGTGCTTTCGTGCGTGTAATGTACGTTTGGTTGGGACCATTAATTTACAGGCTGGTCACATACGCAGGTGGCCACTTTAAAAAATGCCCACAGTTGCAGGTTCGATTGACAGTGTAAAGTCCTGAGCGCAGCACGCAGGATGTAAAACAAACACACACCTTGTCTATGGGATATAGAGGAAGAGATTTGGCGAATCTGGACCCGGATCGATCACCACGCCTTGTGTACCGTTCTTCAGGATAGCAGCTTTGACCTCTGCTGCCGTGATGCCAGGCTTGTTGCCAAAGGCAAGAACTGCATCACCTACACGTTAGAAAAAAGAAAAAGGAAACACGTCACCAACATTTACAAAATACCCAACACTACACTATGAACATCTAACAAAAGAAAAACAGTGCACTAACAATAAACATCCATTGTTAATTGGAATTAAATCTATTGTTACTTGTTCACAGCGATAATGATGTCTGAAAGTACAAAAAATGTATCGTTGGCCATCGAGGGTGCTTTGACGACACGAGTGTAACCACACCATATCAATGGTTTCCCCCACCACTCCCTCATGATGCCCCGCCCCCAATGTGATTGTTATTTAAATTCAATGAAGGACCAAAGCCTCCCCCTGCACCTCTTGGGCTCGAAAAAATACCAATCCCGACGTCTGGGTGGGGAAAGCTCGAGAATGGGGTGACGGAAGCCCGAGGGAGGTGTTGGGGAAACAATAATTTTTGATATGTAGGACCTACATAACGCATAGGGCCGTTTTCCAAACTCCAGCTTAGGCTCCGTCTTTGGCTTCGTTTATGCAGTTTGGCAATGGCGATGGAGCCGGAGACGGAGCCTAAGCTGGGGTTTGGAAAACGGCCCTATAGTACTGGTATCATGCTGTAAAAATAATCTGAAGTAAACTATTGGTGGCGCAATTAATTCTGAATCGCCTAATTTGTAATGATTTAAAAGGGGTATGAGATTCTTGAGGCAAGAATCCAAAATGCTGTCTTGTCCTGGATAATCGAGTGAAAATGGAAATGTTTGGAGCACCGGCATTCCTTTGGAACCCCTCCAATCTTACAATCTGTGGACCTACAAACTGTGGACCTACCAGAGACGTGTGGACAAGCCATGGACGTTCCACTATCTGTTTGGGTGCCATATGTTCCTTGATCATTCACGCTGCGCGTGTCCACACCCGGACCGAAGATATCCACACACTTGCCGTAGTTGGAGAAGCTAGCTCTGTGATCTTTGATGTCTGTGGCACCTACTGAAATCGCCTGAAGAAAAAAAAAGCAAAAGGTTGAAACGTCTACTACAAGAAGCCATGGTGTATTGAAAAATAATTAATCTTAATGCAAGCAGGAAAGCAGAGATGCAACAGCCACCGGCTGTACCCCACAGCCCATCGACCAACTGACCAACCAACAGACAGACCATACGTCCGCAAGCTGACCAACCAACCAACCAACCGACTGACCGACTGACCAACCAACAAACCAACTGTTGTCCTACCTCCTTGGCTCTACTTGGTGACATTTCACAAGCATCTCCATCATTATTGCCAGCAGCAACGGAGACGACAACGCCTCCATCGAAGAGTTTCTTGACAGCGTTATCGACAGCGTCAGACGCTGGTCCACCCAGGGACATCGAAGCAACGGCTGGGCGCTTTCCCTCATTTGCCACAAAGTCCATTCCTGTATTGATATGGGGAAAAGGGCCCAGTTTCAAAAAGCTGCTTAAACCGGCAGGAAAGTTGAGCTTATAGCGGTTCTAAACTTCTTTCAAGTTCAAAGTCTTGCTAAAGCCTGTGCATTCACGGCGATTTATATTGTTGCGCCACGATTTAGGCCTAAAACTCTGCCTTTGAAGTTAGCAAGCTCTTTGCTGTGTTATACTTTTTACAGAAAAACAAGTGGTTATATCAACACTCTGAGATTGGGCCGAGATGAGTTGATCATGAATATAGTCATCTGAAACTGCGATGATTTTTTTCTTCTGCATTCCCAGCATGGACCCTACAAGTTGTATACAATCTATGCATCATCTATGAGGGTGAAATTTATCATAATTTACAACAAGGGTCTTGAGATGTTTAATAGCAGTACCGGGACTGGTTCGGGGAGTACGACCTCCTATTTTTTCCTCCATTTTTAACTGTCAATTATTAGTTTGCATTTTCATTCCCAAAGACATCAGAACACGATGAGGCTACTTTCAATAAAAATATTGTAAATTCGATTACTGCACACTGTTAAAACGCTGTGCCCTGCTTAAACAACCATGTGCCCTGTTTAAGCAGGGCACACGAACAACCCTGGTTGTTTAACTTTTTAAACAACCTTTTAAACAGCGTTTTAACTATGATCTCCCTAATGAGTAGCTTTCAAAAGTGACTGGAAAAAACCCACTGTTAAAAATGAACGAGTATGGCAGAAGTTGCGCAGACAAGTTTCAAACATTTACCATCCACGACATTTGTAATACTTCCGGTTCCACCACAGCCCAGGACCTTCACACCATACAGAGTCGATTCTCTCGCGATACCGAATACCTCTGCACCTATAGTTCCCGAACAGAAACTTCCATGTCCGTTGCAGTCAATACCCTGTGAAAAAACCCACCAAATTTGATTTACAGTAGTGAGTTGTTAAGCCAGTACGGAGGGGGAACACACCCAGTGACCCCGGGTACCCCCCACCCGGCTATTAAAATTAGACACAAAATACATGTACATAATTGTCTTTTCTCTCCCACGTGGAGCACCCAGGGTACCCCCACCCTGCAAATTGGGCGCTCGCTGCCAGTAATAAGACCATGGAGGAAGGATAAACTGATAATCACACGACTGGACTGTATCAGCTGATTATCAGCTGATATTATTTGATAAAGAGTTTTAGCCAATAATCGGCTTTTCTTCCCTAAAGCTTGAGTTTCTTAATGATGTCTGCTTTACGCGATTATACCATCACCAGCCATGCAGTCAAATATCTTTGCAGAAAATAATATTGCACTATCAATAACTTTTATAAACCCCACTTGATCACGACGCTCAAGGCGCTGCATTATTACCCCTGCTCATCAGTCCAATCAATTAATAATTACCCCATGTGAATCATGCACAGCATCGTAGGCCACGTGACCTCGGCCGTTAAAGAAGAAATTGCTGGGAAAGATCCCGGTGTCGATGATGTAGGCATTGACACCTTTGCCCGTACCTGAGAACAAAACAGCCATAACAAAAATTCATGTAAAAAACCGAATTTGAAACCAGCAGCCTTCAGTTGGCGGTTCAGGACATCTACATCTGAGCCTCTGACCACTACGTTCTCTCTTTCATTAAGCTCCCCGAACAGGACATCTTTTGGTACAGACCAGGAAATGTTGGTGTCCACTCACCCGTGAATTTGGCCTGTCCATTCAGTGGAAGTTTCCTCTGGTCAACACGGTCAAGTCCCCACGAAGCAACCCACTGAGCTCGGACCACGGCATCTTGCTCGACGTAAGCAACCTCAGGCCGTCTACGTATCTAGAATTATTACGACAAATACAGCCCCACCATCAACATCGCTCCAAATTAAAATCGCCAACAGTCAATGCTGGATTCTTGAATGTGTATAAGAAATAAAGATGTTGATTGTATGTTTGTGTTTTTAGTACCGTAATTTATCGAGAATCAGTCACAGAAAATCAAAGGGCATGCCTACGCCTTTAAAAAATACCGCTGGCTGTGACGTCACCAGTCGTAAGAAAAAACATTGCTTGCTGGCCACGCTTCTCCACACCCACCCATACACGGTACATTGCTAGCTCCGGACACCCGGGGACGTGGCAAGCAATATTTTTGTTTGTTTGTTTTATGCCTTATGACGTCATAGCCGACAGAGGAGATGTTCTTCCCTGCCACTTTCTAACTTGCTCATGGTTCAAATCGTAACACTTAGAGCATCGAACCTCGCAAAGTAGGCTGACCCCATCAAATTGGTTTACGGGGACAATTGCTCGACTCACCGTGGCCAGTTGGACGGAGTCCAGTGCAGCGGAGAACCCTTTAAATGCCGCACCACGATACTTCTTCTTTGGTTTGATTGTAACTAAGCCCTTGTTCGTGCTATTCAAGAACTCCTCAACTCCGGGACCATTCTCCTATGAATATTCATGGTGAAAGACAATTCAAAGTTGAGCTCACCTTTTCTTAACAATAATTATTGATTCATAGACAAGTTCCCAGCCCCTCCATGGGAGCCGGTAATTGGTAATTCTATCCATAAAAAAATTTCCGCCTGCTCATGACCTTAATCTTTGTAATAAAAAAGCGAATCAAATGCATGCTCTTTAAATTTCTTTTCGAGGTATTTTAGGCAAATGGAACAAATACAAAATATTAGTAACCTAGAATTTCTTCATTATTTCTTTTTCGGGGGGGGGGGGGGGGGGGGGGGGGCGAGTAACCACCTTAATTACTGGAATTAAAACGATAAGAACTACGCATGCGCGTCTCAAGCACCATCATCCAGCAACTGCGCAAGAGCGAGCATGCGCAGTTTACCAGTGGACAAATTCAGCACAGCACAATTTCAGAATAGCAGAATGTACACACCTTGAGAGCCACAAGGTATTGGCCTTGGATGCCTTCTTTGTCGTGGGTGAAGAGCGGGGCCATCATGTCGTCTGCCGCTGCCATACAGGCAAGAGACAGAACCAGGAGGAAACGCATCTTGGATGAATCAGGGAATCTAGACACGAAGGAATATTGGATTGAAAAATATGAAAACTTAATCTGCCAACATGTGAAGTGTGGACAGACACTTCACGGCAATGAATGTGAATGTAAAAGTGAAAAACAAAATTCAGTTGCATGAACAAAGTATTGTATTAAACTATACTAAAATTGTCTTTACAAAATATCTCGTCATAAACACGCTGATTAGTCAGAGAGAAGTCATAGATTTTGAAGGGCCCGCAATCTAAAAATGTGTGCGTCCACTTTTGTTCCCGAGAGGTAACTGAAATCTCGTGCTTGAGGCAAGTTCGTTGACACAAATGAAGAAATTGCTCATTTGCATAACCTCAGTCATGTGCTCGAAGTACAAGATTCTATCTACATGTTACGTATAGGCCCTATATAGAAAGTCAGACTTTATTTTTGTTAGAGTGAATGGACAAACAAAGCTAAGTTTATAACTCACGCTGTTCAGGATAAACCGCCGACTTCAACGGCTGAGACGAATCGAATGACTCCAAAATTGATGAAAACTATAAATGTATACCCATAGTATGCAATTAAGGCGATAACGAATCACATGCTACATCTTCAAATAGTGCCTTATCTTTTGATGCCAGTCACAAGCCCCGGAGATAACAAGCTGTCACGTATAAAGTTCGGTCATGCAATCAAGTCTGGGGTTTTCTTTCATTTTAAACTACTCTTGTGACGTCACTCTATTCAGAAAAGTGTCGATTCTTTTTCAAGAATGTACAGTTAACTTAATTCATTTCATTCATCTCATACCTCAAAGCATTAGTAAGAATGGACACTTTTCGTTCCCTTGAAATGGGTGTGAAAAGGACGTAGTTTAAGTCAGAGAAACTACTCAAAAGGTAGACATTCTTTGATTGAAATGGGCTCGGACCTTCGCGTCCACTTTTTCCTTGTTTCTCCTTAACAGATCTGTTGCTCAATTCAATTATTTCCCCGAAATTTTGCTTACTAAGATTGTTAGAGACCGTTTTAAAACCAGGCATTTTGTGTCGTTTAAAAACCCCTAGACGTTATGAAACTTTTGTTTTATGGATATTTTGGTCTTAATATAGAAAACCGATAAACCAACATGACCTCTCGAATGACCTCTTGAATTTTCAGATTAATTAAATTAAATGCACAACGCAAACAGAACCAAAGGTCAATCACATGACAAAAAGCATGAATTGAAAGCACGGGCCAAGTCCTCCCTCCTTCACACCAGACTTTGAAACTCACGAGACATCCCGATGCTGGTACGAAAGAGCCATGATTTATTTATATATCCTCCAACCCCCCCACCCCCCCCCCCCCCAAAAAAAAGACAGACAAATCTATGAAACTTAGTTTTCTCGTCAAGTTTTAACTAACGGCGCATTGTCAAGGGATGGTCGTATGCATTATTAGATTCAGTCTGCTTGTGGATATTTTTCCAACCGTATAAAGTATTAGAACAAACGCTTTTTCCGCCTCCAAGGAATCATGTTCATTTAAATTTCCGACATTAGTCCGTCCTCTGTTAGGCCAGGTCCGTGATTTTGGACCTAATTTTGTGGAGTAGGCCTGGGCCTGGGCCTGGGCCTAATCAGTATTGCATCAGGCAACTTCTCATCGCAAGTCGGGTTTGTTTCCATCGTTTTAACAAGCAAAGTTGCGTGTCCCGGAGCATCATGACTCAGGTGTCTGGCACGTGATATTCCGAATAAAAAGGACAAAGATGAGCAAGCAAGCAAACAAACAAAAACCCCGACAAACAAACACCCAACAAACCAGGATTTATGATGACAAGATGAAATAATGGACAAAGCAAGCAAACAAACACACCAACAATTACCCAAAATTAAAGGCCAATTTCATAGAGCTGCTTACAAAATTTGCTTAAGCACAACAAAACCCTTGCTTAGTAAAATCAGGTTACCAGCCAAAACTCCATGTGATTGTTATGCTAAGCAAACAACAGCTAAACACCAGTCACAAACAATATACATCACATGGAGTTTTAGCCGGTAACCCGAGTTTATTATTAAAGCAAGGTTTTTGTGCTTAAGCAGCCCAATCAAATTGGCCCCAGCCAGTTTGTTAATGGTTTACGAGGACAGAAGCAGAATTTGCCTAAGGGTTTTTTAAGGGAGGTTTGAAAAATAATGACATTTTCAAAGCGAGTCGAAAGCTCGCTAATTATCGACTAATTATCAAGTTTCATTGTCCTAATTATGAACACTCAGTAGTGAGCAATCAGTAGTGCGAAGCTGAATTTTTTTTCACAAAACACTTCCACTTCAACAGAAAGATTTTCTCTCAGACTACTGACATCACAATAAAAGGCAGAGAGAACTCCAATTATTTTCCACATTTTATTGCAATCACGATTGATTAGGTAATTATAATTTAAAATTACGTAACAGACATGGCTTGAATTCTTCAAACTAACTTTCCTCAATTTGACTGCTACCTATCCCGTACCTTCAAAATTTACGGTAAAAGAAATTAATCATTTCATTTTGGGATATGGTAAAATACGCATGTAATTAATTTTGACATAAATGGATATAATGAGAGTACCATATCAACATGGGTGCACTCACGGTGGTAACAAGTTGATCTGCGAAGTTGACGGCTGTTGCATGTAATTGGCTAATTGTTCAAAAACAATATATACTCAAAATTATATATTTCAGTTTTAACATTAAATGATAATAAAATTGAGATGCTACATTCGTTGTTTTTTTATATATGGTTAAAAGAGACAGATTCAGGAGGAAGAAACGAACAAAGATTTTTTGTGGAGAAAAAGGTTTAGCCTAGGGCACCAGGCCAGTTTTACAACATATTTAAATATAACGGCCATGGCGTCAATAAATTATCTATAAATAGCAATAACAAAAATAATCAGTATTTCCCCCATTCGTCTCTCTCCCCCTCTCTCTCTCTCTCTCTCGTTGTTTTTTTTTTCTTCAAATTAATCTTTTAAAAACCTATTCTACTTTTGTACACTCTTCTTTATTTTGATGAATTATTTCTGCGATCAGTTAATAATTTGAAATGATTGATAAATTACTTCACCAATTTAAGAATTGGGCAATTGATCAATGGATAAATCTACTGATAAAAAAAACACAAATCATTGACTAGTTGATACAATTTATTAAAAAAAGAAATTGGGGGGAGGGAAGGCCAAGGGTACCAAGTTCCTTTTCCTTGTAAAAAGAACTACATCAGCTTGGCATTTCTAATGCAACTTTAAAATTGAAATAATGTCAATTACGAGACTAGATGTGGTATGATACTTTCAAGATTTTTTGTGGCAATAATGAGTAGAAATCGGCGAGTTGCTACTTAGTGTGAGCCGCAAGAATAAACGTCAAGATGAGAAAAAACGAATTATCTTGGCTAAAGATTCTCATCTTCAATGATGGTTAGCTCTTTCCACTTCTTTAGTTTCTTTTTGCCTCCCTGAGGGTATTGTGTGATGAAACTCTTGGCTCTCAAGCTGAAACCATCCGATGTAGACTGCAGGTAGAATGTCTCCCGTGTACCAAGCTGGTTTTTGCACACAGGATTGCCGCACATGATTTTACCTGCGAGAAATGTTATCATTAAAAACAAATTACTTGGCCATAAAATATATGCTGACAGACATGTTAAACCCTACCACCATAGGCGGCGGAATGGGGGGGGGGGGGGGGGGAGCCATTTCCTGCCATTAGCCCCCCCACTTTTTCCAATTGGGGGTAATGCCGCCCCCCCCCCCCCTACCTTTGGCAGTTCCACATAAAGAAAACATAAAAAAGGACAGTAGCTGGCCAGCACTGCTTTGGCCCCCTTCACTTTCAAAAGTCTTCCGCCTCATCTGCCTACCACTAAACTCATTATAATCAATAATCAGGATGAAACAGATAAACTTTTATGGGGAGTGCAAAAATCATCCAGCCTCCCCCCCCCCCCCACAACTTAAACAGAGAAATTGATAACCGAACGAACGAACGAACGAACGAACGAACGAACGAACGAACAAACGAATGAATGAACAAACAAATGAATGAAAGAACAAACAAGCGGGTGAATGAACGAACAATTCAATTGAACAAACGAAAAAACAAAATAAACGAATGAATGAATGAATAAACAACCGACCGGATGACCAAACTGAACAACTGAACAACTGAACGAAGGAAAGACCGACCGACCAACAAACAAACAAACAAACAAACAAACACCCCAACAAAGCAATTTGAGGACCTTGTGTGCAATTTGATATGTGCCTCACCCGAACCAACTACGGCACAAAACATATGGGAAAACATATGAGAAAACAAACGAGGACCGGGTAACCGGTCCCGACATTGCCAAACGGTCCCCAAATCTTGGTTTGTCCACCCCAACAAACAAACAACCGACAAACAAACAAACAAACAAGATCAAAGAGTACAGGACAGGACAGAAAACAAACACTAACAAAGGGGGGCTGTTTAATTGACAATTCCACCTGCACACTTTTGAAATCTTCCTGAGAACAATTTGAGAGTATTGAAGTAATAAAATCAAATGCATCCAGAACAATTTTACTTAAAAGGGTAAAAATCTCCACAGTTCTTGCAACTTACAGACACTCTGAGTATCACGGTAACGTGTCGCTGGTGCCTCCAATATCCTATCAGTCACCTTTTCCTCAAAATCCGGGTCGATGCATGTGACATGACCACCTGCTCCTTTGCGTCTTAGGTCCGAGTTTGTACACACAGGTTGTTTACACTCCCCACACAATAGGGTGATTTGTGTCTCCTTCATCCTTGCAATCCGCTGCTGCTCCAGTCGTTCAGCTTCGTGCATAGCAGCGATCAGCTCATCCTGTCAATTGCAAAGTCAATGGGAAAAATTCTGAATTCATACCGAGTTAACTGAATATAAAATTACAATTTGAAACTGATAGTTTCAATATCTAAAAAGTGGTTCAAAGCACTGTGGACTTGCGAAAGGACTTGTGAAAGGACTTTCAGGGACTCGACTACAGCTCTGTTGTTCTCTGACCTGTTTTTCCTTGATGCCGTTCAATCGTTCATCTTCATTCATTGCCTCCAGGTCGTTCATTGCCTCTTCCATGCTCTTCACCTTTTCCCGATTCTCAAGCTCCCTCACCTCATTCGGTGAACCACTGTTAAAAAACATGAACAATATACGGCTTAATATTATTTGACTTTTTTTCTTCAGAAAAACTAAAAATAGCAAAAACTCTCTTCACTGTGGCTAAAAGCCACTGTAAGCAAAGGGCTGCAGAGGTACTAGGGATGACCATATTTGGGGTTGCTGACCTTAAACACCCTTAGTTTTCCTGGACCCAGATCTAAATAGAGGATAAATCTTCAACAGGTGCACATTTTCGGACCTACAGACCCAGATGCATAGCTGCCAACATTTGAAAATTCCAATTAGTAACAAAATATCGCGACGCAGTGTGGAACAGCCTTTGACGTGTACATGTATGTACATAATTTGTATGAAATTTCAATGTTTTTCTTTTGTGTGGCCCCACAGAGTAAAGTATATTGTATCATTAAAAGAAAACATACATATAGATCCTTGGTGCTGTCATCTCTCAGTCATGTCACTTGTCAGTGCTTTGTAGGTAGGCCTAGCTGATTTGTCTCCCTTTAAAAACTAGCTGTCAAATTCATCACTGTATTTCTTACTATAAAATTGTCCTTTCTGTCTATCTTTGGAAGCCATGAGAAACGATGAAATCTCGAAAAATTCTGTAAAGTTTTCAAACTAACACTCAGTAACAGTTAAACCATGGAGGAAGGAACTTGACAATCGCGATGTATGCCTGGGATAACATTAAACTCACGATGTGCTGTGCTGCGTTCGTGCTGTATCCTTCCTCCATGGTTCGTGCAAATGTTTTCCTGCATTTTCATCACGTTCATGCCGTTTATCAAGTGCTATTTTTCTTCCCGCAAAACAGCGAAATTCTCACCGGCTTATCTACTGTAAAAATATCCTTTCATCTATTCCCTTCCACAGTCTTGTTTCACAATGCAATCTCAGAAAGTTCGTAAAATTTTGACAGTTCAGGACTGCAGGAAGCCATCTTGAAAATACATGCAGGCCTATACCGCACGTGTGTTTTGTCACTGGCTCCCACACCTTTTTCCATACTTCTACATTTGACACTGGTACCCGGACACACAGTATCGATACTAAACAAATCGATGATGGCAATATTTCGGTGTTTCAGTATTGTGTTATGATTACGTTTCCAAAGGTATGATATCGACTCTTTTTTACACAAATTCGACAACAACATAACAATTTCAAAATTAATAGTATCGTTTTGTGAAAATTTTCCAATTTGTTTATTATTTGAGGTGGAAAATTTGAAATTCGTAACTTTTTTAAGGCAATTCGTATTTTCGTAATTCCAAGTTAAATTCGTAACAATTACGAAAAATTCGTACCAGTTGGCAGCTATGCAGACGGTGTAACTTCCACCGCCAGTGAGACCAACTCACCACCCCCTCCCCCTGGTCTATCATACAGAAGGCACATCTAAGAGATGAAAAGAGCCAACTATCATCATCCAAGACAGCCTGAAAATCTTAGCCTACCTCCCAACAATCAGAGAGCACTGACTCCCCTCTGCTCTGGCCCTTCCCTTTGACTGCACTGTGCCGATCTCGTTGCTTACAAAGTTATAGCGGATGACAAAGTTACAGGCTGGCATGTCCAGCCCTTCCTGGGCGATGTCGGTGGCTACAAGAATGTTGCAGCCATCCTCTGTGGAATCAAAGACATGATTTCAGATATGAGTGACAGTGAAATAAAGCATAGACTATAAATTAAGCAATGTCTCATACTAGTATACATGTAGCCACCAATCTCTCTGTCAAATGGACTATTAAACAGTAAATAAATGTTGAACAATTTTTTTTCACAAACATTTTGGATGGTCAGTTTCAAATCAAATGTACAAATGAAATCTAAGTATCTCTTTGTTGGGCGGCATTGCATCTGTTTTCTTACCACCACTCTTGCATCCTGCTGTCCCTTGCCGGAAATCTATACTGCCCTGCAATTTTCTTTTTTACAAACCAACAAAGATATGACTGGTATAGCTCACCCTGCCTGAAGTTCTCCAGAATCATCTTCTGTTCACTCTCCGTCATGCAGTACTCGTCCAAAGCTCCCTGGCCAACTAGGCGCTCTGGCTTGACACGACACGGCAACTGCTTCAAGACCTGGGACGATCTGATGAACTGGCACAGAGCAACAGTCGCAACCTTCATGCGGGTCAGAACAATTCCTAAGACAATGCAAAAACAAAGAGTCAAACACAAAGATAGGACTGCAACAGTTGCAGCAGTTGGGAGGGCAGGGTAGCGAGAAGAGCTCTAGCTCTTTTTCTATTTTCTCATACGAGTTATCCGAGTATGGTGCAATCAAAGACTGGATGATAAGTTTGAGTCGCTTGAGAGAAGCAAGTGAGTTATATTGGGACTGGTTCTACAGTGACATGATGCGAGTCCAAATCTAAGCCACAAAAATCTGACTGAGAAAATACCACATGTTCAAAGTGAACAAAGAAACTGGCAGGAGCGGGATTCGAACCTGCGACCTCCGGGTTACCGTACCGGCACTCTACAACACTGAGCTATCTTGCCCTATGTTAAGAATTGCAGCTAAGAATGCCCACTGGTATTTTCAGCAATGAGCAGGTTTCACTGTGATAAAAACATACTCTACCTTTTGACTGTGGACTCTTGGCAAACTGGGCAGCAAGAAGCTTGATCAACTCCTGCAGCTTCGGGTTGCTGTCCCCTCCTTCTATGGCCATTCTCTTCATCTCGTCCAGATTGGCATCAAAAAGATGACGGCAGAGCCTCTCTTCCGTCGTATCTTCTTGATTCTGAGAAAACGATCGACTGGCATGAAATTCCTCCAGTGTGTCAAGGCAATCTTGTACAGGTAGATCCTCGTAGAGCATCAGAGCTCTGTTGTAGGCATTGAGGTACTTGTAGACTACGATGTCTTCATGCCGGGAGGAAGCTTCCTGACGTGATATGACTTCATTTTCATACGGCTGGCAACCGTGACGGGGCAAGGAATTTTTAGTAGTTTCTCCAAGCTGATCTTCTATCTCACCCATGATGACATCCAACAAGCCACCAAAGTGTCTCTTTGTGCTGACTCTCGGAAGCACAGATATGATGGCATCCTGTTCAGGGGCCTTGACAAACTCATCAAGTTGTTTTTTATGCTTACGCACACGTATCACATCTCGCACATCCATATTTGCACAGAGCTTCAGAATGTGACTGAGTGGCTGCTGACCTCGGCCCACACCAAGAGAGGCACTGAGCCCAATCACTTGTGGAAGGCATCCAACATGCTCACCAATCCCTTGAGATTTGGCTTCTTTCTGCTTCAAGTAGGTTTTCATGATGACATTGTAAGGATGCAAAAGATCTGTATGGTGGCACTCGTCAAAGATCAACATGTCCAGATCCTGAAGAGTCACCGTCTTTTGTCTCAGTGCATTCACAAGTATTTGTGCCGTCAGCATCAGAACAACAGGCATGGCTTCGTCTTTCATGAGTGCATACTCAAAAGGCTGCTGCTCTGCGATGTTCCTGATGGCAAGCTTATTCGGGAAGTACTCCTGGAAAGCGTTCTTCTGCTGCTGCGTCAAATGGCGGATGTTGACGATAAACAGAGCCTTGAAGTGCTTACCCGAGGCAGCTGCGTTCGCCTGGAACTTGACGTAGTTCTTGTAGCAGATACTCGCTGCAGTCAGGGTCTTGCCACTTCCTGTTGGAGCACAGATGATGTAGTTGCCTCCTGTTGACAGTGGATAATGGGCAAGCTCATGTTGGTAATCTCGCAGTGAGACATTACCATGCATTTCTGATGCGCTAGTATCTTCTCCTGTTGCAGTTCCATTATATTCCTGGCTCTTCGCGTTGTCATCATTCGATCCTGAAATATGCGCTCCTTGGTTGAGGGTATCTACCAAAGCTTCCATTGACACTGCTTCACTGCTTGGGTTATCAACCTCTTGTGAAAGCAGAGATGCTGGATTCTTCCATGAAGCCTCGGTCAAGGAAGTATCATTAGCTGCCACTCTGGGAACCTGAGGTGCGTCAGTCTCAACATCACCTATGGAACCATCAAACAGTTGCTTACTGAGTAGCTTCTTATCACTACATGAGGGACTCGTGAAGCTGGCCTCTGCTTCTGCACCACTTTGATCATTTAATATCGACTTACAGGTGCTTAGGAAGTGGCCCTTAACTTCACTAGCAGCCATTTCTCCTCTAGACACCAGAAGATTAGATGAGCCCGTTTCCTTACCTTTAGAAAGTGACTTCACCCCTGGACTGCCTGGACTTTCACCATCAGGAAGAGTTTCTGATGAAAGAGGGGTCAAGTCATTCGGCCAGTCTAAAATCGGAATGTCACTGATGCGAGCTCTTTTCATCCCAGTTGTTGATGGAGATTGGTTGGGGTTGGATGCTAGAGTTTTGGATGCTGCATCACTGGTGTCCTTCCCTCCTTCCAGTCTGTTGCATGACAGGAAGCTGGGAGGTGTACCGACTGGTCTTGTCTGGAGCATGTTGTTCGGAGAGAAGTCTGCCGGTGTCTTCAGTACTCCAGTTTTGGGATGCGAATTGATCAGGCTCTGTCGAGGTGACAATGAGAAGCTACCACTATCTCGATAACCAGCAGCATTTTCTGGACTTGTGTCAATCATCTGCAGTGATGTAGGAGATAAGGACTTCTCTCGACCTGAAAAATATGATAAAATATGATGCCAAAACAAATTTGTAAGGGTTTTTCTTCATGTTTACTTAGGGAAACGAGAATTAACATCTGCATGAATAATCTGCTTCTTCACGTTGGATCACAAATACAGGGATGGTGTTTACTCACTTTGTAATAACTCCAGCAACTTTTTTCTCAAGTCATCTCGCCCCAGATCACCCAATATCTTGAGCAGGAATTTTAAATCGTCTGGAGAGATAAGTCCCTTTTTTTCCAGGGCATCAAAGAGTTTACGCGCATTCTTGATGGCCTCCCTCTCGTTCTCGGTCAAGTGGTCTTTGCAAAGATATGTCAGTTGCTCAACATCGTTATCACTCAACTCCCTGGAGATGTTGAATAGCATGCTACGATATGGTGAGATGTCAGTTTTATCCATGTTAGGCTGATTGTGCTTTGACATGATCTGGGAAGAAAAAACATAGCATTACTAGAAGGGCATCCTTTTTAAATTATATTTCTTATGTTTGTTGCACTTCTGGTTGGGTCGGTCGAAGAAAAACTAAAATAACCAATACCAGCAAGTTGGCCACATGACTTAAGTACACTCTCTGGGTTAGAATAGTGCTTCGGTCAGAGCCACTAATTTTGCAATATGCTGGCTTATTTTTTGTGTAAAGATTGAACATTTAGGTACAAGTGGAATGTCAAACCGGAACTGAGAAACACTATGCATTTGTTGAAATATCTTGACATTGTTCACGGCCTAACATAGACATTTTAGAAAGCAAAGAATATGTGAGTGGTAAGGATGGTAGCTTATAATTCTATGCACCTATCAATTGTTTTGGGGCTCACTGTATGATTGCTGTTTGCTAAAGCACTGACAGCGATCAGCGAGAAGGTGTTCCAATACAATGCACCCAATAAAGTGAGATAGGCCATTTTCATTTTCGTCGTACAGTAGGGGTGTGCATTTACGGGTAATAAAAAGAACCGTGTTCCCGATTGAAAAAAATACGGGTACCTGGGTACCCGTTAAAGAAACCCAAAACATCCAATCCCAGAAGTTGCAATAATGTCTTTCTCTGAGATTCAAAAGTCTGATTTCAGACAAAAGTCTGAAAAATCTCATGCCTGTCTAGTAAACATGATCACTACTCCGCCATTACATTTTCCGGCACGTGCATGTGCCCACATATCACAAAAGACAGAAGCTTTTTAAAGTTGTATTTATAGTGGAATGAGGCATGCTATTACACATGTATGTCTCGTCAAGGCTCTTTATCCATACCCAGACTACAAAAACCACAACCGGTAAATTCACTTTATTGTCAATATTCGTGAGCGTCATAAACATGAAATCTGTGCTGGTTTATGTAGTCGTGTTTTAATTTTGAAATTTCCCGACAAATAACATTTGAAACCTTTCCTTTTTCATTTTCTGGGAAGTTACTATGCAATAATGTAAAGTTGTACAGGTACTCGATTCCATAATCTTGAACCGGTTCCTGCAAATAGTTCCTGACATGAACGGTCGGGTAGTCGGGTACCCGGTTCTGATGCAGTGCCACTGACTAATCGCAAACCATCGTTCATGTCATGTTGTTCATTTCGTTAGCTTCAAATGGTGACTTCTTGTGCTCTGGCCCCTTCGTGTTCTGGTCTGGCAACAAGAATGAACTGCTAGCATTGTTTTGTACACAGCTCGTTTGTGCATGCTCCGATTGTAGGAAAAATTCCTCTTTTTTCGGATTCAACTTGATCTTTTTCTCATTTTGAGGGCATCAGTCGCTGCATGAAGGATTACTAATGGAGTGTTTGGTTGATATATTCTGGGAAACGGAAGAGATCGACACTCTAAACAAAAATTGCTGTCAAACTTTTATACAAATCACAACTTAACCTCCAGCTCTAACGTTAGTGGAGAATCTGGTAATCGTTACCTTTAGGACCCCGTTCCATATTATAAGAGAACAAAGGAGACAGTTTATGTTTCTGAACTTACCTCAATATTTTGCGATGATACAGGCAGGAAAAGTCTCTCTGTGTGCTTGGAATCATCTAAATAGTTCGCTAAGATATCATGTTGAATATGAGCAAGCTTAATTTTGTGGAAAGAGGGCAGGGTTTTGATTTATGAAAACTACAACGAGCACGTCAGTCATCACGTCTCTGATACTGCAAAAAAAGGTAGGAAAGTCACATTTTATTTGAAAGTGCGTTTCAAAATTACAACAAACATGAATTATTCTGAAGAAGAAATGACTGCTTTAGCCTGCAAAAGTCACTTTGGTACTGTAAAGTCATCTGCAAAAGTCAGTTTTGAACGGAACTCGTAAAAAAAATAGAGGTGTCCTAAATAAAGGTAACAATTACTGAGAATCTCACGTCATGATCCTAGCCTAGGGTTAGCTTGAAAATTCCAGCTCTAGGTTCATGACATGTTTGTGAGATTCGCCATTTAGATCTAAATGGCGAATCTCACATGTCATGAGCCTAGAGCTGGAATAAACCTTTTCGACATTCTCAATGCATTGTGGGTTTGGAGGCCAAACAAACCATGTAATTTATACACAAACCTATGGCACTGTGAACCAGTCCAAATATTAATTTATTTTATGCTAAATATCTGTCATGAGTTGAGAAATACCCTTTTCACATATCTTTGCATGGAACATAAGGAAAATAATAACCAGAAAAATCAATTTTAAATGGCAATAAAAATCAAGGAAATGATTGGGGAATCCCTCTCAGGGTACCAGTTACTTACTTCCAGAACTGTAAGGTTTTCACAAACCTTACAGAGAGACACATTGAACCTGCTGTGGACGATTTTCTTCCATAGTTTTGACCCTCAATAACTTTCTAGTCACGAAATTTTCTGCCCCAAGATTTCACATGCCTTAACTTGATATGGCCATGTACACATAGGCTAGGTTCACTTCCTTGAAATGTAACTCAAAAAGTGAAATTTTACGGAAATTTCGCTTACCAAGACCACATCAATCGCCAATCCGCAGTTTCGCATCAGTTTTTGTCGACTGAGGGCGCTTCAATGCTCTTGACCAACCACAGCGCGGCTTTCATAAGCAACACGCGAGGCAAAAACACACCAAATTGACGGATTGTTTTCGCAGAAAACAGTCGTCTGAATATTTTTTTCAGGTTCGTACGGCATACTACTAGCAGCCGCGTTACCGCGCCGCTTTTTATGCGGTAACGCGGCTGCTAGTTTTTCTGACAACTGTTTCCTGCGAAAACAATCCGTCAATTTGGTGTGTTTTTGCCTCGCGTGTTGTTTATGAAAGCCGCGCTGTGGTTGGTCAAGAGCATTGAAGCGCCCTCAGTCGACAAAAACTGATGCGAAACTGCGGATTGGCGATTGATGTGGTCTTGGTAAGCGAAATTTCCGTAAAATTTCACTTTTTGAGTTACATTTCAAGGAAGTGAACCTAGCCTATGTGTACATGGCCATATCAAGTTAAGGCATGTGAAATCTTGGGGCAGAAAATTTCGTGACTAGAAAGTTATTGAGGGTCAAAACTATGGAAGAAAATCGTCCACAGCAGGTTCAATGTGTCTCTCTGTAAGGTTTGTGAAAACCTTACAGTTCTGGAAGTACCAGTTACTGATGAATGCAAATTTCTGGAATTAGAACAGCTAATATATAATGTCACATTATTAGCCAATTAGAAGAGGATTTTTGCAAGCATAACAACGAACATCTGAACAATGCGACCAATCACGTCCGTTCTAATGTGCTTGCTCTTCAAATGCCAGTGAGTGCTGATGCAGTTCCCATGATGCTTTGAGAATGTCGAAAAGGTGTATTTTCAAGCTAGCCTAGGTGTCGCTGACTCTGAGATCGCAAGCAATATATTAGGAATCAACACGTGCTTCACTAAAGTGTCTTCGCAAAAGTCATGGAAATCTTTATTTCTGAAACTGGATTCCAGTTTAACACCATGAATCATTAGGCACTCCGTGAAAACTATAAATGAAAAGAAAAACAAGAAGAAACCTTAAGTAAGAAACTATACCTCTATTTCAACCTAGCGACAAGTACATGTAATGTGAGGCTGACCCTAGTTATATGTGTAATTGCAAGCAGAATAAAGGGCGGATTTAACATGTAAAATAAACCAACTATAGTATGTGCACTACATGAATGGGGTGTATGATCATCTACATGAACATGTATTAAGAATTCTAACCTGCATCCAGTCCTTAGACAATCACAAACCATTTTACGAAACCTATAAGATCATTGCTTGATTAAACAAATTAATGTTAGAGAAGTACATGTCCACTTTAACTAGTTTAAGTCCACTGCATGGGTCCGTAATAAATGCACACACACATGACGTCATGAGTTCATATTGTTCCTCATAAATCAACGAAATTTAACCTCATAAATCACAGAAAATTAATTGTATATATCACACACTGAAATCATAATCATTAAAAGTAACAATCATTCATACCTCTATGCCTCTCAGTTCTGACATTTGGCTGAAATATAATGGAAAATCTTAGGGATTTACGCAGCCAAATACTCTGAATTTCTCCGAGTCAACGAGTGATCGAATTTGTCATGGCGCAACTCGTCCTGTCAATGGAGGGCGCTGTAACTACGGACCGTACTGGACCCTTCCTCCAGGAATGATTACTCTAGGGTTGGAATTCTCAAGCTACACAAAAATGCAGTTTTATGAGTACATTCTTTCCAACGTATCGATAAACAGACATACGACACCTTACCTCTCGATCAGGAGAATTCAGCTGGGCAGACTTGGAGTTATCAAAATTTTACGTTGATTTCTGTTGCAACAACGTTCATGTAAAATCCTTCGAATGGTCACGATGTCGCAATATACCATTACCGATGGTTTACTACAATATAAGCACAACGCGGGTACCGGGGAATGGGGGAATTCCCTGATCCTGAAATGGCCCGCGCTAGCGTGTCGTCATCGTTCATGGGAAATACGATAGACTTGTATAAGGAACCTGTGATGTTTTGCCCTCTCAAAATAGGATACCCAGCACGATATGGGGGCGTAGGGGTACCTCCCCTTTGTCCCTTTACCCTATACACACTCCATACTATTGTTACCGAACACATCCCCCTAGATTTCTGAAAAGAATTCCTGAGATTCCGGGAACACAATGACCAACACAAAAAGGGGGGGGGGGGGGGGTCCCTTTGACCCAATTGCTTCAAATAGCTCGTTGGGTTTCCTCGACTTGGCACAGATGTACAATAAGGGCATAAACCTCAGAGAGGCCGATTTTATCCGTAATATTTTCAGGGCATAGGCCTATGCAAATCTAATCTCTCCTCTCCCTACCCCCCCCCCCCCCCCCCCCTCCTCCCTAACCACCCCCCACCTATACCAGTCCCACCCGTTCCCATACCACTCTCTCCTCCCCCTCATGTATTTTTTCTTAATTTTGGTTTTTTTCTCGTTTTCTTGTATAAAGTTGTTTTGTTGTTCATTGAAATTTGGCCGAATAAATAATAATAATAATAATAATAATTTGTTGGCGAAAGCCATTTTAGGACAATGCCTGCCTTGCAACATTGAATAAACTACTGTGATGTCTGTCGACCCTAGGGCTGTTCTTTAGCATAACTGACTGAAATAATCCTCACCCCAGATATATAGTGGAATTGAAACGCACGTACGTAATATCAAATAGAAAACAGACAATAACAATTTCTGCTGAAGATTACAGTACTTTATTCATTTGTTATCCTATTAATCAATAACAGCTTTACATTTGCTAATTCAAGAAGGTCATCTCATTACCTGATCCCAGATATGACCTCATCTAAGTTCACAAAATAGTTCAGGAAATATCCATCAATGGTTCTGAAACAATGGTGAAGTACTGAAGTTAAAAATGAATAATGGTGTATTGTTTTATATTTATCGAATGGACGGGGAAAACATTCGGTTTGCCCCAATCTACGAAAAGTAATTTCTTCTTGTGACGTCTTGGCAGGGAAATAAATTGGTTGCCACGCCCCTGCGCACCCAGAAACCGTTTTTACCCGGCTATGGACACCGGGGGCGTGGCAATTTTTTTTCCAATGCCAATGACGTCACAGGCAGGAGTCATTTATTTGTGGGCGGGGACACGAACCATGATATTTCCAGTCGTGTCGATGAATTATTAAAACACAATACAACAACATTTGCATTGCTTATGTTAGCATTATTTCATAAACATTCATAGCTGTTTTTCAAGTCTCCAGATGAGCAATTCATTTGAAGATTAAAATACAAAATGTCCTCCATCTTTAAAACACATGTCTATCCACAATAACTTTAATCAAATATTACGACTGTTATCAGTTTCAACCTGCGGAATATACAGCATTACGTTGGTTATGAAAATCGGTCGTCCATGCCCAACCTATTTTCTACACGTTATCCATCGACATTGGTTTTAATATTTTACAGTATAAAACTTTGCGGATATAACAAAATCAAGTGTCAGAAAAGGGAGGAGGAACCGTCCGTCCACTGGGCGTGGTTTTCTCCAAACTCCACTGTTATCCACGGTTTTCCATGCAGGTTTAGCGCCTAAATCGCAGCCCATATCCTTTCGGTTGAAATCTGAAGTTCTTTCTAAATGACCGTTTAAAATGACCAATACCATACTGATAATCGGGACAGCACAAACAGGGCGCGTCAGGATTTTGTTTTGGTCAAATCTGATGGGAAGACGGAAGTTCATTTCGAAACGAGAGATAGCACTATGAACCCCTTGGATGTGATTTCCTATTCAGAATGGACAGGAGGATTAAGAGAATGAGATTTTAACAACGAGGGCCCAAAATCACATCCAGAGTCCAGAATCACAATGCGGTTTAAGCTGTTAAATCCAGAAGTCACAATGTACTCTTTGTCAGGGTGGGATAATAGTTCACAGGCTTCAGATGTTATTTCTAAATAGAGTAGGATGTGATTTTGGACCCTCATTGTTAAAATCACATCCTCTTAATCCTCATGTCCATTTTGAATAGGAAATCACATCCAAAGGGATTTACAGTGTAGCATTCCGTTGTTAATTGTACATCAGAGAAAAAAATATCTAACCACAAGTTGGGGGAATTTTAGTAATTATTCATATACACGTAAGTACATTTCAAAATCAAGTAAAAACGCTTTCATCACACACTACGAGCCTTGCACGTATAGCACCCACAACCAGTGAACATTCATTTTATATGCCAAAAATGCAACATTAATTAAGATATAACTGACAACTGAATTCCGAAGGGCAGTAGAGAGCCTCAATGTTTGAAAACCTATCCCTTCCACCATGTCTTTGCCTCTAATTAGATCGTTTGATTCACTTTTATACTGTAACATTCCCAAAACAAATTTAAAGAAAAATACATGAAGTAAAAAAACAAAAAACGCTGTGGCAAACCTTTTTCTTAAATGCTATACTTAACATAAGTTTATCCACGGAAATGCTAAAATGCTGGATTACACAATATATTTATATATTTCCATTTCATTAAAAGGTGTCCTTTTTCATCATATCTATAAATTTCATTGCATTATACCAGGGAAAATTGCTACAATTTTCCATTTCACAATTAGTTCTTTCTGCAATCCACTTCACAAACTGATTTGGACCTGCAGGGTCAAAGAATGACAAGTGTTTGGTACATTAAAAAAAGCTTGTGTACATTTTACTGATAAATTTAGGATAAAAATGTTTTTTTGATAATTCATGATTTAAGATTTCGATTAAAATACAAATTGGCAATGCTTTCAAAAATAGAAATTGCACTTTAGCAAGTTGACCATCTATAGATAAGAAACGCAACTGAGACAGCAAATATTACGAATTAACAACAATTAAAAGTGGCACTACATTGATCTGTGGCCGTTTGCAATGCTCTGATTGGACAACATTTCAGAAACTGCATCCACATGATTCTTTCGCGATTGGTCAATGACACACAGACCTTTAGAAGACTTATACAGTTAAATATTATTTCATGAATAACAGGTATATCTTCTGCTAGTTACATAAATCATAAGCCAATTTGAAGCTTAAGAATGATCTATCTTCATATTAAAGAAGACCCAAATGCCTGGATTAAAAAAAGAATTATGGAATGAGTAGCAGTGCACAGACATAAACTCTTATTCAATATGATATATGTCTGATGATAAGTTTAATTAACTCCTGTTCTCAGGGCCAAAATCAACCCAGCTGCTGTACAGATCAAAACCTATCAAATGTCAGATTGAAACACACACAAACTGTGAGAGTTGGTGTTAAGAGTTTTTGATAGGCTGCGATAGTTATAAGTATAGGAGGGATTTATATAATTATAATTAATAGATTCACGCACTTCAGTATTACATTGAGTGTAAGGTGGGGAATCCATGTGTCTGTACCGTGTTATGTGTAATGCGTTAAAATAAAACTAAATGAAATGCAACTGACATACTTCCATTTATCCGCAATGTGTATTGCATTATCTGTTTTGATTGATCCATTGCTTTTTGTGTAGGCCTACCGGTAATTCCATTTTGACGCATCATTACGCATAATGCAATACGGACACATGGATTCCTGGCCTATAAGACCTACATCAATCACTTCTCTAGAAGCTGCTGGTGATAACTGATACTACTTTTTTGGCAAATATTACTATGGTAATGCAAATCACTTTGTGGAAATACTGCACACGTGTATACTGAAAAAAACATGAAAGTTTCAGCCCAAGTTTCTGCGGGCAAGTTGAGCTGCATATAAAAAAGAAAAGAAAATAAAGGACTAGGCCTTGAGTGTGACATTGAACCTCACCACCAAAAATCACTGCCTTTTGTTACCTACTTCCATTCCATTTAATTTCATTTAATCTGTTATGATTTCAAATCCTGCCTTCTTCCAAATCTTCGGTGTCTTGACTCCACCCCTCTCAAAATGAACCGTGAAGCTCTCTGCTTTCATGGCATATCCATCTGGGGGATCCAGATTCAGAAACTTCTGCATGGTGCCAAACTGGTTGCCGCAATCTACCGTCCCACAGCTGATGAGACCTATTTAAGTCGACAGGATCACAGACAGAATTAGTTTTCTCCAGCATGGATCAGCAGATCTGGGCCTGATTTTTGTGGAACAGCTGAAAAGAAAATACTGCTGAGAAAAAGCCACAGGTAATGGAAGTGACAGGCAATGGAAGTGACAGGCAATGGAAGTGACAGGCAATGCAGGTGACAGGCAATGCAGGTGACAGGCAATGCAGGTCACAGGCAATGCAGGTCACAGGCAATGCAGGTCACAGGTAATAGGTCACAGGTAATGCAAGTCACAGGTAATGCAAGTCACAGGTAATGCAAGTCACAGGTAATGCAAGTCACAGGTAATGCAAGTCACAGGTAATGCAAGTCACAGGTAATGCAAGTCACAGGTAATGCAAGTCACAGGTAATGCAAGGGGGGGGGGGGGGGGGGGGGGCAACTGCGCATCTGTGTTGGAACTCTCCCCCCCCCCACCCATCTCCAACCTCTCTTCTTGCCCTCCCTGTACTAATGTATGAAAAAGCGGAAGGTAGGTTTTTCCGTAAATCAGTTAAAGGGATGACACTCAGTCATCTGTTTTGTTGATATGCACTCAGTTTTGATGTACATGTATATGTAAAGGCTATTTAAAGTGCCACCAGTTAGAAACAGGAACTCTTATAAGTCATCACACTCACCGACAGTTTCCGTATCCCGATAACGCTGCACTTTCTTGTATCTGATTTCCTTTACCCATCTCTTAAATTCCGGACTGATGCATGTCACATGGCCACCGTCTCCCTTCCGTCTGAGCTCAGATGCTTTGCAGACCAGCGCAGGGCATTCCTTGCAGTGTATGGTTATTCTGTCAAGGTTGACCAGTGCCTGCTGACGTTCTGCCTCTTCATCTGCTCTCCGAATCTTCTCCAAAATCTCAATCTGCAAGAGTAATTTTTGGAGTTCAAGCAATAACTGGGGTCCGCAATGTGGGTGAGTGCACTGCCATGTTTTGACCCCGCAGAGGCCATTTAACCTCATGTATACGGACGACGGCCATGGCCGCTTTTTGAAAAAGACCACCTGGCCAGTTGTCGCCTACATGCGCATTCTTACGCATACTAAAACCACTGTGTCTAATGTTTATTACTATGCACAAGCCCGTTTTGGCATACCAGCGTCCCATTAACTCTCCTATACTTATAACTATCACAGCCTATCAAAAACTCTAAACACCAACTCTGACAGTTTGTTTGTGTTTCAATCTGACATTTGATAGGTTTTGATCTGTACAGCAGCTGGGTCAATTTTGGCCCTGAGAACAGGAGGGTTAATAAAAAGCTGACCAGAAGGGGTTAACATGCAGTGTATCATGGAAATGGTTAACATCAACATCCTGTGCAATTTTTTCAAATTGTTTAAAATTGAGACAGATGAGGCGCGACAAGTTGTAATTTTGCTTGGAAAAACAAAACTTGGTCAGCATATGGGCTTGAGAATATTACCCCCACCCCCACACCCCCAAAAAAGTGAGTGTGGATGTGTTCGACCCCCCAACCCTGCTGAGATAACATCGTCACCTGTCGTTCTGTGATCTTGTCAAGTTGTTCATCTTCCGTCATTGCTTCCAGCTCCTCCATTGCTTCCTTCATCTTCTCAACTTTATGCCGATTCTCAAATTCTCTCTTTTCGTTCATCGATCCACTACAGAAAAAGGGGGAAAAAAATAAAATACTATTTCCAAAGGGCTCTTTTCAAAGTAAAGGAGATAACAAATGTAAAAGTTTACCTTGGGAAAAAAATACCCCATTTCCATCAACTATCAACAAACTCCAACAATTTGAAATAGATAATCTGAACACACACTGGCAGACCCAGGAATTTTTGCAGGGGGCTAGATCTATGCAAGATAATTTTTGTCTACCAATTAAAGCAAAAACCCAACAAAACAAAACCCAACTAGGAGGAAGCAGACCTGGTCCAAGACTGACTGCTGTTACAAAAGAGAAAATCACAAAGGGGATGGGTGTTCAAAGCTCCTCCTCCTACTAATATTGACCAATCACAGGGATGCGTACCACCATACGCACACACATCGGAATGTAGTTAAACCACAGTAGTGATTAGTCAATTTATCAAGGAGCAGGACTTCATGGTTCCATCTACTGATTTTTACCATTCAACGATGATGAAGCACTGACTCCCCTCTGCTCTTGCCCTTCCCTTTGACTGCACTGTGCCGATCTCGTTGCTTACAAAGTTATAGCGGATGACAAAGTTACAGGCTGGCATGTCCAGCCCTTCCTGGGCGATGTCGGTGGCTACAAGAACGTTGCAACCATCATCTGTAAAAAAAAAGATAAAAAAAAAACAAAGAAAAAATATCAATTGTCGGATATATGCGACCTACTCTCAGTAAGTAACAAAACAAACCTTGATAAACCAGCTTCAAAAAGACAACTCTTACATTATGCTGACCAAAAGACACATCTGAAGTTAAGACATGTTAAGTTACATGTTTCATATATATCAGAGGTTACTAGTTGTGACATCATATGTATTACAACTTGAGTTACCATGTGCCTCATAACTTTGTGAAAAGACTCCTGTGAAAACAAAACCCGAGTTTCGGTGGAGAAGCAAATATGTACTTGGACAGCAGTTAAAAGCTTACCTTCCTTGAAGTTTTTCAGTACTGTCTTCTGCTCAGATTCCGTCAAGCAGTCCTGCTCTATATCCCCCTGACCAACGAACCGCAGTGGGATGACCCTGCAGGGCAGGGACTGGAGTAGTGTTGACTTTCTAATGAACTCCAACAAAGCAGTTGTGGCTACCTTCATTCGCACAAGAATGATTCCTGTTGAGCAGTACATTGCACATTTCCATGATGAGGATGTAAATAGGACAATTACAAAATTAAATGCGTAAGGTTTAATGGATGATGCAAAATACAGCCATCCCATCCTACTACCACTAAAATAAAAACCCCAAAAAACAATTTAGTAACTGATGACATCATGACATGACATCATTACATTTTAGCAAATCACCACTAGGTTGTTAATTCGTGTTTAAATTGAACTTGCTATGAGTTTGCAGTTGCCAAACTCCAGAAAAAAATTGGTTAAAGTATAATATATAATAAACTGGGTGATAACAGTAAGCAATTACAACAATCAGGCAACCTCAATAGGGGTGTGCATTTTTGGGTAGTAAAAGAACCGGGTACCCGATTGAAAAAAATACGGGTACCCAGGTACCCGTTAAAGAAACCCAACCCAAAACTTCCAATCCCGGAAGTTGCAATAATGTCTTTCTCTGAGATTCAAAAGTCTGATTTCAGACAAAAGTCTGAAAAATATCATGCCTGTCCAGTAAACATGATCACTTCTCCGCCATTACATGTTCCGGTACGTGCATGCGCCGGCATATCACAAAAGACAGAAGCTTTATACAGTTGTATTTATTGTGGAATGAGGCATGCTATTATCTCTGGTTGAGGCTCTTTATCCATACCCAGACTACAAAAACCACAACCGGTAAATTCCCTTTATTGTTAATTTAGAAAATTCCCGACAAATAACATTTGAAACCTTTCCTTTTTCATTTTCTGGGAAGTTACTAAGAGATAAATGTAAAGTTGTACGGGTACTCGATTCCATAATCTGGAACCGGTTCCTGACATGAACGGTCGGGTAGTCGGGTACCCGGTTCCGATGCACACCCCTAAACCTCAACCAAGTTTAAAACTTTTTAAACATGTTTTCCTCTTTAAAACGTATCATATGGCCCCTCCCATGTCTCTTCTCAAAATTTGCATTCTTTCCAGATGGTCTATCTGCATTTAGTAATTCTCTGCTTAAAAGTTATAGAACCTGCTGTACATATGGTGTCGACAATGAACAACTTTTTCCCAACATTTCTGTTTCCTCTATTATGGGATGACCACTCTTGTTAATTCAGAGACACAAGTAAAAAAAACTTTTAGGAAATTGGTACCTTTTGAATCAGGTTTCTCCGAGAACATTTTGTGTAGAAGAAATGCAAGTCTTCCCAGCTTCTCGTTGCTATGTTCTTCCTCATTGTTGCTCAGCCGTGTCATCTCTTGAAGGTTCAGGTTGAAGAGCGTCTGACAGTACTCCTCGGTAGGGATTAGTTCTTTATTGGCACTCTTCAGCCGACGTTCTTGTACATGGAATGTCTCCAGATGTTTGAGACCATCGGTGACCCTTAGATCATCATACAGCATCAAGGCACGATTGTACTCGTACAAGTACATGTAGACGATTATAGCTGTGCGATGGCTTGATTTTTGAGCCTCCGTCAGACGCCTCATTGTTTCACTTTCATACAGCTGGCTGCCTCGAGAAGGCAGGGGATACTTTTCTATTTCCGGAAGCTGATCCTCTATTTGGGCCATGAGCGCCTCCAGCAAATCGGCAAACTGCCGATCGTTGGCAGCCCTGCTAGAGACTCTCTCTATGGTATCCTGCTCTGGGGCGTTAACGTGCCTGTTCAGTTCCTCTTCATTTCGAAGAACACGGACGACCCCCTTGGAGTCCATGTTACCGCAGAGTGTAAGCAGGTGACTGAGAGCTTCACTTCCGACACCCAGAGCAGCACTAAGACCGATGATAAAGGGAAGACCAGCTCCCGAGACTCCAACTTTCTGTAGCCGGGGCAGGGTTTGCTTCTTCTCCAGGTACGCCTTCATAATCTCGTTGTAGGGATGTTTCATATCGGTGTGATGGCACTCATCGAAAATTATCATGTCTAGGTCTTTGATGTCAATGGCTTTTGACCTCAGGGCATTGACAAAAATCTGTGCAGTCAACATCAGGACGGCGGGCATTTGCTTGTCAAGCTTCAAGGCATCTGTAAAAGTCTGCTGCTCTGCAATAGTCCGGACAACCTGTTTATTTGGAAAGTACGACTGGAATGCATCCCTCTGCTGCACAGTCAGATGACGCATGTTGACAATAAAGAGAGTCTTGAAGTGCTTGTGTAATACATTTTTCCTAAACCAGGTCCAGTACTGGTAGCAGATGTAAGCTGCCGTCAGTGTCTTCCCACTGCCTGTTGGAGCACAGATAATGTGATTTTCAAATGCTCGTAGAGGCCTCTCTGCAAGCTCTTTCTGGTACTCTCGCAGATTGGGACGTGCTTGAGCAGCAGCCCTGGCTTCCTCCCTGGCCTCTTGCTGATCGAACATTTGATTCATGCGGCGAACCCTTTCATCTGGGGATAACTCAGGTAATTGTCTACCATCTCCCTGTTGCCGAATCCTACTAGGTGAATCAGTGGACAGGTCTACCAAATCCCAAACCGTTGATCCCTGACCCTGATCTGGAGATGGCATGCCATGTGGATGTCGCTGCTCTTGGACCTGTTGAGACCTATTTGGAGTTTTAGGAGAGGGATTCCCCAATGGCCAAGCTGTTGATCCCTGACCCTGATGTGAAGACGGCATCTCACGAGGATGACTTCTGACTGAATCGGTCTCAGGCGTCACTCTGGGAGTTGCTGATGCTCCACCTTGACTGGGGCGCAATTGCCGTGATGCATTCCTTTCTCTCACTAGTGATGGTGAATCCGTCTCAATATCATCCTCCGGTGAACCTGGACTTCCACCTGCTTTCTTTGATTCTGGTGAATCTTGCAAGGACAACTTTTTCATCAGCCCCTCTCCCTGGAGCCAACCATCAGGATTTTGCCTCTCACTTCCCACACCAGACGCTTTGTTGCCAGAAGTATCGAGGTTCTGACCAGAATTATTAGACTTATCTTCACCAACTGAAGCTGCAGCACCCTTTGGACGTAATGATTGGTTAGAAGACTGCCCATGAGGTGGATTTTGAAGGCCTGGTGTGCTTGCAAACTTGTGCATTCGTTGACTACCTGAAGAGACAATAGGTGTGCCATCAACATTATATGCTCCTGGGCTTGGGTCATTGGAAGATGGTCCCTCAGAAATGCTTCTTGTGACAGGCTTTGGAATTCCTTCAAAAATCCCAGGTTTAGTTTGTGAAATGGGCGGTGGGAAAGTGTGGTGTGCATGGCACATGTAATCCTGTACCTCAGTAGTATGGGGTGATAATAGGGATTAAAACCAAAATTTTGGAATATGATTACGTCCACTTCGGGGGTGATGCATTGGGTCATTTGGGAGATATTTTGCACAGGAAGTGGGTATCTAGCATAAAAATAACCCCCCACCACGGCCAAAAAACGAATCTGTATTATACGCACTGGATTATACGAAATCTGTATTATACAAAATCCGTATTACACGCTCAGTCGGTATTAAAGTGCTAAATATGAATGACTTGTTTAGCCCCTTGACCGAACATTACTGGAATATGAGAAATTCCAGCAAAGCCTTGACAAGCTGGCATCTTCCTAAGTTTTCTACATGCCAGTGTGACTCAAATGTTTCCATTTGTAGCAGTTTTTTGTGTTTTTGGCGTTAAAAACCTCAAACCTGCTACGTACAAGCCATGTTGGAACAAGTGTTCGAGCACGTTGCAATGTCAAGTAGAGTAGAAGTGTATGCACGTTAATCCATAATAGGGCCTATACGCATCAAATGCGAAAAATTTCCTTTATTCTAAACAGAAAAAAAATACATTATGGAAGTCACCACGACATCCTGAGATAGGGGCCACCGGGATCGGGCCCGCCGAGATTGAGCTCCCGTCCGTGCCGCGGGATTGAGCTCAGATCGGCCCAACGAGATCGCGAATTGCATATCGGGGCCACCGATTTTCTCAAAGGATTTACATTGGTTGACTTTTGGCGGCCAAAAAAACGGAATTCCGGGAAAAAACGTAAAAAGTCTCATCCCTGTGGTAATTTTGTAGTTTTCCAACAAAATTTCACCTTCCCTGGCCAAAAGGGTTATTTTTGAATATCACAATACATTATATACTTCTCAAAAAGAGTCCAATATGTTTCATGCTTTGTACACATATTCCAAATAACACACATCACAGCATTTCTACATACCTCTCAGCTTTATAGCAAGATCGGTTCTCCCAACCTCCTTTGATGCTAATGCTGTGCACAGAGCCTCAGTCTGATTTACATCAGCTTCTTGTTTCTGTTGCCACCCAATCAGAATGTGGAAGATTTGATCTACAACATCACTGGGGTAATTACTCTGGAAGGTCGAGATCTCTGCATTGCTGAAGCCAAGTTTATGAGCCAGTACTGTCAAGTCATGCTGACCAAGTTGCTGCAATATGTTGAGAAGAGTCAGATTGTCTATCGTACCTGTAAAAAACGAATACATGTAAAGAGTCAAATAGACATGCAAAACACTGCACAACATACGTGTTTGTTATATCCCTGTCTGGATACTGTATTTTGATTGGCCTAGAACGCCCACGTGCTTGGTCTATAAAAACGCATATGGCACAGTCCAAGCATATCACACATCATGAGCGCAGCCAGCTAGCTATTGAGCTGTGTCATTGGTACCCACGCTACACTGTTTACGATAGTAAACTATAGTGGGAGCAGCGAACTAGCGGACGATCTGCTGTTAATCGCGTGATTTGTTTGAGTTAATTTCCACCAAGCAAGGCAAGTTGAACTGAGAAAACTGGGTTTGGCGATATAACAAAACAATTGTTGACTGCTGTGTATGGGCTGTGCGTTGACAGGTAATTTTGGATCCGGGTACCCGAACGCAATACTGGATCGGTTCTCGATTGGTACCCGAAAGTAGACCGTTCAGAAAAAAACAACTGTTTAATGTACTGTCCTTGTGTGCACAGTGCGGCCGCTAAGGCCCACGCAAAAATAGTTCTGCTTCCGGTTACCCGATCTACCCTAATTTTACGGCCGCGACCCTTAACATTTTATCGGCAAGTAAAAAAATCAATAAAAAAAATTCATTTAAAAAAAATCCTGTTGTATTTTCCGTCTCCACAAAACGCCTTTCATCAACATATTTACGTCAAAAACGCTTGTAAATTGTTTGCCTACTTACATTCACTTTTTTTTTAGAAGAAACCTCCTTCGCGATTACAAGTTACCTTCGGTGCGTAATTTCCTATCACCCTGATGAAAACATGTGTGTATGCTCAATGCAGCAATGCTGTACTGGTTCCCGCCGCGCCGCCCACTAAAAGTGCCAAAGATGGCATGATGGAAATGCGGCAACCAGTCTATCTATGCATTATGGCCGACCAACATTTAGCATAACACTGCAGAGTGCACTGCAGTTCAAGGTCAGATCTGACATCGTAAACATGCCAAATAAACATCGATGGAGAAAGAAGATCTCTGCAGGTTAAATTAATTCACAGAACTTGATCTCTCTTGTCTGTGTATGTATTTTCCGTGTTCATGAATATATTTCGAGGTTGTACCGCTTACGGTACTTGAAGTGATAGCGCAGCGTGTTTCCCTGACATTTCCTGCCGCAACACAAGGTTCGTACGTCGCCCGCCACACAGTGAATCATGCACGCTTACCGCACGACAAATGGACAGTGTTGGCCAGTTTCCCGTCTTTGCTGGCGTTGTATGTGCATAGTGTAGTATATGCACCACCTAAATTCTCCATTGGCCATTTTTTTATAGCTTTCGTAGCGTAAATGGAAATAGTTCAGACTGAAATTTGCACATTCACCCAATCAATCAGGACACAAAATGAATGACAAAAAAAGAAAAGAAATTCCAACCCACCTACCCTATTTTCCAAAGGCATTTAATCGGAAGCAGAACTATTTTTGTTTTGCCTAAAAAAGAAAGATTTACTTTCTGCACGTGCGTACAGCAAGCCGGCCGTAGATCTGACTTGATTCCACGTCAATTGACTTACGAGAAAATTGAAATTAAATGCAGTATAAAAGTAGATGTTTCAACAGATGCCTGAAATTTGACATCGATGTCACAATCGTTCCAGGCTTGGTATAATCCTGCAGTGTTTATATGACTAGGCCTACTTACGAGTTACGATGTCGTGCAACAGCATTGGTATTTCGAAGGAGCCCCGACAGAGCCGCACGTGCACTGCACACAGGGAGCGAGTGCTGTGTGCTGATTGGACGGCACGTGTGCGAGGTGGACTCACTGAACTGCGTGATTGGTCTACTACGGCTTAATTCTTGGCCATCTTTTTATGGACTTATTGGTTGTTCGGGGCGTTCTGATTGTTCGGGGCCATATTACGTTCGTAATAGCCTGTGATTAGGCGACTGCACAGAACATGCCACTATCTAGGTAAAGCCTTGTCCAAAGCGATTTACTGGGGCGGTTCTTCTGTTGAAGGGACGGCGCTGTCAAAAATATTCAGCACAAGAAAAAAATGTGGGGTCATGTAGTGTAACCGCCTTATTAAGACAGGCAAAGCCTTTGATTGTTTTTGTTTTAATGTATACCTGTAGGCCTAATACGGAGAGCGCTTCCCACTCCCGCTGCCCCAGTGTCTGAGCAACGTTCACTCTCTCAAGATCAACATTACTCCAGCCCGCTCTTTTTTTTTTATCATACCGCGGAGCTAGTTTGGCCGCAGCGTAAACCGCAGTTCACATTCCATTGACAGACTTTACAAAGCAACAAGATAGCTATAGATAAGATACAAACAGCGTTGGCCGACCACATTATTGATACTTTACATTCACTGCATTTTTGTTGACGCATTGTTTTCAAAACACCGCCAGACGGTTCGGGTCTTTCGAGTCGGAACAGAGTTTAAAATGGATCGAATTGTCTTTATTTATTTATTTTTGATATGAAACCTTACATTGAATTTTTCACCGCACGTTTCGGGTACCCGAACTGGAAAATTGGAACCGGATATTGACGCCAGCATTCGGGTATCCGGGCACCCTCAGGGACGCATTGCACCCTCGGCTTCGCCCGGGTGTTAAAACGTCATATCCCACATCACAGCAGTCAACAATTGTTAAATGTCACAATCAGGCATGGAGGTAGGAAATGATTCAAGTAACGACAAACCAAAATTATACAACATTCGCATGAATTGGTTACAAAATTGTATACATTAATTTTTTTTTAATGACACTAAGCAAATATAAATGCAATTTTTTAGGGATTTGGAAAACATCTCGTTTTGAACATCTATATTCTGTGTAATAGTTTACCTGATGTCTGTGCTGAACCACTCTGTATGGTTGGTTGCTGTGATGAACTTGGTTGATCTTCTGATATGGCAACTGATAAGTGACCAGACCGACGTGATTTATAAACACCACCTACAAAAAGAACCAATGTGACATCATTGCATCTGAACATGCTACCCAACCTATTGTTAAAAAAGGTATGTCCTTAGACCAGGTCTAAACCAGATTCATATATCTGCTACCAATCTGATATAATAACCTAAATATGAATTTCCCAATGGTGACCCCGGAAGTAAAGTCAGAATAAACAAAACACTTTCACCAAAAAATGTACATCAATGCAAGATCTATTTGATGACCAAATATGAAGGTCATATGTCATTCAGTTAAAAAGTCGAACATCAGGGGAATGGGCTCAAATTTCAAGTTAAGCGGAGTTTTGAGTTACCCAAGGTCCCCTTTTTTTCTTAAAGATTACGTATGTGAATACCAAGCGAATATCCAATGTAACGACTGTGAAATGGAGCAGGAAATCATGGCATTTTTAGGCGATCTTTGTTTCGCTTTCTGCCGCTGCGGGTCTCCCCCTTTTAGTGTAAGGGAATGGTCCGACAAGAATAAAGAAGATGTCTCTTCTGATTACAAATATGCTGAAGAGTACTACAACTAGATGCACAACGTGAATTGTGTCTGCCTGACCAGGGAACTTGGTGACATCTCAAAATAAGAAATTCACCTTTTTGCTGGGTACTGTCCAACTCATCAAAGAACCTGCATGCCTGTTCATAGTCACTCTCTAGTATAGTCACCTGGATGGCCAAGTCACTCTTATCTCCTGTTGTAAGTTCATCTGTGATAAGAATCTCTGCCAGGTTCTTTGCCAGTTCCCCTGTGAAGTACATTCCCCAAAGCTTGTCCAGGCCATCCCGACTCTTGACGAGCAAAATAAATGTCACAGATTCAAAAAATACATCACGAACTGTAGCTGTAAATGCGCTGAAGAAATGATAGATTCTCCTTAGTATCATCAAGCCATGTCTTGAAGTTCTCAACAGGTCAAAGAGCAATCTGTTGTACTCTGTTGACTGAGTTTCTCCCATTTGAACATTGACCTTTACTGCCAGTGGCACATTACCTGTAGAAAGAAGAAAGTTCATTACACTTTGAAAATTGCTGTTACAAAATATTAATTATAAGCATTTTGATTGATTGAGAGCTTTATTTGGAGGTCTTTCTTGAAAGGAAAGGAAAAACTATGTGCAGCCACAAACGTGTGCTAATCATTCCTCCTTGCATCAAATGTACTAAGGCCAACAACAAATTGTTTGGTTGTCCTCGACCGCCCGCCCCTATTTTTTGGCCCGCGCCAAAAAAGCTTTTTTCAAAAATGTTTTTCTTTCAATTTTATCCCAAAACTTAAGTTGATTTCGCTGGTTGATTCGTTTCAATCTCGTTTCCATCTTTATTTTGTTACTTGTAATGCACAAACGCGACCCTACCTTTTACTCCAGAGTTTGAAAGTTCATATTCTAGTATCAGTGTGTGACTTCGCACAATAAATATCTTGATGGAAATACACGCGGTACAGGCCACTCAACAAATTTCAAATTCCCAAGATTCATCCAGTAAAATTCCCAAGAATTCCCAAGGCGATGGGGAAACACTGCAAAGAGCATCGAAATAAGCACTTTGCGCATGTGCAATCCATTTATTCCCACCAAAATTCCCAAGATCTTGGGAAAATCCCAAGGAGTGGCCTCAGTGCACACATGTATAACGCACGAGGCTAAAATGTTATTAAAATCGTAAACTTATGAAAAGTAAAATCTCCACTTTTTCTAACTATTCTTGAATCACTATATATTTTAATATTTAGTTTGGAATTTTGTTGTTGTATATTTACACAAACGATTAAATAATAAATATTCAAACAAAAAAATGCATCAACTGAACGTGTACCGTAATTTTCAGAATATAGGCCGCGGCTTATACGTTGATTCTCATGCTGAAAATTTCCCTGCAGCTTATACGTTGATTCTCACGCTGAAAAATGTCCCTGCGGCTTATACGTTGATTCTCACGCTGAAAAATGTCCCTGCGGCTTATACGTTGATTCTCACGCTGAAAAATGTCCCTGCGGCTTATACTCCGGGCGGCTTTTACGGCAACATTTGAAGAATAAAATCAGTCACACAAGGTTCGAAATTCACGACGGCCACGGCGGCCAGTGCCGTCGATACCCTTTTAGATTCCTTCCTCCATGGTTGCCGTGATGCCCCTTGTAAAAATGCGCTATTCACGGCCAGGTAACCATGGCCAAAGCCCGACTTGAATGTAGACTTGATTTTGTATTCCAAGGCACTTCTAAATTTCCTCATGGTCTTGAAATCATACTTGACGAGTCAGAACTCGGCTGAGTCCACCCATGTGCCAAAGTAATTTAAAACATTAAAAAAGTAAGCTGGAGTTCAAGGTCTTGTCTGAGCTGGAAACAGGGCTCAAGTCATCTGGATTGGAGCCCATTTTTTGCAGTTTAGGACTCAAATGCACTTCAAGTCTACTTTTTGCTGTTATTTCTTTAAACTCTGGAATCAACTGCACATTTCTAACATAAATGTACATTGATTGCAAACAATGTCTTATTCAAACAATGTCTTATTCAAATAAACATTTCATGAGCGTGAGTGCAGTGATCACACGATGCGCTTTTTTACTTTAATTTTTACAGGTACCTGTTCTCAGTAGAAAGAAATACTGTAAACGCAAAGGCCTAATAAATGCACACCTTAATGTAGTTGTAGTTGTAAAAATGAAACCGAATTAGAAAAGATGTGACTGTACATTGTACCACATGCCATATTTTTTTGACTGACATAGGGTACTGTATATGTACACATTTTATACCTTTACCCCAATTTAAAACTACAGATTGTAAAGCGCATCACAATATCTTTACACTGACAAATGAAATAATGTATACAATTTGAATTATTGAATTGACTGCCCCCTCAAACTTCCTAAACACTGTTATACTGTACAGCACTATAATGCACATCCCAGGATTCAAAAAGATCCCAGTGTAGCAGACATTTGGTATAGTAAAGAATGGCATGTATTGATACAACACTTTGAAAGCAAATAGCCAAAAGTTTGGTAAAGTGGTGTCATAGAAGCTCAACTTTATTTGGAATATGATGCTTGCATGTACCCCGTAATTGTCATGTCAGTTTACCTGATGTCTGTCTTGTACCACCCTGTAGGGTTGGTTGCTGTGATGTACTTGGTTGATCCCCCAATATACCAGCTGATGTGTGACCAGACTGGTGTGATGCACAAGCTTGATCTATGATCAAATCAAATGACAGGAGTAAGTTACACTGGGCAGTTGGCATTCCAAGTTATCTGCCTGAAAACATGACAAACTGTACTTCTGTTTATTATAAAGTTATGAATGAAAAATCCATCACAACAGTCTGAATAATTCAGGTATGCAACTGGTGCATAATATCACATGATATCACCTAAAGAGTCAAATCATCTATCTCACCAATAAAAAACCAGCACATTTAAAGAGTAAAATACACAAGCAAAATAACACTGTACAATGTATGTGTCCATATACATAATTTTTTCATATGAATGCAATGTATATTTTCAGTGATTTGGAAAACACCCCGTTTTGAACATCAACATTCTGTGTAATAAGTTTACCTGATGTCTGTGCTGAACCACCCTGATTGGTTGGTTGCTGTGATGCACTTGGTTGATCTTCTGATATGGCAACTGATGGGTGAACAGACCGACGTGATTTACAAACACCTCCTACAACAAAAACAAATGAAACTAGAGCTAGACGTTTGTTGTAACAAACGAATTTTTTTGGGTTTTTTCGTTTAAGGGAATAAATATGTGCTGGGCCGGTTTTAAACAAGTACGTTTATTCCCATTCTAAATACCTTTTTGTATAATTCAGCGAATTAGAAACCGACGAAAATTATAAATTTCCAATGATTCTATTCAAACAAACAAATTACCTTGTTTTGTAAAATTTAATGGTTCGTGCTACGCACGAGTAATGTTTAACATTGCCTTATATGGAAATTGACACGTGCATGACACGCTCGCCAGGTGGTGCAGAAGCAGAACACAGCAGTGCCGGTGTAGTGTGAAATTATGGACTCTTAATACGGATGCATCGGTAGTATTGCGCTTGCGTTATTAGGAGAGTGACTGGTCGCTCGAGTGTTCAACCAATAAAATGGACCAGAATATGTAAGACTCCGAATTTCATGTGACACCGGAAAAGTGTTTAAAACCGGTTGGTATTTTGTCGGCCATTTATAAATGCCTCAGCGAGTTTCACTATGCATATTGGTCGAGAGCCTGTCACGTTGGTGTTTAAACGGTTGTTTAAACACGGCTGGAAGTTGTTTAAACACGGCGCGTCATAACCAGCTGTTCTCAGCCGATATGCAACAGGGAGAGCGTAGTAGGTGCGCGCACAAGATGTACTGAACTTCATAATGTAAGACAACGTTAATGCACGCATATAAAACGCTGCATCTCGTGCGTGTGCGTACGCACACGCGACAGACACGCTCACAAGGCCGTGTTTTGTACTGAGCAAATGGGAGAAAAAATGGGGTGAAAAAGCTTCGATTTTGTCCTTTTTACGGGAGGTGTTTGCATTTTTCGTAAGAAGGCATTTAGAATAGGGATAAAAATGTGATGACCCGGTCTTTACCAGTCAATAATAACCTCGAAGGGTTGTGACCGCTGTTAATGGACCTCGCCTTCGGCTCGGTCTATTAACAGTGGTCACGCCCCTCCTCGGTTATTATAAAGACCGGGTCATCACACTTTTATCCCCTTATTTAAAACCACCCATGTGATGGGCTGTCGACCAATAGAAACAGGTAAACTCTCTTAGGTATTGATGAATACATAATGTATATGCCCGCATCAACTTAAAATCTATCTCATCACCAAATGTGAAAACCCTATGTGCAGCATCACTTCAGGTTGACGTTTCAGAGAATGCTAACTTTGGTTTTTTGTTAATGTTATTTTACCCCTTCCGCCAGGTTGTAATAATGGGGCGCCGGTATGCCATACTGGCTTGTGCGGACAAGCGTAATGTACACAATAGGCTTGTGCAGCCAAACAATGTATTGAAATGCAGAAAATGTGGGTATAGCATTAATTCACTGGCCATATGGTCTTTTTCAAACTGCGGCTTTAGCCGTCATCCGGGCTCAAGGGGTTAACATTGATGACATCATCGTGACATCACTGCATCTGTGTATATTACCTTTGGTTAGGAAAGGTACGTATGGCCTTTCTAAGGACCTAGGTCCAAACCAGATTCATATATCTGCTACCAATCTGATGTTATAACTTTAAATTTGAACTTCTGGTAACCCTGGAAGTGGAAGTAAAAGTCAGAATGAACAAAACACTTCCAACCAAAATTGTACATTAAATCCCAACATCTGCCTACATACCTCTCAGCTCATTAGCAAGATCGTTTCTCCCAACCTCCCCTGATGCCAATGCTGTGCACAGAGCATCAGTCTGATTTACATCAGCTTCTTGTTTCTGTCGCCATTTATTCAACATCTGGAAGATTTGCTCTACAGCATCACTGTGGTAATCACTCTTGAAAGTCGAGAGCTCTGCATTGCTGAAGCCAAGTTGAAGACCCAGTCCTGTAAAGTCACGTGGATCAAGTTTCTTAGATATCTTGAGAAGAGTCAGCTCATCTATCTCTCCTGTAAAAATCAACACATGGAAATAGTCAAAAGTTTTGCATTAAATCTAAAAAAAAAAAAATACTGCCCACCTTATATACATCCCACCCAAGTAACAACAGACTGACTTCAAAGGACTGCATAACATTTTCAAGGTGTAAATTAGAACAGAGATTCTTTTTCTTACCCTTGCCCTTTCCCAACGTAATATATGAAGCACTGTATGCTCAGTGCTTTCCAAGAGCCTGTGAAAAAATTCACAGGCTTACTCGGGCGGGATTCGAACCCACAACTTCCTGCTTACTAGTGCAGATGTCTTAACCACTCGACCACAGAGCTTGCTGGGGTCGGCTGGCCGATTCGAATCCAATACAGCAGCGGGTACTGCGTAATAAATTTTCAACAGGCTCTCATAAAGAACTAAGCATACAGTGCTTCATATATTACGTCGGGAAAGGAAAAAAAAGGGCAAGAAAATCTGTTCTAATTTACATCATCATCCCCGACGCAAATTCCATCTTCACATTATTTTTAGGGCTGTTCATTTTCAAATAATTTAGTATTCGAATAATTTAGTATTCAAATAATTTAGTATTCGAATAATTCAGTATTCGAATAATTTAGTATTCGAATAATTTAGTATTCGAATAATTTAGTATTCGAATAATTTAGTATTCGAATAATTCAGTATTCGAATAATTTAGTATTCGAATAATTTAGTATTCGAATAATTTAGTATTCGAATAATTTAGTATTCGAATATTCGAAACTGGGTTTGACCGAATATTCGAAAGTTGGTAGTCTCGCAGTGAGACATTACCGTGCATTTCTGATGCGCTAGTATCTTCTCCTGTTGCAGTTCCATTATATTCCTGGCTCTTCGCGTTGTCATCATTCGATCCTGAAATATGCGCTCCTTGGTTGAGGGTATCTACCAAAGCTTCCATTGACACTGCTTCACTGCTTGGGTTATCAACCTCTTGTGAAAGCAGAGATGCTGGATTCTTCCATGAAGCCTCGGTCAAGGAAGTATCATCAGCTGCCACTCTGGGAACCTGAGGTGCGTCAGTCTCAACATCACCTATGGAACCATCAAACAGTTGCTTACTGAGTAGCTTCTTATCACTACATGAGGGACTCGTAAAGCTGGCCTCTGCCTCTGCCCCACTTTGATCATTTAATATCGACTTACACTGAGGTGCTTGGGAAGTGGCCCTTAACTTCACTAGCAGCCATTTCTCCTCTAGACACCAGAAGATTTGATGAGCCCGTTTCCTTACCTTTAGAAATTGACTTCACCCCTGGACTGCCTGGACTTTCACCATCAGGAAGAGTTTCTGATGAAAGAGGGGTCAAGTCATTCGGCCAGTCTAAAATCGGAATGTCACTGATGCGAGCTCTTTTCATCCCAGTGGTTGATGAAGAATGGTTGGGGTTGGATGCTAGAGTTTTTTAGAAAGCAAAGAATATGTGAGTGGTAAGGATGGTAGCTTATAATTCTATGCACCTATTAATTGTTTTGTGGCTCGCTGTATGATGGCTGTTTGCTAAAGCACTGACAGCGATCAGGAAATGAAAATGGCCTATCTCACTCTATTGGGTGCATTGTATTGGAACACCTTCTCGCTAATCGCTGTCAGTGCTTCAGCAAACAGCCGTCGTACAGTAGGGGTGTGCATTTACGGGTAATAAAAAGAACCGTGTACCCGATTGAAAAAAATACGGGTACCCGGGTACCCATTAAAGAAACCCAAAACATCCAATCCCAGAAGTTGCAATAATGTCTTTCTCTGAGATTCAAAAGTCTGACTTCAGACAAAAGTCTGAAAAATCCCATGCCTGTCTAGTAAACATGATCACTACTCCACCATTACATTTTCCGGCACGTGCATGTGCCCGCATATCACAAAAGACAGAAGCTTTTTACAGTTGTATTTATAGTGGAATGAGGCATGCTGTTACACATGTATGTCTCGTCAAGGCTCTTTATCCATACCCAGACTACAAAAACCACAACCGGTAAATTCCCTTTATTGTCAATATTCGTGAGCGTCATAAACATGAAATCTGTGCTGGTTTATGTAGTCGTGTTTTAATTTTGAAAATTCCCGACAAATAACATTTGAAACCTTTCCTTTTTCATTTTCTGGGAAGTTACTATGCGATAATGTAAAGTTGTACAGGTACTCGATTCCAAAATCTTGAACCGGTTCCTGCAAATGGTTCCTGACATGAATGGTCGGGTAGTCGGGTACCCGGTTCTGATGCAGCAAGCCCCCGAGGCGTGCGCAGTGCCACTGAGTAATCGCAAACCATCGTTCATGTCATGTTGTTCATTTCGTTAGCTTCAAATGGTGACTTCTTGTGCTCTGGCCCCTTCGTGTTCTGGTCTGGCAACAAGAATCAACTGCCAGCATTGTTTTGTCACAGTACACAGCTCGTTTGTGCATGCTCCGATTGTACGAAAAATTCTTCTTTTTTCGGATTCAACTTGATCTTTTTCTCATTTTGAGGGCATCAGTCGCTGCATGAAGGATTACTCATCGTGCTGGGTGAGTGTTTGGTTGATATATTCTGGGAAACTGAAGAGATAGGCACTCCAAAAAAAATTGTTGTCAAACTTTTATACAAATCACAACTTAACCTCCAGCTCTAACGTTAGTGGAGAATCTGGTAATCGTTACCTTTAGGACCCCGTTCCATATTATAAGAGAACAAAGGAGACAGTTTATGTTTCTGAACTTACCTCAATATTTTGCGATGATACAGGCAGGAAAAGTCCCTCTGTGTGCTTGGAATCATCTAAATAGTTCGCTAAGGTATCATGTTGAATATGAGCAAGCTTAATTTTGTGGAAAGAGGGCAGGGTTTTGATTTATGAAAACTACAACGAGCACGTCAGTCATCACGTCTCTGATACTGCAAAAAAAGGTAGGAAAGTCACATTTTATTTGAAAGTGCGTTTCAAAATTACAACAAACATGAGTTATTCTGAAGAAGAAATGACTGCTTTAGCCTGCAAAAGTCACTTTGGTACTGTAAAGTCATCTGCAAAAGTCAGTTTTGAACGGAACTCGTAAAAAAAATAGAGGTGTCCTAAATAAAGGTAACAATTACTGAGAATCTCACGTCATGATCCTAGCCTAGGGTTAGCTTGAAAATTCCAGCTCTAGGTTCATGACATGTTTGTGAGATTCGCCATTTAGATCTAAATGGCGAATCTCACATGTCATGAGCCTAGAGCTGGAATAAACCTTTTCGACATTCTCAATGCATTGTGGGTTTGGAGGCCAAACAAACCATGTAATTTATACACAAACCTATGGCACTGTGAACCAGTCCAAATATTAATTTATTTTATGCTAAATATCTGTCATGAGTTGAGAAATACCCTTTTCACATATCTTTGCATGGAACATAAGGAAAATAATAACCAGAAAAATCAATTTTAAATGGCAATAAAAATCAAGGAAATGATTGGGGAATCCCTCTCAGGGTACCAGTTACTTACTTCCAGAACTGTAAGGTTTTCACAAACCTTACAGAGAGACACATTGAACCTGCTGTGGACGATTTTCTTCCATAGTTTTGACCCTCAATAACTTTCTAGTCACGAAATTTTCTGCCCCAAGATTTCACATGCCTTAACTTGATATGGCCATGTACACATAGGCTAGGTTCACTTCCTTGAAATGTAACTCAAAAAGTGAAATTTTACGGAAATTTCGCTTACCAAGACCACATCAATCGCCAATCCGCAGTTTCGCATCAGTTTTTGTCGACTGAGGGCGCTTCAATGCTCTTGACCAACCACAGCGCGGCTTTCATAAGCAACACGCGAGGCAAAAACACACCAAATTGACGGATTGTTTTCGCAGAAAACAGTCGTCTGAATATTTTTTTCAGGTTCGTACGGCATACTACTAGCAGCCGCGTTACCGCGCCGCTTTTTATGCGGTAACGCGGCTGCTAGTTTTTCTGACAACTGTTTCCTGCGAAAACAATCCGTCAATTTGGTGTGTTTTTGCCTCGCGTGTTGTTTATGAAAGCCGCACTGTGGTTGGTCAAGAGCATTGAAGCGCCCTCAGTCGACAAAAACTGATGCGAAACTGCGGATTGGCGATTGATGTGGTCTTGGTAAGTGAAATTTCCGTAAAATTTCACTTTTTGAGTTACATTTCAAGGAAGTGAACCTAGCCTATGTGTACATGGCCATATCAAGTTAAGGCATGTGAAATCTTGGGGCAGAAAATTTCGTGACTAGAAAGTTATTGAGGGTCAAAACTATGGAAGAAAATCGTCCACAGCAGGTTCAATGTGTCTCTCTGTAAGGTTTGTGAAAACCTTACAGTTCTGGAAGTACCAGTTACTGATGAATGCAAATTTCTGGAATTAGAACAGCTAATATATAATGTCACATTATTAGCCAATTAGAAGAGGATTTGTGCAAGCATAACAACGAACATGTGAACAATGCGACCAATCACGTCCGTTCTAATGTGCTTGCTCTTCAAATGCCAGTGAGTGCTGATGCAGTTCCCATGATGCTTTGAGAATGTCGAAAAGGTGTATTTTCAAGCTAGCCTAGCCCTAGGTGTCGCTGACTCTGAGTCTGATGAGATCGCAAGCAATATATTAGGAATCAACACGTGCTTCACTGAAGTGTCTTCGCAAAAGTCATGGAAATCTCTATTTCTGAAACTGGATTCCAGTTTAACACCATGAATCATTAGGCACTCCGTGAAAACTATAAATGAAAAGAAAAACAAGAAGAAACCTTAAGTAAGAAACTATACCTCCATTTCAACCTAGCGACAAGTACATGTAATGTGAGGCTGACCCTAGTTATATGTGTAATTGCAAGCAGAATAAAGGGCGGATTTAACATGTAAAATAAACCAACTATAGTATGTGCACTACATGAATGGGGTGTATGATCATCTACATCAGTACTAGCCCCACCAGTGTGGCTGGCGGATTTGACATCGGGCTGATCCTTAGCCACACGTCCTACCCATATGTTTGTGTGGTGAGAACTTCAAGAATTCGTGCGGTGGGGTAGCGCTATCTGGACCGCGTTTTTAACGGTATGGCTGTGTTCTCTACCTTCTTAGCTATTCCAAACTGCTAACGGCTAGTCATCTTACTCACCATTTTTCGAAATATTGGCCATTAAACTTCGGCTCCATAGTCTTGCCTGCAAACGATTTCAACCGGTGGTAGCCATTTTGACATGACCACATGACCCAAGTATATGACGTCACTGTGTTCGTTGCTGACGGCTGTTCGATGAGAGCACAGCTTATCACGAAATTCGCGCGAGATGTTCCACTGAAATCGTGATAAGCTAGCTGTGCTCTCATCAAACAGCCGTTGGCAAGCTGTTTCGAACGCAGTGACGTCATTGTAAAATGGCTGACACCAGTTGAAATCGTTAGCACGCAAGACTATGGAGTCCAAGTTTAAAGTCCAATATTTCGGAAAATGGTGAGTAAGATGACTAGCCGTTAGCAGTTTGGAATAGTTAAGAAGGTAGAGAACACAGCCACACCGTTAAAAACGCGGTCCAGATAGCGCTACCCCACCGCACGAATTCTTGAAGTTCTCACCACACAAACATATGGGTAGGACGTGTGGCTAAGGATCAGCCCGATGTCAAATCCGCCAGCCACACTGGTGGGGCTACATCAGTACATGAACATGTATTAAGAATTCTAACCTGCATCCAGTCCTTAGACAATCACAAACCATTTTACGAAACCTATAAGATCATTGCTTGATTAAACAAATTAATGTTAGAGAAGTACATGTCCACTTTAACTAGTTTAAGTCCACTGCATGGGTCCGTAATAAATGCACACACACATGACGTCATGAGTTCATATTGTTCCTCATAAATCAACGAAATTTAACCTCGTAAATCACAGAAAATTAATTGTATATATCACACACTGAAATCATAATCATTAAAAGTAACAATCATTCATACCTCTATGCCTCTCAGTTCTGACATTTGGCTGAAATATAATGGAAAATCTTAGGGATTTACGCAGCCAAATACTCTGAATTTCTCCGAGTCAACGAGTGATCGAATTTGTCATGGCGCAACTCGTCCTGTCAATGGAGGGCGCTGTAACTACGGACCGTACTGGACCCTTCCTCCAGGAATGATTACTCTAGGGTTGGAATTCTCAAGCTACACAAAAATGCAGTTTTATGAGTACATTCTTTCCAACGTATCGATAAACAGACATACGACACCTTACCTCTCGATCAGGAGAATTCAGCTGGGCAGACTTGGAGTTATCAAAATTTTACGTTGATTTCTGTTGCAACAACGTTCATGTAAAATCCTTCGAATGGTCACGATGTCGCAATATACCATTACCGATGGTTTACTACAATATAAGCACAACGCGGGTACCGGGGAATGGGGGAATTCCCTGATCCTGAAATGGTCCGCGCTAGCGTGTCGTCATCGTTCATGGGAAATACGATAGACTTGTATAAGGAACCTGTGATGTTTTGCCCTCTCAAAATAGGATACCCAGCACGATATGGGGGCGTAGGGGTACCTCCCCTTTGTCCCTTTACCCTATACACACTCCATACTATTGTTACCGAACACATCCCCTAGATTTCTGAAAAGAATTCCTGAGATTCCGGGAACACAATGACCAACACAAAAAGGGGGGGGGGGGGGGGGGGGTCCCTTTGACCCAATTGCTTCAAATAGCTCGTTGGGTTTCCTCGACTTGGCACAGATGTACAATAAGGGCATAAACCTCAGAGAGGCCGATTTTATCCGTAATATTTTCAGGGCATAGGCCTATGCAAATCTAATCTCTCCTCTCCCTACCCCCCCCCCCCCCCCCTCCTCCCTAACCACCCCCCACCTATACCAGTCCCACCCGTTCCCATACCACTCTCTCCTCCCCCTCATGTATTTTTTCTTAATTTAGGTTTTTTTCTCGTTTTCTTGTATAAAGTTGTTTTGTTCATTGAAATTTGGCCGAATAAATAATAATAATAATAATAATAATTTGTTGGCGAAAGCCATTTTAGGACAATGCCTGCCTTGCAACATTGAATAAACTACTGTGATGTCTGTCGACCCTAGGGCTGTTCTTTAGCATAACTGACTGAAATAATCCTCACCCCAGATATATAGTGGAATTGAAACGCACGTACGTAATATCAAATAGAAAACAGACAATAACAATTTCTGCTGAAGATTACAGTACTTTATTCATTTGTTATCCTATTAATCAATAACAGCTTTACATTTGCTAATTCAAGAAGGTCATCTCATTACCTGATCCCAGATATGACCTCATCTAAGTTCACAAAATAGTTCAGGAAATATCCATCAATGGTTCTGAAACAATGGTGAAGTACTGAAGTTAAAAATGAATAATGGTGTATTGTTTTATATTTATCGAATGGACGGGGAAAACATTCGGTTTGCCCCAATCTACGAAAAGTAATTTCTTCTTGTGACGTCTTGGCAGGGAAATAAATTGGTTGCCACGCCCCTGCGCACCCAGAAACCGTTTTTACCCGGCTATGGACACCGGGGGCGTGGCAATTTTTTTTCCAATGCCGATGACGTCACAGGCAGGAGTCATTTATTTGTGGGCGGGGACACGAACCATGATATTTCCAGTCGTGTCGATGAATTATTAAAACACAATACAACAACATTTGCATTGCTTATGTTAGCATTATTTCATAAACATTCATAGCTGTTTTTCAAGTCTCCAGATGAGCAATTCATTTGAAGATTAAAATACAAAATGTCCTCCATCTTTAAAACACATGTCTATCCACAATAACTTTAATCAAATATTACGACTGTTATCAGTTTCAACCTGCGGAATATACAGCATTACGTTGGTTATGAAAATCGGTCGTCCATGCCCAACCTATTTTCTACACGTTATCCATCGACATTGGTTTTAATATTTTACAGTATAAAACTTTGCGGATATAACAAAATCAAGTGTCAGAAAAGGGAGGAGGAACCGTCCGTCCACTGGGCGTGGTTTTCTCCAAACTCCACTGTTATCCACGGTTTTCCATGCAGGTTTAGCGCCTAAATCGCAGCCCATATCCTTTCGGTTGAAATCTGAAGTTCTTTCTAAATGACCGTTTAAAATGACCAATACCATACTGATAATCGGGACAGCACAAACAGGGCGCGTCAGGATTTTGTTTTGGTCAAATCTGATGGGAAGACGGAAGTTCATTTCGAAACGAGAGATAGCACTATGAACCCCTTGGATGTGATTTCCTATTCAGAATGGACAGGAGGATTAAGAGAATGAGATTTTAACAACGAGGGCCCAAAATCACATCCAGAGTCCAGAATCACAATTCGGTTTAAGCTGTTAAATCCAGAAGTCACAATGTACTCTTTGTCAGGGTGGGATAATAGTTCACAGGCTTCAGATGTGATTATTAAATAGAGTAGGATGTGATTTTGGACCCTCATTGTTAAAATCACATCCTCTTAATCCTCATGTCCATTTTGAATAGGAAATCACATCCAAAGGGATTTACAGTGTAGCATTCCGTTGTTAATTGTACATCAGAGAAAAAAATATCTAACCACAAGTTGGGGGAATTTTAGTAATTATTCATATACACGTAAGTACATTTCAAAATCAAGTAAAAACGCTTTCATCACACACTACGAGCCTTGCACGTATAGCACCCACAACCAGTGAACATTCATTTTATATGCCAAAAATGCAACATTAATTAAGATATAACTGACAACTGAATTCCGAAGGGCAGTAGAGAGCCTCAATGTTTGAAAACCTATCCCTTCCACCATGTCTTTGCCTCTAATTAGATCGTTTGATTCACTTTTATACTGTAACGTTCCCAAAACAAATTTAAAGAAAAATACATGAAGTAAAAAAACAAAAAACGCTGTGGCAAACCTTTTTCTTAAATGCTATACTTAACATAAGTTTATCCACGGAAATGCTAAAATGCTGGATTACACAATATATTTATATATTTCCATTTCATTAAAAGGTGTCCTTTTTCATCATATCTATAAATTTCATTGCATTATACCAGGGAAAATTGCTACAATTTTCCATTTCACAATTAGTTCTTTCTGCAATCCACTTCACAAACTGATTTGGACCTGCAGGGTCAAAGAATGACAAGTGTTTGGTACATTAAAAAAAGCTTGTGTACATTTTACTGATAAATTTAGGATAAAAATGTTTTTTTGATAATTCATGATTTAAGATTTCGATTAAAATACAAATTGGCAATGATTTTAAAAATAGAAATTGCACTTTAGCAAGTTGACCATCTATAGATAAGAAACGCAACTGAGACAGCAAATATTACGAATTAACAACAATTAAAAGTGGCACTACATTGATCTGTGGCCGTTTGCAATGCTCTGATTGGACAACATTTCAGAAACTGCATCCACATGATTCTTTCGCGATTGGTCAATGACACACAGACCTTTAGAAGACTTATACAGTTAAATATTATTTCATGAATAACAGGTATATCTTCTGCTAGTTACATAAATCATAAGCCAATTTGAAGCTTAAGAATGATCTATCTTCATATTAAAGAAGACCCAAATGCCTGGATTAAAAAAAGAATTATGGAATGAGCAGCAGTGCACAGACATAAACTCTTATTCAATATGATATATGTCTGATGATAAGTTTAATTAACTCCTGTTCTCAGGGCCAAAATCAACCCAGCTGCTGTACAGATCAAAACCTATCAAATGTCAGATTGAAACACACACAAACTGTGAGAGTTGGTGTTAAGAGTTTTTGATAGGCTGCGATAGTTATAAGTATAGGAGGGATTTATATAATTATAATTAATAGATTCACGCACTTCAGTATTACATTGAGTGTAAGGTCGGGAATCCATGTGTCTGTACCGTGTTATGTGTAATGCGTTAAAATCAAACTACATGAAATGCAACCGACATACTTCCATTTATCCGCAATGTGTATTGCATTATCTGTTTTGATTGATCCATTGCTTTTTGTGTAGGCCTACCGGTAATTCCATTTTGACGCATCATTACGCATAATGCAATACAGACACATGGATTCCTGGCCTATAAGACCTACATCAATCACTTCTCTAGAAGCTGCTGGTGATAACTGATACTACTTTTTTGGAAAATATTACTATGGTAATGCAAATCACTTTGTGAAAATACTGCACACGTGTATACTGAAAAAAACATGAAAGTTTCAGCCCAAGTTTCTAAGGGCAAGTTGAGCTGCATATAAAAAGGCAAAGAAAATAAAGGACTAGGCCTTGAGTGTGACATTGAACCTCACCACCAAAAATCACTGCCTTTTGTTACCTACTTCCATTCCATTTAATTTCAATTAATCTGTTATGATTTCAAATCCTGCCTTCTTCCAAATCTTCGGTGTCTTGACGCCACCCCTCTCAAAATGAACCGTGAAGCTCTGTGCTTTCATGGCATATCCATCTGGGGGATGCAGATTCAGAAACTTCTGCATGGTGCCAAACTGGTTGCCGCAATCTACCGTCCCACAGCTGATGAGACCTATTTAAGTCGACAGGATCACAGACAGAATTAGTTTTCTCAAGCATGGATCAGCCGATCTGGGCCTGATTTTTGTGGAACTGCTGAAAAGAAAATACTGCTGAGAAAAAGCCACAGGTAATGGAAGTGACAGGCAATGGAAGTGACAGGCAATGGAAGTGACAGGCAATGGAAGTGACAGGCAATTGCAAGTCACAGGCAATTGCAAGTCACAGGCAATGGAAGTCACAGGCAATGGAAGTCACAGGCAATGGAAGTCACAGGCAATGGAAGTCACAGGCAATGGAAGTCACAGGCAATGGAAGTCACAGGCAATGGAAGTCACAGGCAATGGAAGTCACAGGCAATGGAAGTCACAGGCAATTGCAAGTCAAAGGCAATTGCAAGTCAAAGGCAATTGCAAGTCACAGGCAATGCAAGTCACAGGCAATGCAAGTCACAGGCAATGCAAGTCACAGGCAATGGAAGTCACAGGCAATGGAAGTCACAGGCAATGCAAGTCACAGGCAATGCAAGTCACAGGCAATGCAAGTCACAGGCAATGCAAGTCACAGGCAATGCAAGTCACAGGCAATGCAAGTCACAGGCAATGCAAGTCACAGGCAATGCAAGTCACAGGCAATGCAAGTCACAGGCAATGCAAGTCACAGGCAATGCAAGTCACAGGCAATGCAAGTCACAGGCAATGCAAGTCACAGGCAATGCAAGTCACAGGCAATGCAAGTCACAGGCAATGCAAGTCACAGGCAATGCAAGTCACAGGCAATGCAAGTCACAGGCAATGCAAGTCACAGGCAATGCAAGTCACAGGCAATGCAAGTCACAGGCAATGCAAGTCACAGGTAATGCAAGTCACAGGTAATGCAAGTCACAGGTAATGCAAGTCACATGGATGTCTTGGCTGTTGACCTGCATTTCCAATTAGCAGTGGCGTAGCTAGAGAGGGTTGGGGGGGGGGGGGGGGGGGGGGGGGAACTGCGCATCTGTGTTGGAACTCTCCCCCCCCCCCCCCCACCCATCTCCAACCTCTCCCCTTGCCCTTCCTGTAGGAATGTATGAAAAAGCGGAAGGTAGGTTTAAAATCAGTTAAAGGGATGAAACACTCAGTCATCTGTTTTGTTGATATGCACTCAGTTTTGATGTACATGTATATGTAAAGGCTATTTAAAGTGCCACCCGTTAGAAACAGGAACTCTTATAAGTCACACTCACCGACAGTTTCCGTATCCCGATAACGCTGCACTTTCCTGTATCGGATTTCCTTCACCCATCTCTTAAATTCCGGACTGATGCAGCTCACATGGCCACCGTCTCCCTTCCGTCTGAGCTCAGATGCTTTGCAGACCAGCGCAGAGCATTCCTTGCAGTGTATGGTTATTCTGTCAAGGTTGACCAGTGCCTGCTGACGTTCTGCCTCTTCATCTGCTCTCCGAATCTTCTCCAAAATCTCAATCTGCAAGAGTAATTTTTGGAGTTCAAGCAATAGCTGGGGTCCGCAATGTGGGTGAGTGCACTGCCATGTTTTGACCATGCAGAGGCCATTTAACCTCATGAATACGGACGACGGCCATGGCTGCTTTTAAAAAAAAAACTACCTGGCCAGTTGCCGCCTACATGCGCATACTAAAACCACTGTTTGTCTAAAGTTTATTACTATGCACAAGCCCGTTTTGCCATACCAGCGCCCCACTATTAATAAGCTGACCAGAAGGGGTTAATATGCAGTGTATCATGGAAATGGTTAGCATCAACATCCTGTGCAATTTTTAAAACTGAGACAGATGAGGCGCGACAAGTTGTATTTTTTCCTGAAAAAACAAAACTTGGTCAGCATATGGGCTTGAGAATATTACCCCCACCCCCACCCCCCCCCCCCCCCAAAAGTGAGTGTAGATGTGTTCCACCCCCCAACCCTGCTGAGATAACATCGTCACCTGTCGTTCTGTGATCTTGTCAAGTTGTTCATCTTCCGTCATTGCTTCCAGCTCCTCCATTGCTTCCTTCATCTTCTCAACTTTATGCCGATTCTCAAATTCTCTCTTTTCGTTCAGCGATCCACTACAGAAACAGGGGGGAAAAAATAATAAAATACCATTTCCAAAGGGCTCTTTTCGAAGTAAAGGGGATAACGAATGTAAAAGTTTACCTTGGGGAAAAATACCTCATTTCCATCAACTATCAACGAACTCCAACAATTTGAAATAGATAATCGTAACACACACTGGCAGACCCAGGAATTTTTGCAGGGGGCTAGATCTATGCAAGATAATTTTTGTCTACCAATTATACAAGCAAAAACCCAACAAAACAAAACCAAACTAGGAGAAAGCAGGCCTGGTCCAAGACTGACTGCTGTTACAAAAGAGAAAATCACAAAGGGGATGGGTGTTCAAAGCTCCTCCTCCTACTAATATTGACCAATCACAGGGATGCGTACCACCATACGCACACACATTGGAATGTAGTTAAACCACAGTAGTGATTAGTCAATTTATCAAGGAGCAGGACTTCATGGTTCCATCTACTGATTTTTACCATTCAACGATGATGAAGCACTGACTCCCCTCTGCTCTTGCCCTTCCCTTTGACTGCACTGTGCCGATCTCGTTGCTTACAAAGTTATAGCGGATGACAAAGTTACAGGCTGGCATGTCCAGCCCTTCCTGGGCGATGTCGGTGGCTACAAGAACATTACAACCATCATCTTTTTAAAAAAAAATGAGAGAAGAAAAAATATCAAGTGTCAGATATATATGCGACCCACTCTCAGTAAGTAACAAAACAAAGATTTTAACCTTGATCAAACCAACTTCATAAGACAATTCTTACATTATGCTGACCAAAAGACACATCCGAAGTTAAGACGTACGTGTTACATGTTTCAGAGGTTACTAGTTGTGACATCATATGTAGTACAACTTGAGTTACCATGTGCCTCATAACTTTGTGAAACAGACTCCTGTGAAAACAAAACCCGAGTTTCGGTGGAGAAGCAAATATGTACTTGGCCAGCAGTTGAAAGCTCACCTTGCTTGAAATTCTTCAGTACCGTCTTCTGCTGAGATTCCGTCAAGCAGTCCTGCTCTATATCCCCCTGACCAACGAACCGCAGTGGGATGACCCTGCAGGGCAGGGACTGGAGTAGTGTTGACTTTCTAATGAACTCTGACAAAGCAGTTGTGGCTACCTTCATTCGCACAAGAATGATTCCTGTTGAGCAGTACATTGCACATTTCCACGATGAGGATGTAAATAGGACTATTAAAAAATTAAATGCGCAAGGTTTTGATGATGCAAAATATACATCCATCCCATCCTACTACCACTCAAAAAAACAAACCCAAAAAACAATTTAGTAACTGATGACATCATGACATCATTACATTTTAGCAAATCACCACTAGGTTGTGCATTCAAATTTCATGTAAAAGTTATAGAACCTGCTGTACATATGGTGTCGACAATGAACAACTTTTTCCCAACATTTGTTTTTCCTCTATTATGGGATGACCACTCTTGTTAATTCAGAGACACAAGTAAAATAACTTTTAGGAAATTGGTACCTTTTGAATCAGGTTTCTCTGAGAAAATTTTGTGTAGAAGAAATGCAAGTCTTTCCAGCTTCTCATTGCTATGTTCATCCTCATCCCTGCTCAGGCGTTTCATCTCTTGAAGGTTCAGGTTGAAGAGCGTCTGACAGTACTCCTCGGTAGGGATCAGTTCTTCATTGGCACTCTTCAGCTGACGTTCTTGTACATGGAATGTCTCCAGATGTTTGAGACCATCGGTGACCCTCAGATCATCATACAGCATCAAGACACGATTGTACTCGTACAAGTACATGTAGACGATTACAGCTGTGCGATGGCTTGATTTTTGAGCCTCCATAAGACGCCTCATCGTTTCACTTTCATACAGCTGGCTGCCTCGAGAAGGCAGGGGATGCTCTTCTATTTCCGGAAGCTGATCCTCTATTTGGGCCATGAGCGCCTCCAGCAAATCGGCAAACTGCCGATCGTTGGCAGCTCTGCTAGAGACTCTCTCTATGGTATCCTGCTCTGGGGCGTTAACGTGCCTGTTCAGTTCCTCTTCATTTAGAAGAACACGGACGACCCCCTTGGAGTCCATGTTACCACAGAGTGTAAGGAGGTGACTGAGAGCTTCACTTCCAACACCCAGAGAAGCACTAAGACCGATGATAAAGGGAAGACCAGCTCCCGAGACTCCAACTTTCTGTGGCTGGGGCAGGGTTTGCTTCTTCTTCAGGTACGCCTTCATAATCTCGTTGTAGGGATGTTTCATATCGGTGTGATGGCATTCATCGAAAATTATCATGTCTAGGTCTTTGATGTCAATGGCTTTTGACCTCAGGGCATTGACAAAAATCTGTGCAGTCAACATCAGGACGGCGGGCATTTGCTTGTCAAGCTTCAAGGCATCTGTAAACGTCTGCTGCTCTGCAATAGTCCGGACAGCCTGTTTATTTGGAAAGTACGACTGGAATGCATCCCTCTGCTGCACAGTCAGATGACGCATGTTGACAATAAAGAGAGTCTTGAAGTGCTTGTGTAATACATTTTTCCTAAACCAGGTCCAGTACTGGTAGCAGATGTAAGCTGCCGTCAGTGTCTTCCCACTGCCTGTTGGAGCACAGATAATGTGATTTTCAAATGCTCGTAGAGGCCTCTCTGCAAGCTCTTTCTGGTACTCTCGCAGATTGGGACGTGCTTGAGCAGCAGCCCTGGCTTCCTCCCTGGCCTCTTGCTGATCGAACATTTGATTCATGCGGCGAACCCTTTCATCTAGGGATAACTCGGGTAATTGTCTACCATCTCCCTGTTGCCGAATCCTACTAGGTGAATCAGTGGACAGGTCTACCAAATCCCAAACCGTTGATCCCTGACCCTGATCTGGAGATGGCATGCCATGTGGATGTCGCTGCTCTTGGACCTGTTGAGATCTATTTGGAGTTTCAGGAGAGGGATTCCCCAATGGCCAAGCTGTTGGTCCCTGACCCTGATGTGAAGACGGCATCTCACGAGGATGACTTCCGACTGAATCAGTCTCAGGCGTCACTCTGGGAGTTGCTGATGCTCCACCTTGACTGGGGCGCAATTGCCGTGATACATTGCTTTCTCTCACTACTAGTGATGGTGAATCCGTCTCAATATCATCCTCCGGTAAACCTGGACTTCCACCTGCTTTCTTTGATTCTGGTGAATCTTGCAAGGACAACTTTTTCATCAGCCCCTCTCCCTGGAGCCAACCATCAGGATTTTGCCTCTCACTTCTCACACCAGACGCTTTGTTGCCAGAAGTATTAAGGTTCTGACCAGAATTATTAGACTTATCTTCACCAACTGAAGCTGCAGCACCCTTTGGACGGAACGATTGGTTAGAAGACTGCCCCTGAGGAGGATTTTGTAGGCTGGGTGTGCTTGCAAACTTGTGCATTCGTTGACTACCTGAAGAGATGTTAGGGGTGCCATCAACATTATATGCTCCTGGGCTTGGGTCATTGGAAGATGGGTGCTCAGAAACGCTTCTCAGGACGGGCTTTGGAATTCCTTCAAAAAGCCCAGGTTTAGCTTGTGAAACGGGCGATGGGGTAAAGTGACTTGGGGTTTTCAAACCTGCTTGTGGACTCAGTGCACTGCTGTTACTGAAGGAAAGATTTGGCCGTTGCGTGGCAGGAGACTGACCACTTCCTAAAAAATGATAAAGTGACTATAATAAGATTTCTTTAGAGACAAATCCAAAGTGAGAACAAATTTAATGAACTAGAGAGAGATTGATCATATGTATGAAATCCATCATATGAGTGCAATCCACACAAAATATAGCCAGAAAAACTCGGGAAAAAAATGTAATTAAAAATTTACAAATATGATGCAATCTTACAAACCTGGTTCCAGTTCCTGTAGAAATCGTTTCTTCAGGTCCTCTCTCTTGATGTGGTCGAGTAGAGTTATTACAACTTCATGGTCGTTTTCAGAAATTTTCCCACATTCTTCCAGGATCTCAAAAAGGCCAAGTGCAGTCACATTTTCCCTCTGAGATTTTGACAAAATTCTTTTACATAGGAATTTCAGGGCACTTACTTCCTTCTCATCCAAATTTGTAGTTAAATCATAGATTGCAGCATGAAAGTGTGATATACATGCACTTGTGCCTTCAATAAAGGCAGCCATGGTGTTTAGGATGCCCTCAATATAAGCCTTTTTTATCAGACGAGTGTTAACTCATGAGTTTATAATGCAAATGAGAAATTGAATCTGTATCACAGTACAAGACATATGCACTATGCATTGGCAAAGGTTAATTTTGACATTGGCTTTCTTCTGGAATACATCCGAGCTGCAATAAACAAGAAAATTAATGAAGGAAATTAAAAACCATTCATAGAACAGTACACTCTACATGCAAAAGCTAATGAATTCCCGACTATTAATTAGCTTCAGTTATGCATCATTTGCGGACATTTTGTAGTACAATAAATTAACCTACATATACCTGTAAACTCCCCCCCCCCCCCCCCCCCCAGCTTGAAAATTCCAGCTCTAGGCTCATGACATGTGAGAATCGCCGTTTAGAGATGGAAACACTCCTACAGGGTTTTGAGTGGTCTGTTTCTTTTATTGCTGATATCTTCAGTTTCCCTGTATATATCAACCAAACACTCACCTTACCGGCAGAGTAGTAATTCATGCAGCTTGTGATCCCATCAAAATGAGAATATATGCTCAAGTTAAACCCGAAAAAAGTGAATTTTTCGTGCAACTTGGTGCATGCACATACCAGCTGTGTACAAAGTAATGGAGCAGATTTTTTAACAGGAATGATCTTTCCGATCGATTATCGGCCAGCGGCACTGCACACACCTTGGGGCTCGATATACAACGGCTGTGTGTTGATCGCTGTCAGTATTTCAGCAAACAGCCGTTGTATATCGAACCCCAAGGCGCCCGCAGTGCCACTGGCCGATAATCGATCGGAAAACATCGTTCATGTTCAAAAATCCGCTCTATTACTTTGTACACAGCTGGTTTGTGCATGCACCGAGTTGCACGAAAAATTCACTTTTTTTTCGGGTTTAACTTGAGCATATTCTTATTTTGAGGGGATCACAAGCTCCATGAATGACTACTCTGCCGGTAAGGTGAGTTTTTGGTTGATATATTCAGGGAAATGGAAGATATCGGCAATAAAAAAAAACAGACCGCTCAAAACCCTATAGTTAGGAGTGTTTCCAGCTCTAAACGGCGAATCTTGCATGTCATGAGCCTAGAGCTGGAATTTTCAAGCTACCACCCCCCCCATAATTAATAGACCTTATCGCAAATACCGCATGGATGAGACGTCACAATGGTTACTAGGGACGTGGGAAAGAAACGCGCACCAAAATCGCTCCCATTTCCTTCCCACAATCCCTTATGACCATTGTGACATCTCGACCAGGTGGTATTTGCGATACGGTCTATGGGGGTAGATCAAACAACATACATGGAGGGGTGGGGGAAACATAAAAGGCTGCATATGAATTTAGCAAGTTTAGAAAGTTATTTTCAAGCTAGTGGGATCGTTACATGAAAACACTGTTGACTGAAACTGAAGAAAACAATGGAAATCAAAAGCCAGTTACAAAACAAATAGAATATGGACGACAGTATAGAGAAAGTTCTGATCCAAAAAGTGTCTCGACGACACAGACATGACCAGCGGAGTAGGCAGGACTGTCTCCATAGGGGGGCGATTAGGGGGATGGATGTTACAGTGGGGGGGCGGCGCTCACAGTGATTTTTCTTTATAATGCTATTATTTTCTGCGTTTGCAGAATTTTCAGTAGGGGGGGGGGCGACTGGGGGGGGGGGGGGGGGGGCGTACACCCCCTACCCCTAGAATGGGGTTCCCAACACCCCATAGTTCTAGGGGTACCCCCCCCCCCCCCCCCTCTTTCCTTAGCTAGCCTACGCCTAGCCCTATACTATGCCCCGCCGCACGAGTAGACTCACGCTCTGGGCCATACTGCGCTGCGTGCAAAAAGTTGGGGATTTTTTTTTGTTTTTAAATGGAAATCATTCGGCCTTAAACATGTTAAACTCGGCATATAGGTTCACTTACCCAAGCAAGTCAAAATTTCACCATTTTTCATGGTTCTGTCTGGTGTAATTTGCCATAAAATTTCCAACATAAACTGTTTACCCCTCCAGTCTCAGCCATGAAGACCAATTCAATATGGCGGCATCATGTCTGCGCAGGCGCACACAGGTCATCGCACACAAAAACCGACGGTTGATTCATGAAATACCATTAACTGGTGCATGCACATCCAATTTCATAAAACAACCGTCGGGTTTTTTGGTGCGATGAGCTGTGTGCGCCTGCGCCCTGCGCCGACATGATGCCGCCATATTAAATCGGTCTTCACTGAGAAGGGTAAACAGTTCATGTTGGACATTTTAAGGCAAATTACACCAGACAGAACCATGAAAAAGTCCTAATTATGGTGAAATATTGAGATGCTTGGGTAAGTGAACCTATATGCCGAGTTTAAGGCCGAATGATTTCCATTTAAAAAACCAAAAAAAATCCCCAACTTTTTGCACGCAGCGCAGTATGGCCCAGAGCGTGAGTCTACTCGTGCGGCGGGGCATATAGGAGGGCTAGGGCGGGCCTACGCCACTGCACTGGACACGACAGACAAAATAATTATGTGGCATTTTCCCACAATACCTCCATGCATACAGCAACTTACCAACTATCATTTGCTCAGTATCTGGGGATGGGCAGCTGAATATCATAAGTGAGATATACTGAGAAGAATGAAAATCATCGCATCACGACACACTCTGTACAAAAAACCCAGCCGAACGGCGATTTCCTGCCACTAAAATTGGTATCCGCACCTTGGAAGCGAACGAGACACAATGAAGTATAAAGGCGCCCGTGATTACCAGCGAAGTTATTGCACATCGGGGGAAATCCCGGTTCTAAAAAAAGACAAGCCCTGAACGCCGTGACGTCATTTCAGCTACACATAAACAGCCCAAAAGATTTGCCAAACTAGTGTTTTGTGCAGTGGAAGTCGATCTCTATTAAAAACAACTCGGCTCTATTTCCATTTCAGGCCAAGTACACATTGTGGGAACTGGGCATTTCATCATTTCATTCCTTCCTGCTAAACTTCAATTTTCACACTTTTCCCCATGAGAATAAAAAAAAAGGTAAAAAGTGAATTTTTTGGTGATATTCCCAAGGTGACAATCTATAACAAAGGCAAGCATCCACTACAAATGACTACCTGAAATATCAATGTAATTTTTATTCATTAATTTTTCATACAAATTACACAAACGCATGAACTTGACTACTTTTTTTTAAATATAGTTATTCAAATTTGTTTTAAATGGCTAATATTGGAAATAAGGTTATTACAATTTTGTAAAATTCATGTTTTAAATGGCTAATATTAACACAATTAGTTCATTACAATTTTTTGAAAATTCGCGTAGAATAGCTTCATCTTTTTCGAGTATGCATAAACTTTTTTTTTTTTATCTCAAATGGGTCACTTGTCCAAACACTGAAGAACTATAGTCGCCCAAAACTCTGACAGTGCGCAACACTGCCCCATCTTGATCCGATGTAATTAATTTCACTGGAAAAACGTCCAGTGCAAAAAAACAGGGCCATGAGGTGAAGGGTGGTTGTGTTCTAATATACTTCCAATACCAATGTTTTCTACATACCCTGGTTGATTACTTGAGAAAAAAAAGAACCCCTTTAACTTCTGAAACAGAGAAACCTGCAGGTCCCTTTAAAGATACAATAAGTCTTTGTAAACAAACATTCAATACAATCATTTTTGTTATACATGTATATACACAGGGATAATATTTCAAACATCTGTGTGTCATTTCATCATAGTCATGCGCCCTCTATTGACTTCCAACAGAAAATGGCAGGCAAGAATTTGATAACTTTAAGTGTAACACAATTGGATCAGTTGGAGGGATCATTTCACATACATAAAAGATAATACTTTCAAATTTTTCAATGGCTGTTCAAAGTAGCAATGCATGATTTCATAAAGTGTACAGCGACACTGTTTTTGCCTGCCACTTCCATGTTGAAACAACATAGAGCAATCTTTACATCAAGTGACAATTCAGAAGACAAACTGGGTTTGATATAATTAACCAGCCTCTTTAAGAGTGACTATTATCATCTTTAAGCAATAAGCTCTAATATTGCTGGCAATAAATATTAGTAAAATTAAATATTCTAAGAAAATATGCAACAAAACTGCAGATCTAATATTTATATATATATATATATATATGTAGATATTCTTCACTAGCCAGTACAGCAGCACACTATCATGGATTTATTACAGAAAAAAAATGTACAAAGCGCTGGGAAAACATTCACCGATTCAAGGTTTAAACGGAGGAGGGAGGGAAGGAGTTTCATGTCCCCGCCCTATGTTTTGGATGGATTGTCGTATGCAGTATTGACCCATCGTGGTCGAATCGTGTCAATGCAGCTTGTGAATTATTGTCCAATCACATCAATTATAATTCCAAGTGGAACGCGCAAAATCTGAGACAAACAAAAATGACCACACAAAATTTCCATAGGGTTGTCTATTAAAGGGGCGTTGTTAACTCGTAAACGGCGATAGGTCAATTCTGTGGCTCAGTGTACCACATTCCCTTAAAGGTAGTGTACACGATTGGAAATCCTCCAATTATTTTTTTACTGAATTTTTTACGAAATATCATACTAGACTAAGTTTTTAGTAGTATCAATCATACTGTGAAATGATGGCACCAGGTGTGCTGTCGTTGTCAAGAAAAGTTCCAGCTGGAACTCGTTACAAAACTGTCCTGTAGCCTTTAGTCAAAGCGCACGTGGCTACCTGGACGAGTGGCGCGCCCCGGAAATGGTTCCAGGTATCCACGCGTGCCTTGACTAAAGGCTATCATATGCCCGAATGTTGAAAACGAGCGCCATTTTTCTCTCGTTTTTTTTGTTTCGCTATCCAACAACGCAAAACTTTGAACAGGTCAGTAGAACGATATTTCCTGTAAAATACTAACCCCAAATCTGCACATTTCTGAAAATTGCAACAATGACCATTCATGTACACTACCCTTTAATAATCCAATCTGCCACATGATAAAAAACTCAGAGATACACTACTCAGATATTAGGATCAGATATTTACCTTTGAAAAATTCAGCAAGGCGTGTGTATTCATGCTTTTATAAGCACCATAGAATGTGAGATTATGCAATTGATCAGTCATGTGTTTCAGAGTTCAGTTGACTGGAGGGGTCAAAATGCATTAATATGCAAGTTTTATCCTTTAATTCTTTTGAGTAGTCAATTTTAGCCTGGGGACAAAATTTATGATGTAATTTTAAATATTCGTCGAATCTGGCACAAATCGGGTACAGTGTGGGTGGACGATAGGCACATTCCAATTAATGATATTCTTGTGTCATACTGCAATTTTAAAGTACGAATTTTCTACAGCGTAAATAGAAGCATCGTGGGCCTACCTAGTGAGAGAAATCGTACATAATTTTTACAGACATATTTCAGGACAGCTGATCGATCAATGTGGACATGAGATGAGTATACAAAGTACACAAAGATCACAAAGATGAAATGAAGATATAAATGAATAAAGAGCTACATATTACAACAAAATCAGTATTCACAATTTACACAGGCAAGGGAAGACACATATACAGAGAGGCACAGGCAGATCCCGGTCATCACCCGTCAACGTAAACCAAATTTGGGACTTTTGTTTTGAAGAAAGGGGAAATCAAGGTTTGACCTTATACCAAAAAACAAACAAACAAATACAAGGCAACACAACAAATGTGGAGTTAGGTTGGTGCAGTGCTTCTTTTAATACTCACCTTCCATTGCTGTGACCCGGGTTCGAATCCCACCTAGGCTGACAGGTGGATTGGGTTTTTCTCCTACCTCTAAAATAAACTTTTTGTCATCTTTCGACAGGCAGGTTTCTTCCGGTGTCCAAGGTAATAAATAATATATTTTGAGGAAGTCATGGTTGGTTCCATAAAACATTAAAACAATTATAACACATAATAAAAACAAAACAAAAACAAAAACCAACTCCCAATTTTTTGGAGGGTATTTTTTTTAAGGTTGCCAACTTTTGACATTATTTGAACAGTTCATAAAATTTGAAGAAAAAAACATCAGAATTGGATATTTCTGTCTACATCATTGAAAAACACCAGAATGCAATGGTCCAAAACACCAGAATTTAATGGACAAAAACTTGGATGGACCAAGACTGGAAATCCTCCCGCACCCACTCTCTTGGCCCCGCCCCTCCCACCCGAAAAAACTGCCAGTGTTCACACGTACATTTTAGGAATATACCAATACACAGCGCAATTCAAGCAACATTAATTGTGCAAAACAATATTCCAATTGGAAATGGTGCAAAAACAAATTCGGACACCAACAGTCAATATTTTTGAAGTGTCGCCGGTTAATTCGGGTCCTCTAGTTGTCCAACTGAATTTTTCTGCTGCGACTGATTCTTTCCAAACGCTTGTCTGGGTATTCTGAAGAGGCAAGATATTAAGTGCTGTCGAGCAGTGCTGCCACTGCTTGGAAAAAACAAATCAGGATCTTGACAAATTGACACCCATCTTGAAAACTTGAAAAAAAAAAAAAAAAAAAAAAAAAAAAGAGCAAAATCTTTTAACATTATGAAAAAAATTGTGAATTGTTTGTACTTTCTCTCTTTTAGGTCTCTTTTTGGCATTTGGTTCATGCACAGAGGGCGCCATACTAAAATTGAATGGACAAAAATAATGCTGGTGTTTATATAAAATACATTCATTTAGTGAACCAAATCAAATGAACATTTTACAGATGATACAAAAAGAAGTAGTAATGGTTTTGTATGAATTTATTAATGGGCTTATAATTTACCACTAATGATTCTTAAATGGTGTATTTGTTTTGCATGAATTTATGATAGGGTTTATCTTCTTATTTTATTTGTTCGCTTCAGGTTTTTTTTAAATGTAAATTGCTTGTTTTTAAGGTTTTCAATTATCTTTTAAATTGTTAAGCGCCTTGAGCATCATTTTGATGGATTTGGCGCTATATAAGATTATTGTTATTATTATTATTGTTATTAAGACTTTTCGCACAGCAATTTTTTATGCCCAGTTCCAACAAAATTCGGGAACAATAGGGTACAGGGTGGCATATGAAAACTCAATTTTAAATCGAGCCGATTTCAATCCCCACATGTAAATCATAACTTGTGAGTTTTTTTTTTTTTTTCACATAAATGCAAAAGATCAGTTTGAAGTATTCCACAAAAAATTCTTACATTTTGAAACGGAATAAAAATACCTTGCACGTCACATTAGGAACTGGATCCAAAAATAAAACTTCAACATCCTGGGTTTGTTTGTCTGGAAATCTCTAATTTCTGTAGCTTCTCTAATACCTCGACTTCTAACCTCGTCAGGGGGCAAGTTCCGTTAATAAAAAAAAAATTTATATAAAGAAATTCGCACTTGCTAAATACTACATAGCTTTCATTCAATTCATCAAACCATGGCTCATTGTTTGAAAAGACAATAAATGTTGCTTTGGAAACGAGGCAGAACAAACTAAAAATTGCACCGTGCATCTATTAGACTTGTCCAAGTCATGTGACTGTTGCTTCTCGGCAATGCATTGCAGCGTTTTTTTTGTCTGTG